>RJVU01008328.1:1457176-1477095 GCA_003731715.1 Anabarilius grahami | reverse complement strand
ACGCAGCTAATCCAAATGACGGCCCCTGTCAGCATAAAAGTCAAAGACTCAGAGATAAAGATTCCAGTCTTAGTATCAGAACAAACTCCAGTAAATTTGTTAGGAAGAGATGCAATATGCAAACTAAAATTACAAATATGGTGCTCTCCAGAAGGAATATACATAGATGACAAGGGAATTAGACAGATGGTAGTAGTAGAGGAGCAAAACTCACAAGAACCACAAGCAAACATATATTGGTTAGGAAATCTGGAAAAGGAAGTAGGAGAAACCATTAATAAATGGGGAAGATATATAAAAGAGCAGCTCAAGAACCCAGTGATGCCTGAAACTGAATTTCATTGCACAATGAGACATGACCCCACTAGAGACCCCGAGTTAGAAAGACAGTGGTTAGAAGAGACCAAAGAGCTAGAAATACCTCTAATCTCTGAGTACTTAGTAGTGGGACCAAAGGAAGCAGCTTTACAAATTGAAGGAAATGTGTTTATTCAAAAATGGTTTAAGGTAGATAATTCAACTCCACATGTTAGTTTATACATAAGTGAAGGATGTCAACCCAAGGACTTGGGACCAATGATGTTGCGTGCAAAAGAGAAAGAGTGGGAAGCCACAGAAAATCCTTTCATCTTCCAGACTATAGATAGAATGTATCTTAAAATTCTTTGTCAAACTAAAATGAAAGGAATACCAAAAATGATAGTAGAAACTAAGGAAGTGAAAAGAGAATTGAATTCTAAATTGGATGAATTAATGATGGAAATGGAACAAAAAGTGCCACTAGAATTGTGGTCAAAACATGACACAGATGTGGGTTTAGTAAAATCTGCCAACCCAGTAAGAATTAAGACAAAGCCAGGAGCCCAGTTGCCCAGAAAGCAACAATACCCACTCAGGCCTGGAGCAGTAGAAGGAATTAGGAAAACAATTGAGGGATTAATTGAAGCAGGAGGGCTAATTGAAACAGTTAGCTACTGTAATACGCCCATTCTACCTGTTGAAAAAGCCAATAAGTCAAAGTGGAGGTTAGTCCATGATCTAAGGGCAGTGAATGAAGTAGTGGAAGATTGGCCTGCTGAGGTCCCAAACCCGCACACGTTGTTAACGAATGTTCCACCTGCTGCTAATTACTTCACAGTTATTGATCTGGCCTTTTTCAGCGTTCCTCTAGCAGAAGAAAGCAGACACCTTTTTTCCTTCACTTACCAAGGTAAACAGTACACCTACATCAGGATGCCCTAGGGGTTCAAACACTCGCCACATGTATTTAACCAAGTATTGAAGGTTGATTTAGAAGATTTGAGACTGGATAGCACATTGATACAGTATGTGGATGATTTATTAATTTGTTCAGCAACCTTGGAACAGTGCCATCAGGATTCCATCAAAGTGCTCACTAAATTGGCAGAAGGAGGTCACAAGGCCTCAAAAGAAAAACTACAGTATTGTATGACACAAGTAGAATATTTGGGTCGAATTATTGCTCACAAGACAAAAGCAATATCCCCAAGCCAATTAGAAGGGATTAGCAAAGCACCACAGCCTCAAACTGTGGGACAAATGATGACCTTTTTAGGTATGACAGGATTTAGTGCTGATTGGATTGAAGAATATGAAATAAAAACAGCTCCATTACGAGCAATGATGAAACAAGCTGGTCATCAAAATCTCAGAGCAAAACTTGTATGGGATACTGAGGCACTAATTGCTTTTGAAACATTGAAGAAGGAGCTCCAGACTGCTCCTGCACTCGCTACGCCAGATTATGATAACGTCTTTCATCTATATGTCGCTGACAGAAAAGATGGCTATGCTTCAGCAGTATTAATGCAAGAAACATGTAGTGGTAGGAAAAAACAACCACTTGCTTATTATAGCACTAAATTGGATAGTGTAGCCCAAGGCTACCCGCCATGCTATCAGCAAGGGTTAGCAGCTGTATATTTTGCTTATGACAAGGCATCCACTGTGACAATGGGCTACCCAGTCATTATATATACTCACCACAAAGTGGCTGAACTGTTGGAAAAAGGAAGATTTGTTCTAACCCAGGCAAGATGCCTTACGTATTCTAGCTTGTTAACATACCCTGACATTACTATTAAACGATGTACAACAACAAATCCAGCAAACTTCGTCCCTTTGGAGGGAGAAGGAACCCCACATGAGTGTGTAACAGAATCTCTGGCCTTCACTCGATTGAGACCAGATTTGGAATCAATTCCAATTCCTGATGTAAATGTTGAATATTTTGTTGATGGATCTTGCTTTAGAGACCATCTGGGGAATCATGCTGGATTTGCAGTTGTAAAAAGAGAAGGAGATGATTTTATCCCAGTTTTACTAAAGCATTGTGAACAGCCATGTTCAGCACAATTGGCTGAATTAAGAGCGCTTACTGAGGCATGTTTATTGGCAAAAGATCAAGTAGCAAACATCTATACTGACTCTGCATACGCACATGGAGTATGTCATTTATTTGGAGCAGTATGGAAACAAAGAGGATTTAAAAAAAGTGATGGGACTCCAATTCAACATGGGGACCAAATTATTAAATTGATCTCGGCAATGATGTACCCAACGAGGTTGGCCATCATTAAATGTCAGGCGCATAAGAAAGGCAATGACTTTGTAATTAGAGGTAATAATGCTGCTGACTCTTATGCAAAACAGGCCTCAGGGTGCCAATTGGCCGTGATGGCACCATCAGTACTGATCCAACCTATTCCAACTCTCGAGCACATAACTGAAATGCAAAACAGAGCACCCCCCTATGAAGTTGCAATATGGCAACAACGAGGAGCAACCAGAGATGCTAATGGACTTTGGCGCTCTCATGAAGGACACATGATAGCTCCAAATCCGTTGCTGAACATTTTAATCACGGATGCGCATGGGGTTGCCCATTGCGCAAGGGGGGAGATCTTGAAGAGAATAAAAAGACAGGGATTTTGGTCGCCCTATATGCAGCAAAGAGTCGATGAGTACTTAAGTGAATGCGAAATCTGTGCACAAAACAATGTTAGAAGAGGAACGGCAACACCATTGGGCTCAATACCAGTCCCAGAGGGACCCTTTAAACACTTAGTACTAGACTATGTGGATATGATTAAATCAGTAAGAGGAAAAAGATACATGTTAGTAATAATAGATCGATTTAGTAGATGGGTAGAAGCAGAACCTTCAGCAGATCAAGGAGCTAAAACAGTAATCAGATTCCTGACCAGAGAAGTTATCCCAAGATTTGGCATACCATCCCAGATCAGTTCTGACAATGGCTCAGCCTTCATTCAAAGAACAGTAAAGACAGTAATACAACAGCTAAGAATCAAGCAGAGGCTTGGTTGTATTTATCACCCTTCCTCCCAGGGTATCGTGGAGCGCGTCAACGGTACCCTCAAGACCAAACTCAACAAGATTTGTGCAGATACAAAACTTAACTGGGTAGATGCATTACCCCTTGCTCTTATGAGTTACCGCATGCAAACTAACAGAGTGACAAATCTGACTCCCCATGAGATGTTGACAGGGAGACTTATGCCTGCGCCTCATTTGAGAGGCCCGTATGAAGGACCGCCCCTAGAACAGCTTGAGACTGAAATTAGGGCCTATATGAGACAATTGACTACTATACATGAGGCCATACATACACAGGAACAAAACAGGCGGCCAAGAGAGGAGGAAGAGGCACCCTGTCCAGTCCTTCCTGGAGATCAGGTCTATTTGAGAGTTTTCAGGAGGAGATGGAATGAGCCAAGGTGAGAAGGACCGTATACTGTAGTAAGAGCAACTCCAACTGCAATTCAAGTAGAAGGAAAAACGACTTGGTATCATTTGAATCATTGTACTAGAGTACCAAGACTGAGACGGAGAGAAGAAGAGGTAGAAAATGCAGAAGAAGATGCAGACCAAGAGGCCCAAGAAGGGGAGGGGTCAGGGGATCCAGGTGAGGGACCTAGTAATGTTGTTGCTGAACCTTCTTCCAGGGAAGCTGGAAGAAGGTTCAGCAAGCCAGAGACACGAGATGAGATGCGGGAACAACATGAGGATCCACAAGCGAGTGAAACTGAGCAGGAGGGTCCTGACACTGGTCCTGCTGCTGGTGTACCTACTGAACCAACTGCCACCGATCCAGAGCCGTCAGGTGACCAGTCTCCTGAAGCAGGACCCTCCACCGATGAACAACCTCAGCCAAATGGATTCCTCGCCGAGCTCCAAGGTATTGACCTACCCACTGCAGACAGCGACTCCCCAGACATTGACCTCCCAGATCTCAGCCACACAGGAGACTTTCCCACTCTCAGCCTTCGAGACCTTGAGGAGATTATCGGGAGTGCTCCAACTCAAGATGACTAACCCAACTCAAGGTACTGTCGTAGATAGAAACATGAGGAAACGAGCTGCAGACCTGAATGACACTGACTATGAAGGACTAGGGTATGATATGGCTTTGGAAATGCATAAAGAAAAACTGTTGGATATTGCTTATCACAATGAATGGTATAAGTGGGCAGAATATACTGCCAGACAATCACAAAGAAAGAAATGTTTGTTGTGTTCACCATCTCCTTTGAAGAAATTAACGGTGGTGCCTGATGAATATAGTTTTGTGCATTGTGCTAGATTTTACTCGAATTACTGTGTAAATACATCAGGGCGAGCTAATCCCTATTGCCCTGCAGAGTGTCTTGCGCTGTTGGGAAACAAGTATTACCATAGGTATTATGAGGAGGACTATTGGGGAGATGAGTGCAGAAAACTAGATGTAAGAGTTGACCTAAGACGAAGAGAAACTCCCAGGAACTATGTTTTTGACCGAACCTTGATATATGAATGCTTCAACAAATCAAAAGGGGTAGTAGACTATGGAACATTCCAAGGACAGTGTGGAGTGATTTGGCATTTGGATAGGGACATGTTTTAACAATATACGCTACAGCCACTGTAAATATTGACATGCCAGTAATCACATCTATGGAAGCTTGTGAAAATGCCACACTGTCCTTTCCAATAATAGATCAATTCGAAGAAATAGATGAAGCAATTGCTGATCATTTTTGGATATGCGGAGGTAAACGGCTTAGAGCTACTTTACCAAAAGGGTGGAAAGGAATATGTGCTAGAGTAAAACTAGCTCAAGAAGTTACAATGGTTGATTGGGACCCAGATGATGAAACACCAAGCCAGCATGTAACTCCCAGATATAGAGTCAAAAGAGCATACAAACCAGATCCTAATGTAATAATAGATGCAATAGGTCAGCCCAGAGGCATACCACATGAATTTAAAGCAAGAGATGAAGTGAAATCAGGACTTGAGTCTATATTTGTTTGGATAACCCCAAATAAGAATGCTGAATGGATTAACTATATATACTATAATCAGCAAAGATTTATTAACTACACAGATGATGCTCTAATGGCTCTGGGGGAGCAACTGAAGTACACCAGTAAAATGACCTGGCAGAATAGACAAGCACTTAAATGGCTCCTTGCAGAAAAAGGAGGTGTTTGCGTGATGTTTGGAACTGACTGCTGTACCTTTATCCCAAATAATACAGCACCTGATGGATCCTTTACCAAAGCCATGAAGAAGCTAAAGAGCCTGAGAACAGAAGTCACTGTAAACGCTGGAAGGGACAAAAAGTTTGGAGAATGGTTTGATTCTCTCATTGGCTCATGGAAAGAATGGCTGGTAAAGGTGGGGGTAATAGTAGCAATTGCTGTTGGAATATTTGTGCTGTTGTTCTGTTGTGTGTTACCTTTTCTCAGATCAATGATGGCAGGTGCAGCAGCCAAGCAGATGGTGAATATATCTGTGAAGCAATCTGGGGTTGATATTGGATGCACCACAACCACCGGAGGGTATCCAATAGGTCCAGGTCTGGATGAGCTGGACGAGTTCCCATAAACAAACCCTTAATTGGGTAAAATGGAAGGGGTGCCATTTTTTTTTTTTTGACCCTGAATTTAATACTGTTTTTGACAGAGAGGGAGGTAGGTAAGGATATGTATTTTCTTTTGGGACAAAAACTCAAGTAAGTATTTCAGATTATGGGTAGAGTAGGCAGTTAGAAAGTGGATGTTTTGTTTGTTATTTTGGCATAACCCCCCTTCCAAATTTTATTTTCATTATTATTTTTTCCATTATTATAAATACCTGCATATTATTAAATAACACTTTAAGAATGAGAGGGGACGAATGAAGGTCAGAAGCAGGCCATCATCCGGCATATGACTAAGGTTAACCGAGGGATGATGCAACCCGATCAAAGGGAAAAGAATATGAAGGCTTTTTTACCACTTTATTATTCTTATTTAACCATTGAAAATTCACTTTTGAATGTATTGTGCACTCACTTACTCTTTTGAGAATCCTATTGGTGACTGGAGGAACAATCGACGAGCACCTCAGTGCTTAGCAGCAAAGACTGACTCTACTGGTGGTTTAAAAACCCGCTGTCAGTCCCAACTCCAGACAGTACCCTAGGCAGGTCCGGGTACATCTGGCAACGGTGGAGCAGCCCAGATAGCGCTCCAGGCCACCGGGAGCGCCTGAGAGTTCCTCTGGCATCGTGGGACTATACATATATATATGCATTCTATCACTGCCATTGCTTTATTACTGTATGATATAATCACTGAAGTATATTATCTGCTGACAAAAGATATAACCAAAAGTTTGTGAACTGATTAAATGTGAAAGAAACATCCCCTTAAAAGAAGGATATAGAAAGGGAGATGGGATCTTTTACTCCTCTATAGTCAAGCAAAGGGGGAGATGTTTGGTCTCATTCTCCTCCAGAGTGTGTTCCCATGGGAAGGCCACTTGGTAGAAAAAGATGGGTGGCTATCTTTGGTCACTAAGTAAGAAGAAGGAAAGAGGCCGACCTGTGAGAACATGCTCTGGGTTAAGGGCATAGAGGTGGGGCTATAAGAGAGCCCCAAAGGGGGGATGTGTTGGGAAAATTCATTGATCATTGACGTATTACCTGTAGAAAATAGCTTGTATGAAAAACACTGAAAAACACGGGGTTTTCTGCTCAGAGAGCATCAGACGTAAATGATACGTAAATGCATTCAATGCAAATGACAATAACAAGTTGTGGAAAGTACCAAAAAGACCATTAAATATATGTTTTTTAAAAAATAGAATGGTTGGA
The DNA here is from genome assembly GCA_003731715.1 of Anabarilius grahami. Lineage (NCBI taxonomy): Eukaryota > Metazoa > Chordata > Actinopteri > Cypriniformes > Xenocyprididae > Anabarilius > Anabarilius grahami. Next base: position 1,469,933 of record RJVU01008328.1, on the reverse strand, counting down.
GATCCGCCACCATTAAAAATAAAATTAAGGAGGATTCATAAACAATGGTGGCAAAACGCCAGGGTGGAGCTAAAAGAAAAAGATAGCTAGAGGAATCCCCATTGGATCTGTAACGATAAGAAAAACATATAAAATGAGTTGATTTGCCCAGATTAGATCAGATGTGAAGCTGGCATCTCACTTTGTTGCTTGGCAATAAAGATTATCTTCTGAAGACCTGGAACTTCTGACTCTGAGAGCTTTCTTTGAGAAGACATCAGAAACATCTTAGGAGACTGCAGACTGGCCACAACACCCACAGGTGGCGCTTTGACTGTAACTGAATATTGCCATGTAGATGTCTTCAGGTCAGGACTGTAATAAAACATTTGAAGTTTCGGAAAGATCGTACATTGTATGCCCAAGTTACAATAACTTCCTGTTTCATGGCGAAACATCGACATTTGCCTGGCCGCCACGGACACGCCCTTCAGCGAAAACTCTAGATCTTCGCAATTTAACATCTCAAAGGCCTTTTGATTAGACTGACCAAATATGATGTTGATCTGATTAAAGCTCTAGGAGGAGTTCGTTAAAGTACAATGTATGGAAATGGCAAAAACTGCCAAAATTTTGCAGTTAAATTCAGTGTTGGGTTTACAGATTTTGCACCCAGGGACTTTTTTGTAGGTATTGTTGGTATCTTTTTTGTAGGTACTGTTACATCTGTCTACCAAATTTCATACCTGTACGTGAAACGTAGCGTGAAGGGCGCTTAATTGAAATTTTGTAGGTGGCGCTATTGAGCCATTTTGCCACACCTAATTCTGAAACCCATATTAGATGTAAATTTTCACCACTTCTGATGCGTGTGCAAAGTTTAATGAGTTTTCAAGCATGTTTAGGCCCTCAAAAATGTGATTCATTTCGGAGAAGAAGAATAATTGAATGAGCAATTACAATAGGGTCCTCACACCATCGGTGCTCAGGCCCTAATGAGAGTAAATAAAGGTGTGCGTTTGTGTGTTGTAAAGTCAAATGTGTTTATGTGCGTGCATGGGTGGGCGTGGGGGATATGGGTGAAAAGAAATCTGATTGGATAGTTTAGTTTCGTCGCTTTTTCCACACATGAAAAATGACATTTCAGAAATAAATGTTTACAGGCTCAAAATGATTAAACGTTCTCTTAAACAGCTAAACTTGATTGAAACATTTGCAAAAGGCCTAAAACTATTGAGTAGCCTAGGGATGGAGAATTCAAGCCTCTTAAATATTTGAAGTTTTTCTCTGAATGTTTCGGGAAAAGTTTCAGAGCATTAAGAGTGTCGAAAACAGTGCTATCTTGTGGCGGGTAAAATTTACAGCAGCCATAAACCCGAGTACGCAGCTCTGTTGTTCCCTTTCATGGGAACTCCAGCTGCGTCGAGACGCGGTGGGAATGCCTCTGCATGATTGCGTCGTGAAGCACATGTGTAAACTGTCTAATAGCATGACGGAACGTCATAGGCAGGTGACGTCACAGACCAGGAAACTATAAAGCATACCCAGAACAAAGAACGCTAGCTTCTGTGTTGTCAGCAAGCGCTCTGTGTATCTGTCCTTGTCATATTTATTGTTGTCTGTCACACAATATATATATATCATTATGGCGAGCAGACAGCAGTTCAGACCGTGTGCTTCTCCCTGCCCTCGTTACATCACGGGTGGGGATACACACGAGCTCTGCGTTGTTTGTTTGAGAGCGGAGCATGCCCAGGAAGCCCTCGAGAGGGTTGCTTGTGAGCGTTGCGACAAGTTTAATGAGAACTCTCATATATGACTCCTAGATACTTGAATTCATGTACAATATCAAGCTCCTGTCCTCTAAAGAACACATTAGAATGTGACACCTTCATATTTTTATTTTTATTTTGTAAACGCCATACAACTGTTTTTTTGGTGTTTAGGTAGAGACATGACTTAGTAAGCCAGTCATCAATGTGGGCCATTGCAGATGTAAGTGTGGATGCTATCTCTTGGTAGTTGAAGTGAAGTGAAGTGACATGTGGCCAAGTATGGTGACCCATACTTGCATTTATGCTGAGCACATATTCCGAGTATGGGTCACCATACTTGGCCACATGTCACTTCACTTCACTTCAAACCCATCCAAGTGCACACACACACCAAGAGCAGTGGGCAGCCATTGCTGCGGCTCCCGGGGAGCAGTTTGGAGTACGATCGTCTCACCTCAGTCGTGGTATTGAGGGTGGAGAGACCGCTGGATATTCACTCCCCTCACCGTCAATCCCTGCCGGACCTGAGACTCGAACCCATGACCTTTGGGTTACAAGTCCGACCCTCTATCCATTAGGCCACGACTGCCCAAGTTCTTAGCATGTGTAAAGATTACAGCATCATCTGCATACATCTGAACATCAACATTTTTACATGCCTGTGGCAGATCATTTATATACAGTGTAAACAGGATTGGACCAAGTATGGAGCCTTGGGGGACCCCTACTGGACATTCACATAATGGGGACTTTGAATCATTAATACGAACACATTGCTTTCTACTGGACAAGTATGATTTTATCCAGTTGAGAGCTTGTTCAGAGAAATTGAAATAAGTTAATTTAGATAAAAGAACTTTGTGATTAACAGTATCAAAAGCTCTCTTTAGGTCTAGACAAACAGCACAAACAACACGCAGCACCTGCCAAGCTGCATGCGTGCATGTCAGGGTCCGCCATCTTCTCGTCCGCCAATAAAGTAGCAATTTAAAGCAGGGTTAGGTTATAAATCAATATCCCAAGCATTGAACATCTCACGGAGCGCTGTACAATCCATAGTCCAAAAATGGAAAGAGTATGGCACAAATGCAAACCTACCAAGACATGGCCGTCCACCTAAACTGACAGGCCGGGCAAAGAGAGCATTAATCAGAGAAGCAGCCAAGAGGCCCATGGTAACTCTGGAGGAGCTGCAGAGATTCACAGCTCAGTTGGGAGAATCTGTCCACAGGTCAACTATTAGTCATGCACTCCACAAATCTGGGCCCTCATTTATCAATGGTGCGTACGGACAGATTTGTGCGTAGTGAGTGCGTAAGAACAGTTTCACGCAAAGTGTGGGATTCACCAACTTGTACTTATATGTAGAAATGTGTGTAAATATAAGCACACCTCTGAGCATGCTTATGCAGATAATCTAGTGGTAGAATAGCGACACTACACAAAAACATTTAAGAGTGTCACAGTATGCATTAAGCAATCCACATGTCCTGTGTTTCCTTTAATTATAAAACACTCAATTTATCAATTGTCTAGTTTTACACACAATGCGTAATTGGTGTCAAACCCTACACTGTAAAAAAAAAATTATAATTATGGTGAAGTAAATACTACAGAAAAAAACAAACAAATGTAAGTTATTTAGTAGTAATCAATTTAAGCTTGTAGAAATTAAAGCGTAAATATCAACATTATAATATTAAGTAAAACTACTCAACTTTTCTGATACTGGTGTTCCCGTCATGCACTGGGCCTTGAATAATTAATGAGCTCAATTTTTTGCTGTTTTCCAGCTGTTTCTACACTGTTTTATCATTGCTTTTGTGTTTAGGTTTAGTAATTTGGAGTTCATTTTCTACTCAAAATGCCACAATCACACTAAAAAATGTTCCATCGAATGTTACCGTCATTGTGTGTTGTGTACCGACTATTGAGGTCTCTGTGTAGCATTTCTTCTAATATGTAGATATAGTGTCTACACAATATCTATTGTATTACTTGTTTAGATGTTTCTAAATAAAGCATACACATTAATAGCATGGTTTCATTCAGTGTTATATTGTTTGTGTAAAATGTATTGCAAAAGAATTTTCAACTAAATAGAAATTATTCAACTTTTTACTGGTCAAGTTAAAATTATTTTTAATTTTACTTATCTTAGCTAAGTAGAGTAACTTAAATCCAAATTTGAAATTTACATAAATAGTCTATGTGTGCAAAAACTTGCAAAAGAAAAATAAACTTTATCTTTATTTTATTTTATCTTGCGATATTGGAAGACTTTGCAAACAATGCGCTCCACAGAGAGCGCGTTTTCCAAGATCATGCTGATCTGCTTGGCAAGAGCTCACTTGGCCATTATTGCGGTGTGGAAAAAACACAATCACGTGATTTTTAAAGGGAAGTGTGGTCACCATATTGGTTCATTGGAGGTGTTTCCGAATGCTAATGACCGTGAACGTGAACGAGCATGGTACTTACGCACATGTGGGATTTATCAACAATGATTGCTTACTCATGTGCATAAGAACTGCGTGCGCACCTTTGATAAATGTGGATTTTCTTGTACTTAGGCACATTCTAAATTTCATTCGTTGGACAAAATATAGAACCTTTTCTACGCACTTTTGATAAATGAGGGCCCTGGCCTTTATGGAAGAGTGGAAAGAAAGCCAAAAGAAAGCCATAAGAAGTCCCTTTTGCAGTTTGCAACAAGCCATGTGGGGGACATCCATTGTGAAAGCCTCATCGACACGACAGCCAGTAGCACAGTTCCTCAACAAACCGTCCATACCGGCGTGATGAATACGATCCTCAACTGGATGGAACTGAAATAAACACTTTGATTGTTGCGATCCTATCAGACTTATGATAGCAACCTGATTCGTAACAAAGCACTGTTCACCAGAGGAGAACTGGCCCCCTGACTAAGCCTGGTTTCTCCCAAGGTTTTTTTCTCCATTTTAACACCTATTTGCCACTTGTTTGCCACCTGTTTGCCACCTGATGTCACCTGATGGAGTTTGGCTTGCTTAGTTGGGGACACTTGACATTTTACTTTACATTTGCTATTCAACAGTATTCTTGACATTTAATCAACAGTGCTTCTGATCTGCCTGCATTGACACTATTCTTTAAGAGCTGCTGTGCAGCCAAAATTATGTACCAGTTATCAATGTAAAGCTGCTTTGACACAATCTGCATTGTAAAAAGCGCTATATAAATAAAGGTGACGACTTGACTTGACACGACACAGAAAACATGTGGAAGAAGGTGCTCTGGTCAGATGAGACCAAAATTGAACTTTTTGGCCTAAATGTAAAATGCTATGTGTGGCGGAAACCTAACACTGCACATCACCCTGAACACAACATCCCCACCGTGAAACATGGTGGTGGCAGCATCATGTTGTGGGGATGCTTTTCTTCAGTAGGGGCAGGGAAGCTTATCAGAGTTGATGGGAAGATGGATGGAGTCAAATACAGGGCAATCTTAGATGAAAACCTGTTAGAGTCTGCAAAAGACTTGAGACTGGGCAGAGGTTCACCTTCCAGCAGGACAACGACCCTAAACATACAGCCAGAGCTACAATGGAATGGATTAAATCAAAGCATATTCATGTGTTGGAATGGCCCAGTCAAAGTCCAGAATTAAATTCAATTGAGAATCTGTGGCGAGACTGTTCACAGACGCTCTCGATCCAATCTGACTGAGCTTGAGCTATTTTGCAGAGAAGAACGGGCAAAAATTTAATTCTCTAGAGTGATAAGCTGGTAGAGACACCTCAAAAGACTTGCAGCTGTAATTGCAGCGAAAGGTGGTTCTACAAAGTATTGACTCAGGGGGGCTGAATACAAATGCACGTCACACTTTTCAGATATTTATTTGTAAAAAAAATTGGACACCATTTATCATATTCCTTCTACTTCACAATTATGTGCCACTTTGTGTTGGTCCATCACATAAAATCCCAATAAAATAAATTTTTGTTTGTGGTTGTAACGTGTCAAAATGTGGAAATGTCAGTGTGTGTGAATACTTTTGCAAGGCACTGTATCTCCCCGCACCTTCACGAAGTGCGTGGATGCAGCGCTGGCTCCTCTGAGACTCCAGGGCATTCGAGTACTAAATTATATAGATGATTGGTTGATTCTAGCTCAATCCGAGAGCATGGCAGTTCAACATCGAGATGTAGTTCTCGCCCATATGAGAAGGTTGGGGTTCAGGCTCAACACCAAAAAGAGTGTGCTCGTCCCATCTCAGACTACCACTTTTCTGGGCGTGGTGTGGGACTCGAAGAACATGTGGGCTCAGCTTTTGCCTGCCCCTATTGCTTCAGTTCTCTCAGCTGTGAATGCGGTAAAACTAGGCCAGTCACTCACTGTAAAACAGTTTCAGAGACTGTTAGGTCTCATGGCAGCAGCGTCCAACGTGATACCTTTTCGCCTACTGTACATGAGACCTTTACAGTGGTGGCTCAGGACCAAGGGATTCTCCCTGAGGGGAAATCCTTTTTGCATGATCAAGGTTACGCGGCGGTGCCTTCGTGCCTTAGTCATGTTAAAAAAGCCTTGGTTCCTGTCCCAAGGGCTTGTGTTGGGAGCTCCTTGTCATTGTGTAATGCTAACGACGGATGCTTCCCTCACGGGTTGGGGAGCGAACATGAGTGGTCGCTCAGCTCGGGGTCTGTGGCAGGACCATCTACTTTCCTGGCACATAAATTGGCTGTAAATTATAGCGGTGTTTCAAGCTCTCAAACACTTCCTCCCAGACCTGAGGGGCCATCACGTGTTGGTCCATACAGACAACATGTCGGTGGTCTCTTATGTCAACCATCAGGGGGGTCTGAGGTCACGCCACCTATGCAAGCTGGCCCATAAGATCCTCCTGTGGGCCCAGGGGAACCTGCTCTCTCTGAGGGCAGCTTTGATTCCTTTGTCTCAGAATTAAGGAGCAGACGTCCTGTCGAGGCAGGGGGCGAGGCCTGGGGAGTGGAGACTCTACCCCGAGGTGGTGGAGCTCCTTTGGAAAAATTGAGGTCATGCAGAAGTAGACCTGTTTGCATCTCGGGAAACGACTCATTGTCAGTTATGGTTCTCCCTCACTCATCCAGCTCCGCTGGGGCTGGATGCTTTGGTACAGACGTGGCCGAGGCGGCGTCTGTACGCATTTCCCCCGATCGCTCTGCTCCCTGGAGTTCTGGAGAGGGTTCACCGGGATGGGTTTCGGCTGTTGCTTATAGCCCTATTCTAGCCGACCAGAATATGGTTTTCGGACTTAGTGTCCCTTCTAGACGGTCCCCCTATGGAGATTCCAGTCAGGCAGGAGGTACGATATTGCACCCTCACCCGGAGTTGAGGAAGCTGTGGGGCTTGGCCCCTGAGGGGGCTCAGCTCATAGATTCTGGTCTCTCCACTGAGGTGGTGGAGACCATTCTCCAATCCAGAGCTCCTTCCACGAGGAGATTGTATGCCATTAAGTGGAGGTTATTTTCTTCATGGTGTGAAGAACGACATTTAGACCCGGCTGTTTGCACTGTGGGTCCTATTCTTGAGTTCTTGAAAGAATGCTTCTCCACTGGATTATCCTCTTCAACTCTAAAAGTGTATGTTGCAGCTATTTCTGCTTATCATTTACCCATTGATGGTCAAGTCAAGTCAAGTCAAGTCACCTTTATTTATATAGCGCTTTTTACAATGCAGATTGTGTCAAAGCAGCTTTACATTGATAACTGGTACATAATTTTGGCTGCACAGCAGCTCTTAAAGAATAGTGTCAATGCAGGCAGATCAGAAGCACTGTTGATTAAATGTCAAGAATACTGTTGAATATCAAATGTGAAGTCAAATGTCAAGTGTCCCCAACTAAGCAAGCCAAAGGCGACAGCGGCAAGGAACCGCTCCGAACTCCATCAGGAACTCCATCAGGTGACATCAGGTGGCAAACAGGTGGCAAACAGGTGTTAAAATGGAGAAAAAAACCTTGGGAGAAACCAGGCTTAGTCAGGGGGCCAGTTCTCCTCTGGCGAACAGTGCTTTGTTACGAATCAGGTTGCTATCATAAGTCTGATAGGATCGCAACAATCAAAGTGTTTATTTCAGTTCCATCCAGTTGAGGATCGTATTCATCACGCCGGTATGGACGGTTTGTTGAGGAACTGTGCTACTGGCTGTCGTGTCGATGAGGCCTTCACGATGGATGATCTAGTTGACTCGATCTCTGCTGATACTTCAGGGCTGCGTTGTGGTCATGTCCAGTTGAGGATCGTATTCATCACGCCGGTATGGACGGTTTGTTGAGGAACTGTGCTACTGGCTGTCGTGTTGATGAGGCCTTCACGATGGATGATCTAGTTGACTCGATCTCTGCTAATACTTCCGGGCTGCATTGTGGTCATGTCCAGTTGAGGATCGTATTCATCACGCCGGTATGGACGGTTTGTTGAGGAACTGTGCTACTGGCTGTCGTGTTGATGATGTCTTCACAATGGATGATCTAGTCGACTCGATCTCTGCTGATACTTCAGGGCTGCGTTGTGGTCGTGTCATGGCTCCGGTCCTTGGTCTCAGCTGGATACGGCCCGGATCCGGTTGACTACGGTAAACCTCGGGATAAACAGAAAGACTAATATTAGCGTAGATGCCATTCTTTTTCTGATGTGACGAGTACATCTGGTGTTATAGAAAGTGTTCCCAGTTCCGGCTGACCTATTTTATGCAGCCTAATAATCCTTTAACGGATTTTAAAATATAAATTGATAATGTGTTGTGTGTATGCCAGGTTAAAGAGATACGTTTTTAGTCTAGATTTAAACTGACAGAGTGTGTCTGCATCCCGAACAATGCTAGGAAGATTGTTCCAGAGTTTAGGTGCCAAATAGGAGAAGGATCTACCGCCTGCGGTTGATTTTGATATTCTAGGTATTATCAGCTGGCCTGAATTCTGAGATCGCAATAAACGTGAAGGACTATAATGCATTACGAGCTCGCTTAGGTACTGGGGAGCTAAACCATTTAGTGCTTTGTAAGTAATTAGCAAGATTTTAAAATCTATACGATGTTTAACAGGAAGCCAATGCAGTGATGACAGAACTGGGCTAATATGGTCATACTTCCTAGTTCTAGTAAGAACTCTAGCTGCTGCATTTTGTACGAGCTGTAGGTTATTTATCAAGCGGGAGGAACAACCACCCAGTAGAGCGTTACAGTAATCTAGCCTTGAGGTCATGAACGCATGAACTAACTGTTCTGCATTTTTCATTGAGAGCATATGTCGTAGTTTAGATATATTTTTAAGATGGAAGAATGCGGTTTTACATATGCTAGTAACATGGCCTTCAAATGAAAGATTGGTATCAAAGATGATGGTACATCTGTTGGGAGGAATCTGTTGGTTACACGATTTCTTTGTGGCACGTTGAGGCTGAGGCCTGTTCAGCGCACAAGAACACCGCCTTGGGATCTAGCCATTGTACTAACTAGAGGGTCTGACCCTGGCTCCTTTCGAACCCTTGGAAGAGGTTCCTGAAAAGTTCCTCACTCTAAAAACCATCTTTCTTCTGGCCATTTCGTCTCTTAAGAGAATTGGAGATTTACAGGCCCTTTCGGTTGCTCCATCATGTCTGGAATTTGCTCCAGGCATGGTTAAAGCCTTTCTTCACCCAAGACCGCGTTACGTGCCCAAGGTTCCTACTAATATTTCAGGTCCTATTATGCTGCAGGCTTTCTGCCCTCCACCATTTTCTACTCCAGATCAGGAAAAACTCAATCTGCTCTGCCCTGTTTGGGCGTTAGATGCCTATGTCCACAGAGCTGCCCTGTGGCGTAAGACTGATCAACTTTTTTTTGTTTCGGGTCACTCAGCAGAGGGTGTCCTGCATCTAAGCAGAGAATGAGCAAGTGGGTGGTCGAGGCCATCTCACTTGCTTATGAGTCCTCCGGACAGCCTTCTCCTTTGGCTGTCCGAGCTTATTCAACCAGGAGTATAGCTGCTTCTAAAGCTTTGATCTCTGGGGTCTCCCTGCAGGACATTTGCAATGCAGCAGGGTGGTCCTCACCTCACACCTTCGTCAGGTTCTATAACCTGGATCTTGGCTCCACTCCGGGGTCTTCTGTTCTCTCATCTTGATACACTCAGGCATTTGAGATTATGGCGTAGTGGGTATGGTGATCCTACTGCGTCTCGACGCAGCTCGAATACCCATGAAAGGGAACGTCTCAGGTTACGTCTGTAACCCTGGTTCCCTGAATAGGGAACGAAACGCTGCGTCGCCCTGCCATACTCCCGGCATGCCTGAGAGTGCCTTGCTTCATCTTATCAGAAGCTAGCGTTCTTTGTTCTGGGTATGCTTAATAGTTTCCTGGTCTGTGACGTCACCCGCCTATGACGTTCCGTCACGCTATTGGACAGTTTACACATGTGCTTCACGACGCAATAACGCAGAGACGTTCCCACCGCGTCTCGACGCAGCGTCTCATTCCCTATTCAGCGAACCAGGGTTACAGATGTAACCCGAGATGTTTTATCCATTAAGCACAAATAAAAGCCTGACAACGCGTTTTCTGATAATACAATTCACATATTAAATTGTGGCAATAAATTAAATGTAACAACAAAAACAATAATTATCAGAATCAGAAAGAGCTTTGTTGGCAGGTATGTTTACACATACTAGGAATTTGTTTTAGTGACAGAAGCTCCACAGTGCAACAGAGTGACAGCGACAAGACAAGACACAGATAATATAAAGAATAAAGAATAATATACAAATATATAAGATAGACAAAGTGCAAAAGCAAAAAACAATATATAATATAGACAATTTGTATGTACAGTTATGATGTGTGCAAGTTTGAAATATAAATAAGTGTTTTGAGTAAATAATATATAATAGTGTTGTGTGTTCTGTGTTTCATTTCCAAGTGTTCATGAGATGGATTGCTTGAGGGAAGAAACTGTTCCTGTGTCTGGTCGTTCTGGTGTTCAGAGCTCTGTAGCGTCGACCAGATGGCAACAGTTCAAAGAGGGAGTGTGCTGGATGTGAGGGGTCCAGAGTGATTTTCTTTGCCCTTTTTCTCACTCTGGATAAGTACAGTTCTTGGAGAGTGGGGAGGGTTGTACCAATGATTTGCTCAGCAGACCGGACTACCCTCTGTAGTCTTCTGAGGTCAGATTTGGTAGCTGAGCTGAACCAGACGGTAATTGAAGTGCAGAGGATGGATTCAATGATGGCAGAGTAAAACTGTTTCAGCAGCTCCTGTGGTAGGTTGAACTTCCTCAGCTGGCAAAGGAAGTATAACCTCTGCTGGGCCTTTTTTACAATGGACTCAATGTGGTTGTCCCACTGCAGGTCCTGGGAGATGGTGGTGCCCAGGAACCTGAAAGACTCCACTGCAGTCACAGTGCTGTTCATGATGGTGAGTTGGGGGAGAGCGGGGGGGTTTCTCCTGAAGTCCACGATCATTTCCACTGTCTTGAGCGTGTTGAGCTCCAGGTTGTTAAGACTGCACCAGACTAGTTCTGTGCGTACCCTGAGATAAAATCCTGCAGGGCTAAATATATATATAGCCTACTCGTGTAAAAATGATCTTGTATGTTTCAATAAATGGCGCACGTGACAAATTCAACCAGAGTAGCTCTTTTATTTAATCAGAATCAGAAAGAATCAAAAGGAGCTTTATTGGCAAGTATGTTTGCACACACAAGGAATTTGTTTTGGTGACAGAAGAAGCTTCCAGTACACAGAGACAGCAACAGTAGCCTATACATATAGTACAATAAAAAAAATAAAGAATAAAGATAAATGAATAAGACACACATATGTAGGCCTATATATAATATACAAATAAACAAAAATAGACAAATTTGTTTATACATGTGTGCTATATAGAATAGATGAACAGGGAATGGAGTAAGAGGTAAGGTCATTGTCAAGTAACTATAAGTGGATTGCACATATTTATCATTACCCAGTGGAGGCATTTAACTGTTCAGGCCTTACTTACTCTATATCTGTTTAAAAGTATGGAGAAAGATGACAGATAATGTTTGCAGCTGAGATTTAATGATTTGCAATGGCTAGCCAAATGGCTAATTTGTAACAGATTAAGGATATACATCAAATAATTTATTATTTCAAATATCATCAAAACCGAGCAAGTGGAGGGCAAGAAAAATAAATCTCAAACAAAATCTTGCATTACACTATATTGTGATGCGTTATTATGGAAATATGATCCACAGAACAGCGCCACCCTCAGGCAACTGTATGTACCGACAGAGCATACGTTACTGGACGTGTCATTGTGTTTTCAGGTTCTCAGAAAGAAAGAAAAAGAGAAAAAAACGAGAACGTAGAGGGCTAGATAAATTCGTTCTCTAACGAAATCGGGGATCATATTTCCATAAGAACACATCAGATTATGTTCAATGAAAGCTGCCACCTCATACAGCCACATCTGTTTGGTTCTTTCTGCGCCAAAGCTTGTTCAAAATCTTGTTCAAAATCCATTCAAGAACGCTTTTGCTCGGAGCTATTCACTGCCGTTCCGCTAATAAGGCAAGCATTTCATCATTGTAAATAATTTTTTAAACGTGGTTTTACTAGTTTTCAAAATTCATCCTGTTGTGTCGGGTCGCATCAGATCAATGAGCAGCAAGTCATAATAACGACTTAGTTATGTAATCATTTCTATTTTTAATCGCGGTATTTCACCGCAGTAAAGATAGTTTGCGGTTTGATATTCAGATTTCTGTTGGCTATAAATACGCAGTGCGCTGTCATAGACATGTAAATAATACCGAATATCATTCTCCATGATTTGTGAATTAAGGTGACGCTGTCCTTTGGGCCGAAATCAGGTTTTTTTTCCGGAGCGACTCTTAATTTTATAATGGCTATAGCTCCAAAAGTTGGACTCTTAGAGGAATGAAACCAGTGTCATCTTCATCAGCTTGATCTGTGAATTTTTTCACAGCAAAGCTCTTGTCCGTAAACCCCTTGG
>RJVU01008328.1:1427042-1456319 GCA_003731715.1 Anabarilius grahami | reverse complement strand
GAAACATGGCCACACAATAAAATGCTATTGTGAAAGTTTTCACAAATCGAGCTCGACCTAAAACAATGTTCTTTTATTCCAGCAGTCAGCGTGTTTATTGGTAATAGACGTTAAACATGAAGAACGCCTTTCTTTTTTACATTCCTTACTGGCGGACTTTCCAAGGGGTTTACGGACAAGAGCTTTGCTGTGAAAAAATTCACAGATCAAGCTGATGAAGATGACACTGGTTTCATTCCTCTAAGAGTCCAACTTTTGGAGCTATAGCCATTATAAAATTAAGAAGAGTCGCTCCGAAAAAAAAACCTGATTTCGGCCCAAAGGACAGCGTCACCTTAATTCACAAATCATGGAGAATGATATTCGGTATTATTTACATGTCTATGACAGCGCACTGCGTATTTATAGCCAACAGAAATCTGAATATCAAACCGCAAACTATCTTTACTGCGGTCATAAAATCGACATAGTATGTCAAAATTTCGACTTAGTAGGCTATGTCATAATTTCGAAAGTAATTGGCAGAGAGATATTGAAAAATGCACGGAAAGCAACACGAAAGCAAGATTTAAACCAAACTATTTATTTTTTAATGTAAGCATTTGTGGTTGTGAATACAGTATTACAGGGTACAAAAGAAAAGAAATACATCAACCATGTGTAGTTGGACAGAAACAATAACTGTGTTTGAAAAAGGAAATTATATTTTTGTGTGTTACTTAGAGAATTGTGTGTTGTGTTTCGCAAAAAGTTTTATGAATTTGTAAACTGAGTCGAAGGCCGAGAATTGGTGTATGGTTTTGCAGATTTGGTGTGTGGTTCTGGTGTTTAAGTGTCAGGATTCAGAAATTGAGTGACAAGTAAGGATTTTGTGTGTAAGCAGTTGAAAAAAACTGTCATAAAAAGGTCCATGCAGCAAATAGAAACAGAACAATACCTTGATCTATTTTGGTTGCTATGTCCTAGTTTGACTAATCAATGCAAAAACCTGATACTTCAACATAATAAAAATATATATTAAGCAGACAGTCTACTAATACTCTAGTTAGTTGACATGTAGTTGCACAGTTAGTTAACAGAATGTTCAAAAGGGCCCATCAAAATAAAGTGTTAGCAAAAAAAAAAAAAAATCTAAAGTTTGACAAATGACTTTGATAATTTTTAAATATTTATACAAATGCAAAACCTAATAAAAGTAATTATGCCTGAAATGACAGGGTTGGGCAATCCCCAGTTGCTTATATTTACAGTATATATAGGGTTATACAGGTGGTTACACCATAGAATTACATTTGATTTTCCTTATTTCCAGCAATAATCTGCCTACATTCATTGTATTTTAAATGCTCTATTTTTTACTTAAATACTGCAATAGTAAAAAACAGAAAGTCATAATGCATAATGCCTGTAGTGCTTTAACACGTTTTAGGTCTGGGCAACAATGTCCAGATCTATACAACAATGATATAAGTGATCCTCTGTATTTAGATGTAGCTATTATAGCTATATTATTATAGCTTTTTTATACCTTTAGGCTTTTTATAAATCAGGTACATATAAATGTCTGGAAACCCGATTCCTGGCCACATGTTCTAAGGTAAGTTGTCTTGAGTCGAACTGTGTTTAATTTAGGCAGGTAATTGTTTTGTTTTCTCTACTACAGCCAGCCAATTTGCAGGATGTTTTTCCACTCAGTCTGACTGAGGAATGCGTGTTCCAGTGGGAAATTGACGTCAGTGCATATGACCTCTATAAAATGTATATAAATAATACATATAATAAATATAAATGTATATTTTTTAGAAAAAAATGGTGCATAATTTAGAGATAAATATTGTTTAGTACTAGCAATGAAATCACTTCAAAATACAAAATGTTAAAGTAAATTTTATAGAAAACAAATCAGTATTTTAATTTTATTAAAAAAAACGTATGGTACTCTTACGGTATTCTGTCTGTTTAGACCAGCTAACATTACAATTGTGACCCGTAAGTTAACAGGACCAGAGGGTTAAAGTTTGTTAGATGTTTTAATTTGTTTAATTAAAATATATAATAAACTTTAACCCTCTGGTTATGACTTTATGGTTTGTATAATCTTATATTTGCACATGCTACAATTACAAAGGAAAAAAAAAAGAACAAAATTTATATTTGGCGCATGCATAGCAATAGCACACATGCATGTGCTAATGTACTTAGCAAAGAGATCATCACTGCATGCATCAGAAACTACACAGTTACTAACTTTAAATAAAACAACATGCAGCATAACATCAGTGTTTTTCTGCTCATCCTGGATTGAAGCGAAGGCTCTACTCTTCAGCACAATGGTACCCCACAAAACTCAGACAACAGAAACATGTTAAATCCCAACAGAACAATAAACACTAACAGATCTCTATATCTTGTGCTAAAACATAAAATAACACTTCAGTTCAACATTAACTCTCCTTATCAGTTTTTGACTTACATAACTTTTTTCAATTAACTTTCACTAATAATTCAGTTTGTAACAGAGTTCGTAAATACGGGAAGAAGGAGGCGGGAACCGGCGAACGTTTAACAAAACTTTAATTCAAAATAAACAAAGAACAAAACGAAAGTAATGCCGGCAGACCCTCGCGGACGTCTGCCGGCCACACAAACATAATAAAACATAAAATAAAATCCAGGCCTGGTCCTCTCTCGTCCGTTCACTGTCGTCGCTCCTCCTTTTATGCCTCCGGAGCTCCTCCGTGAGGGACTCGAGGCCGGTGCGCCTCACAGGTGACGATCATTAACACTCGCGTCACCGGCCTCGCGCCGTTCCCTCACGGCTCTCGCCCGCCCTGCTTGCCACACAGTTAAATTAACGTGTTTCGTTATTTTCGTGTTTCATAAATTTGACTGTTAGGTTTCTACAATGCATTGGTTTCTTTTTCTTGATTTTACGGTAAATTGCTGTTTTTCTTCAGTTTGTTGCTGTAAATTAATTTAGTTTATTACTTAAAAAAAAAACATTCACTGTTTTTCATCTTACATCTTTAAACCTTTTTAAACCCACAGCGATGTGTTATGTGTTCAAACTATAGAGTGTTAAAATAACACAACAAGTGCTGAAGTTAATGAGATAATTAAGTGATTAAGTGAATGAGCATTAGTGATGAAGACTTGCTGTTCATTTTGATCATGACATCAAAGAGAAAACGGGGGGAACAAAATAAGATGTGAGCAAATGGTGGTTTCTCTAATTTCCTCATCAGGTTCTGTGCTACTTTTGGTTTTTGATTTGACGTTGTCATAGAAGTCACACTGCAGGACTGTGTTTCTAATCTTCTAATTAGAACATTGCCAGACATTGCCAGAATTTCGTTGGAAGTAAAATTTTATCGTAATGGTCATTAATCGGTTGTCGGTGAGCATGTCAAACTAGCAAACAAAGACTTCAGATTTTGGCCTAGGATCAGAGGAATCTTTTAGGATTCACAAAATTTGTCTCAAGACGGCCAAACTGTGGCCAAAATCATACAACATGAACTTGCCTTTAGATGAAATCAACGAAGATAAGAGACATTAAATCTCTCAAGATCTCAGCAGAGGATGATGAAACACAGCATTACCAGCTTCACTTCCAAACCAGTTTGACTTTATTTCTGTCATATGTCTACAGAGGTTCTTATTGAGAATTAACCCATTTAAGCCCACCGGCAACTACAGTTGCCGCAGTGTGGTTGTCATTTTCCTTTTGTAAATTTTGTTCTAGATGTTTTCCATGTTTTATGTCTCAATGACATGCAAGCAAACAACCAAATAAAGGATTTCAAGAACAAAAAAAAGGTATTCACTTCCTTCCTGTGACATGAAGCTGTCAATTTCAAACCCCTACTTCCAGGAATCATAGCGAAGGCAAACCCTCCCAAAGAAAAGTAATTTTAATGTTAATATTAAGAATTTTTTGTTGACATATATATATCTACATAATCGTGAAGGTCTCTAGAATCATCCAAACAAAACAAATCTTACAAGAGATCTATAGTTTTTTGTATACTTAGTCAAAAGTCCAAGTGGCAACTATAGTTGCCGGTGGGCAAATGACTTGTAAGTACATATATCATGGGTAAATGGGGTATAATTTGTTTAATGAATCAAAGTTATTGGTCTTGTTTAGTGCTTTTTGCTTTCATAATATTTTATATGGTTATATATTATATATTGTTATTTGTAAATTTATTTATTTTTTGTTTGTTTTTTTATATGTGACCCTGGACTACAAAACCAGTCATAAGGGTCAATTTTTTGAAATTGAGATTTATACATCATCTGAAAGGTAAATATATATAAAGCTTTCCATTGATGTATGGTTTGTTAGGATAGGACATTTGGCGGAGATACAACTATTTGAAAATCTGGAATCTGAAGGTGCAAAAAAAATCTAAATATTGAGAAAATTGGCTTAAAGTTGACCAAATGAAGTCCTTAACAATGTATATCTATTCACAAAAATAATTTTTTAGATATTTACGGTAGAAAATTTACAAAATATCTTCATGGAACATGATCTTTACTTAATATCCTAATGATTTTTGGCATTAAAAAAATAATAATAATCAATCAATCATTTTGAACCATACAATGTATTGTTGGCTATTGCTACAAATATACCCGTGCGAATTATGACTGGTTTTGTGGTCCAGGGTCACATATTAGGAGTAATTTTTTCTAATGAACAATGTAATTTAACATTTTGATTCACAATGCTCTGTTGGAGCAACTTAATGGATGCACTTTGTTTCACCACTTTAAAACAAATGGATTTGTTGTTTGTTGTGTTTCATATTCAAGAGATTATAAGCTAGATGCAGCTTTTTGTTGTGTTCACATCGAATGTTCTTCAACTTTTATTGATCTGTTGATCTGTTAAAAGCAGTTATTTTGAGTTAGATGCATAAATGTATGCATGCATGAATGCATGAAACCATTCAGAAACATTTGGGCACAAATGGGTTAACAGAGGTTTCGATATTGATGTTTTATTGTTATATAGTGTTTGCTTTAATTGGGCACCCCTGTAGGGGGGTCCGGGGGCATGCCCAACGTAAGAAAATTTTGTACATTTTAAAGATAAAATAATTTATCTGGTGAACTTTGAGAGTTCAAAATTAAGAGCTCCAACCCATGTTCATTGTGCAAATTGAACAAAGAAAAAGTCTGTGCATTGACGTGTACCTGAATCCACTGTTAAAAATAAATCATTCACCCGCCAACCACCCGATATTATCTGATTTAGATATCTGAACCTGATCATCCCATTACAATTATTCACATTCTCAGTGTTAAGAATGATGATATGGTAACATATCACACTGAAGTAGATTGCTTATAAATGAACATTTATTTAAAATGTTCCCTTCAACCTTAAATTGTCACATTACATCATTGTAGGAAAACACTCTTATCAAAATAATGTCTGTTAGTTAAGCTTGTGTATATTGTTAGTTAAAGCTGTTAAGTTATAAAGCAATATCTCAAGTAGGGTTTTTCCTTTGTGTTTTATAAAATGACCACTAGGAAGTGCTCTAGGCACATGTTTTCCTTGATTGGTTTTACATGAAGAGAAATACGTTCAGTTGAAAACTAAAGTAAAAGAGTGACGCCCATTCGTTGTGTCTTATCATGAAATGAGAGTTCCATGTCTTTATTAAAATCAACACATTAATGATTTATCTCTCATCCACCCGCAATTAATTGGAATCTTATTTTTTATTACGTGGCCCGCCCGACCCACTGATTATCCGCAGTATCGAATGGTTTGAGAATGGACACCGTGTTGGTGGAAAATGAGTATCTGAGCATGTGACTGCCTGTCTGAGTTTTGTCAACAGCCGGAGGCGGCACGGAATTTGATGGAGGCGGCCGCCTCGTAATTCTCTATGCAGGAAACACCCTGCTGACAGAAAATGCAGCGGTTTAAAGTGGACTCATTTTCATGATACACACAATGTTCTACATTAAATATTTAGCTAACAGTCTAAATAAGAAGTTACTTAGCAACAGTGTAGTATGTTAACATAAGCTCAGTCAAGGCTAACATCAACAGGTGTAGACAGAAAATATGATTATCCTGAGCTGAGCTAATTTACTGAATCAACCAACGCACATCTTATTTCTTTCATTTCATCCATGATGACATTAAAGTCATCTGTTGCTGTTTCTGGTGTTTCATCGCTGACTGTGCCGCAACCGCGATACCTGCTCATTAGAACTTTCAATGAGCTGTTTTTAGAGTGTGCACGTTCCTGGACGCGGACGCGCGCATCGACACAGGCAGGCACTCTGTATTCTGCTCCTCCGTGGTGATGACGGCGTGCGGTTAAAAAATCATAAACTAATTTGAAGCCCTTGGCTAAAAGTTACCTTTCTTCATGCCCTTCACAGACCGGATACTCATTATGTCTGTTAGCGTCTATTCCCTTGCAAGCTTGATACTCAGAATGTGGTTGTATTTCTGTTATTGTCTCACTGGATGGAGATTCAAAATGAGGAGCATCTGTTGAAAGCATACCTGTATCTTTTTCTGATGAGGATGAGATGTTTTTCCATTTTAATTCTGTGATTTTTTGTTGACGTCAGAGTGTGGCCCACCCTTCTTTCTCCCCATGGAACTCAGTTGCATAGTCTAAAGCACACAGAACAGTGTCTTTAAAGTTTTTACCTATGCCTTATTAACTTCCTAAACCACCACCAGAATACCTTTGACAATGTGAGTCATACCTTTGAGTATGTGGACCAATGAGAAGTCCTCTCCTTCCCGGGCCTGGTACTTGGGTCTTCTTCTTGCCCTGACTCAAATGGCACACTTCATGTGCACTTGCAGTCTTGCGGACTTACAATGGCTGCCGTGTATGTGTATCCACGACTCTAGAGTGTCCCAATTGTCATTTTAGGTCAGAATAGTGCTCATAAGGAAGACAGGGTGGTATGCATGCTTCTTAATGTATGTGATGGACTTGGTTGCCTGCTGGAACCTATAAGGATCATATTCTATCAGATATGTCTAAGGAGACTACATGGCAGCATGCCTGATGTTATGTACCTGATAGTTAATCAGTGTAGCTGAAATAAAAGTGCTATTAAACTTGTTCATTAGAAGAGAGTGCCCACATATTTTTGATTTTTGATTTTCATGTCAGGCTAATGTCAGCCATTGTCCCCATGCCTCATGATGTGGAAGAATGGCAACACTGAGTGGATGCTGGTTGAAAAGAAAGTTTAACCAAACGTATTCAAATATGATTCAGCGACATACAGTGGAGTCATATTCAAACCACTAAAGCATGGATGATAAAACGGCCTCTCACTGTGTCTTTAGATTTGCTCACTGTATTAAGGTCGTTCCAGTTGTCAGTTTTGGCTCACTCAACTGGGACTATCCCAGAGACATCAGTCTGATTTTCTTTCGTACACAAACACGCATACTCAGACTCAAACAAATAAACTCCTTATTCTGCTGTAACAGTTGTACTCAAACCTTTATTTTGAAAGATCTCCATATTGTTCATGTAAAACAGTTAGATTGATATAGAGTACTGTGCTGTGCTTGTAGCTGTATAGCAGCTGTATGAAGGCTGATGCTGGTGGGTGGGTGGGTGGATACATTATTACAGTGGGCTCCTGCTGTGATAATGCATTTCCGTCGCCTGAGACGAAATCAACAGGGACTGATTTCAGTGCCAGGGGAGTGTTCAGCTGCAATGCTCGTAGCTTCATTGGGATTCTCATTGGATCCAATCACACTACAGAATGCAAAACTCCAGCCTCCCGGACAAAATACATCACTGTCAGTTCCAGAGCTGTGCCAAGGCAAGTCCTTGAATTGCTATATTTTTCTCCATCTTCTCCACATCCCTTTCACTCTTTTTATTGTTTCATGAAAGAGGGATGATGCCAAAATGCAAATTTAGTATATATTTTTATGACAATCTACTGCATTAACACAGTAGAATCTAAGATCACATTGAAAAATTTAGAATTCAAAAAGATGGAAGAAAATAATGTAGGTGTTTCAATAGGTCACTAATAAAATAAACAAATTTGTGATATTGAACACAAATGGTCTCAAAATGCTCTTGGAAACATTCTCAAATGATTAAGCAAAAAGGTGGTAAACTGTAATGTGTACATTTGTTTTGCTGGTATTATGAATCATAATGGATTTTTGTATTCTGCTAAATATCCCATTTTATGTTCTACACAGGCAAAAAAGCCATCCGAGTTTGGAACAGCATCAAAGTTTTTTTTTTTTTTTTTCTCATTTTTGAGTGAAATATCCCCTCAGATTAGCATCTGTATGCAATAAAGTCATCCAGTAACTGCTGGTTATCTCAAAAGCTAGGGGTTGTACATATCCCAGTTCATGTTTCGACCTTTTTCTAGGTCAGTTCCATATTTTAGCTGTCAGCTTTGATTAGCTTGTTCCCAGATAATGCTTGTCTGAACATGGGGAACAGGGGATTGGAATTGCAAGTTTTTTTCTTCTAGACAAGACAAAATTGGGTTACTCTTTACTGTTCCATCATTAATGAATAACTACACAGGAACAAAAGAGTAACACAAATTAACATTCTAGTAACTACTATTAACTAACAAGAATTCTGAATGTGGTAGTTTACTATTAGCTAATAAGTAACTACAATTTTTTCATACCTCTACACTGTTAGACATTTCTGTAATTTCTACAGTTATTTACCATATATCACCCAGTATTATACTGCTAATTCTCTTTACAGTGAATCAGCGTATTAAAATCAGCGGTTCGTAGCGCCAAAGACACGTGATTTCAGCAGTTTGGCGGTTTGACACGCGATCCAAATCATGATTCGACACAGAAGAATCATAACGCGTCGAAGCTTCCTGAAGCAGTGTTTTGAAATTGGCCATCACTATATGTCGTTTTTTTTTTTTTTTGGGCGCACCAAAAATATTCTCGTCGCTTTATAATATTTATGCACTCAATACTTGGTCGGGAATCCTTTTGCAGAAATGACTGCTTCAATGCGGCGTGGCATGGAGGCAATCAGCCTGTGGCACTGCTGAGGTGCCCAGGATGCTTCGATAGCGGCCTTAAGCTCATCCAGAGTGTTGGGTCTTGCGTCTCTCAACTTTCTCTTCACAATATCCCACAGATTCTCTATGGGGTTCAGGTCAGGAGAGTTGGCAGGCCAATTGAGCACAGTAATACCATGGTCAGTAAACCATTTACCAGTGGTTTTGGCACTGTGAGCAGGTGCCAGGTCGTGCTGAAAAACGAAATCTTCATCTCCATAAAGCTTTTCAGCAGATGGAAGCATGAAGTGCTCCAAAATCTCCTGATAGCTAGCTGCATTGACCCTGCCCTTGATAAAACACAGTGGACCAACACCAGCAGCTGACATGTGAAGAAGTATTTTTATGGTGAAAAGTTAGTATATTATAGTAAATATGATGGGTTTTATTCTACCATTAAAATCATAAACTCACATGTGTGTAGCTTGATTTCCGAATGACTTTGGACCACTGAGCAACAGTCCAGTGCTGCTTCTCTGTAGCCCAGGTCAGGCGCTTCTGCCGCTGTTTCTGGTTCAAAAGTGGCTTGACCTGGGGAATGCGGCACCTGTAGCCCATTTCCTGCACACGCCTGTGCACGGTGGCTCTGGATGTTTCTACTCCAGACTCAGTCCACTGCTTCCGCAGGTCCCCCAAGGTCTGGAATCGGTCCTTCTCCACAATCTTCCTCAGGGTCCGGTCACCTCTTCTCGTTGTGCAGCGTTTTTTGCCACACTTTTTCCTTCCCACAGACTTCCCACTGAGGTGCCTTGATACAGCACTCTGGGAACAGCCTATTCGTTCAGAAATTTCTTTCTGTGTCTTACCCTCTCGCTTGAGGGTGTCAATGATGGCCTTCTGGACAGCAGTCAGGTCGGCAGTCTTACCCATGATTGCGGTTTTGAGTAATGAACCAGGCTGGGAGTTTTTAAAAGCCTCAGGAATCTTTTGCAGGTGTTTAGAGTTAATTAGTTGATTCAGATGATTAGGTTAATAGCTCGTTTAGAGAACCTTTTCATGATATGCTAATTTTTTGAGATAGGAATTTTGGGTTTTCATGAGCTGTATGCCAAAATCATCAGTATTAAAACAATAAAAGACCTGAAATATTTCAGTTGGTGTGCAATGAATCTAAAATATATGAAAGTTTAATTTTTATCATTACATTATGGAAAATAATGAACTTTATCACAATATGCTAATTTTTTGAGAAGGACCTGTAAATTACAGAATTTTCATTTTTGGGTGAACTAACATTTTAAGTTATAGTAAAAAAAGGTTTAAAAAAGGAGGTTAAAAACAATTTGACACTAATTTCTCTCTCACTCTCATGTTTTTATATAGTGTCAGAGCAGGGATCTCCTCTGAAGTACATTTGTGTTTGTGGACACGCATACAGACCAGGGAACATTCTGATGTTGTCAGTCAAGTTCTGAACTGGAACCAATCTTTGGAGAAGTTCATTTATTTCCAAAGGTGGACAAACAGTGTGTTGTCTTTTTTTTTTAAATGAATTTAGAGGAGAACGTTGATAATAATAAGAAATGTTTCTTGAACAGTCTTCTTTCAAAAACATTAAGACACTTAAATACATTTGGCCACCAGTGTACATTAATCAAATTTTGGAAATAGTGAAATGATTTTGAAAGTGGGGTTATGTGTCATGTTACCTAATGAGATTGAGAAAAGAACTGTTTTGACTGCTTAAAAATGTATTTATATTTTGCAGTTTTATGAATGTATTTTTTTTTAAATTTAATTATAATATTCTTTTGACAATAAGCTAAACAACCATCGACTTTACATTATTTTATGTTTTTTAACATATTATGTGTTGTCCTTCACTACATGCATTTTGTTAATTTAACATGTTTACACATCTTTGTGCTAACCTTTTTGACACATTTACTTTGTTACAAACAACAGCTTAATGAGTTAAAATTAACACAAAAGTGTTGTTCCTAAACTCTCCCATTAATGTGTAAAAATTTTCATTTTTAACACATCCTTTTCAGCATTGGCAGAGAGTTTATTTTGTGATATATATGCAATGTTTTAAATAAAAAATAAAATATTTAGCAATAATTTTGTCCGTTTGAATTGTATCTCAGTAGTACTTACGTAATTAATTCTATACAAAAATTATGATATCTATATTTAGGACAAATAATTACAGTAGTGTACTGATTAACTGGGTTTTTACAGTAATTGTACCGTAATTACATAATTACAGTACCATGTAGTTACTGTAAAACTGAAATACGGTTATAGTACTGTAAATCTTAATTACAATAACTTACTGGCAACAGTGTTATTTTGTTTTTGTTTTTTTGTTTTTTTAGATAGTAATAACTCAAGTGTTACTACATCCTTCTGAAAGAACTAATAATTATTAGTACAATGCGATAGAAAAAAAAGATAATTGAATCAGTGAACTTGTAGGCTACTGAATACCTGACAAAATTAGCAGGCTGGAGAGTAACCGCATTATAGGCCATGAATAGGAGATGTACTGTTAAAGTTATAGACTAGAATACAGTGTAAATAGTTGCTTATAAAAAATAAATGTTGTGTTAATAGTTTACTTTGGACTAGAAATACAATCCAATAAAAATAGCAATATATGAATTGTGATCTGAGGAGAATCTCTGCAGTGGTTCAGTGGTGTTGATAAATAACATTCAATTAATGTGAAGGGCCCGTCAGGGTGTTTTGCTCCTGGAGGGTCAATGTCCTGCAAAGGTTAGCTCCAACTCAATAAGCACAACTGAACCAGCTAAGCAAGGTCTTCTGGATTAATATCCAAAAGTAAATATTTTAATACAGAAAAAAAATATTTACTTCATCCAGCTATTTTCATTGCATGTATCAGTGGGACACGGAAACACAGCTAGGATCTACTACAAAGATCATACGTTAATATTTCATACACCAAACTCTGTGTCAGCATAGGCCTGTATGGCTACTGTACGGCTTGCCATCTCTCAAGTGTTGTTAGAGGCAAAGCTTCGCAGCAGCACTAATTATGTGCCCAGCAACATATTTCTGCTTCAAATGTCAGTGAGTGGTGGTTCGCGTGGCGACAAAAGCTTATTAAAGTGAGATTTGACAGTGTGCGGTACCGACTCTTATTGTGCCTGACAGAATTAAGGCCATAGGAAGACAAAAGATGAAAGGGCCGTTTCAGAGCTGCCCACATGTGCGAGTGAAATATCAAAGTCATAAACCGATTTGTAAACCACGAACAAAACATTAGAAATCGAGCCAAAATCAAATTTTTTGTTTGATAAAATAAATGGAAAAACGAATAAACGAGTCTGTTCATTTCTTGTTATTCCATTTCCATTTCTAAATATTTATTCTGGAATAATATTTCAAATAAATACATAAAATAAAAAGTTAGACAGTCAGTGTACCTTCGGGGTCCGTGTACGGTCCGTGTACTTTTGCGTCCATTCCTTTTTCGTTTTTTAGCCACGTCAAGAAAAACAAAAAACGAACGGTTGTTGTATTTTTAAATGCTTTGGCGAATACCAAAATTTTAATTAAAACCGAATACACAAATTTCATGTGCACAAAATAAATATTGACTTCTTTTCAGATTTTTGTTTATTACGTTTTGCATCTTTATAAACCAAAATTAAAAAAGGACCGATGAAAGTCGAAAAAATTTCAATTTACAAGTTTTCTTTTGTAAAATTGTTGTTTCTCCCACACTTTCGAGAGCCATGTCTCTGAAACATGATAATAATTGACTTGATTTCCACCCCATTCTCACTCACGAGGGGTCCGATACTACCGCATGTCCAAGAAATGCTATACTGGCGGCAATCAGGGTATCTTCCGTTCATTCATGTTTTGATTTGATATTGAAATCAGAAAAATTAGAAAACCACACTTTTTTTCGTTTTTCATTTTTTAAATGAAAATGCACTGGGCAGTGAATTAAAAAGTGCAAATCAGTAGCCTATCGATATAAATATGCAGCAGTCATAACTTTTGTTTTAGACAACACCCTGAGTTTTGGACATGGGTTGAATTTGAAATATATGAAAATATATTACATGTTATTAGTTCATCAAAGCGGTGCTATAGAGAGATGGACTTAAAATGCGAATTGGATGATTTGATGACGGAGGTGAACTCGTTTATGCCAATTTGAAATAGGCTATCACACATTTAAAAAAAAGTAAAATAAATAAATAAATAAAGGTAAAAATGTTAAAAACAGTGTTAAAAATAACCATTATAGTGCTCTCTTAAGAAGATATCAATTATATTTTATCAATATTAGGCTATATATCAAAACCCTGAAATAACACTAACAATAATGAAATAAAGAGTATTTTTATAGCCTATTTATTGCCATCTGTCTGTGTCAGAAATTAACTGTAATTGATTCAATTGATTAATTGATTTTCAGGGGATTTAGGATTTTTTCCTAATCTTATTAAATATGTTTGCTATCTTTAATGTTAAGTTCTTAAATTTAGTCATTTAAATTACAATAATATGACGCTATAGGTTGTTACCAATTAAATCAGTATCAACCAAAGGCTTGCATATAAGCCTTTGTATATAAGGCTCAAATGTGTCAAAGAAGCAGCACCTGAAGTTGCTTTTAGATTTATGAGTTGTTAGATTGCTCATAGAGGGCAGTATATGTGTAGGAATTACAATTGCATAATGTAATGCGATTATTGTTTTAAACATCCGTTTGAATACAGAAAATTTTAAATGACAAAATGAAACGATAATTGGATTATGAAATTAATGTCGCCAGTAGGTGTCAGCAAGTCATTGTGTTAATGATTATTTAATGATGATTTATTTAAGCGATTCGTTCAAAACGCTGATTCATTCAAGAATATATAATTTGGATCTTTATAATCTTTTGGGCCATTGAATCACCCAGTCAACTGATTTGTTCAAAGACTCCGATTCATTCAGGAATGAAACACTGCTCTGTGTGCTACGAGTCAGTCACACAACGGTTCTGATCTGCATTGGAAGTTTAGTTGGCAGAGAAAATAAAACACCATTTTGTGTGACATTCATTAATACTCAATATTAATGAAATAAACTCAGAATGTTGCCTTAAACAAAAGTTATAACTTTAAGAAAAGCAAAAAAATAGCATGTTGCCTATTACATACATACCGTATATTTGACATTTGACATGTCCTACACTTCTCTATAAAAAAACAAAACCTCAGAATAGAATAGGCCTAATAGATATGCTGTGACTGTAAAATACACAAATATATATATATATTTTCATAGCCTATCTATCATTTCAAATCCATCCCATGTTGTCTAAAACAAAAGACATTTTTACACTCAATGTATCAAAGTTGTAGGCTG
Organism: Anabarilius grahami; assembly: GCA_003731715.1. NCBI lineage: Eukaryota > Metazoa > Chordata > Actinopteri > Cypriniformes > Xenocyprididae > Anabarilius > Anabarilius grahami. The sequence continues at coordinate 1,441,892 of RJVU01008328.1, read as the reverse complement.
GGGGTAGTTGTGTGCAGCTGCAAAGTAAATTAATATTTATGAGATAAACTAATATTTCACGTAATGAATTAATGTCTATGTTCATCTTAAAATATCTTTAGATATTTTCAATTCTTACAAAGACATTTGCTTTGCCCCTCTCTCTTGCTACAAGGGCCATTTGGAAGGCTCAAAGGTGTTGATAGTGATCAAGCCCTGTATGTACATTGGGGGTCTACAAATGGTCACACCTTTAGTACAGTGGGGGAGTTTTAATCTTCTGATTGGTCAGTTTGAATGTCTCACATTTGGGTTTCAGTCACATGGTCAAGGAAGGGATAAAAGAAGATTGTAACTATTGCTCTGGCTCTTCTTTCTTGGATTCTTNACCCCTCTTTCTCTTTCTCTTTCTCTTTCTCTCTTTCAGGTAACTTTTTACATACATGCTGTGTACGATTAATGGTATATGATTTTATCATCTCATACATCTATTTTGTAATTATTTTGAGTGTAACCATAATCAGATATTGTCATTAAACCCTTTCTATTACAAATGATGTGCTAACTAGTTTTGATTTAGTATTAACATTAATGTGCTCCCTATTGCAATACAGTATTGTCACACTATAGCAACGCTCTCCCACATATTTTGCTATTGTATCTGCGCTTATTTCCGCCGTTGGTATAAGTTGCAGTGGGTGGTAATAGACAAGAAATGTACAGTTTTCTACCATCTTGCTGATAAAGTTTCTTTAGTCACTCGGCAAACCTTACAGCCTGAACCCCTGTAGGAGTTCCATCCTTACATCTACACAGAATTAAGCCCTGACTCTGCATCAGAACGATTTGTGTCAAGCCATTTACTAATCTGGCTATTTGATGAGAAAGAGATGAAATGTAGAATAAACGCATTAAGAATCCGTACAGCTGTAGAGCGAGGGAGTTTTATTCTGTTGAGCGGAACGATGAACAACTGATGACGACATGGTTTGACGTCTGGTTGACCAATCAGCGGAAAGAGGCGTTTCATTCCCGCCCACATGTAGAGATCGAATATTCAAACTGGTTATTTGTTTCCAACCCCAGAACGAAAAAAGAAAAATCAAGCCAGTTTTTTGTTTTTTCGTTTTCAATTTAAAAATGAAAAACAAAAAAAAGTGCAGTTTTCTCATTTTTCTGATTTCAATATCAAATCAAAACATGAATGAACGGAAGATACCCTGATTGTACACGGACCTTAGACAAGCTGAAGTTTAATAGAATGAAAATGTTTTTTTGCATACCATCTTTTTATCATTAACAAATAATAATGATAAAGATGCCTGCGAAAGATAGAAATATACTGGGCCCAAAGCCACAAGTCTTAAGAAGTTATGTTTCATGTTTGAGGAATGAAATATCAAAAAATGTGGTTCCTGCAAAGTTTTTTTTCTCCACTAGCCTTTTTCAAAAATGGCCACTTGGAGCTCCAAAGTACCCCTTGGTAACAAAAATGATCTGAGGGCTAGAGAAAGCTGTTACAGTTACTTTTACATGTACCACATATACTAAATCATTCTTTAAAAATGTAAAATAATTACAAACATCATGATATTAAAAGTTGGTGTTTTTATATAAAAAAACCTTTAAATCTGTGCCACGATTTCAAGAAAGAAAGAAAGAAAGAAAGAAAAAGAGAGACCTTTTTACAACCTTTAAACAGTTTTTGTCATAGGCCTACATGGAAAGTATGTTGATTGTCGTTCACAGAACAATCATGTATCCATACATATAAACAGATGCTACATCGCTAGGCTATCGTAAACAATACTACTATATTTATGATTGATTCAGACAGCAATTGGCCTCCAAAGGCAATCGTTTGGAGGCTATACATAAACTATCACAACGGTGGCCAATCGTTCATGCAAAAGACAGCATTAGTCTCCAAATACAATCGATTGTCTCAATACATAGATATTCCACTAATGGCGTCTGCCCATACAGAACGACCATCGTTATGATTCTGATGATGACTTGGAGTCATTCTGCTCCTTGCTTTTTCTCTAATACATCCTCATGAGGGAAATAAGAAATTTTCAGGCGACGAGGATTTGTTTTTCAAGCAAATGAAGGGAAAAACGGTGTGGTCTATGCAGAAAAATAACAGTGACATGACAGGTGTACCTGTCATAAGAACTCTGATTTATGAATGATGTACTGAACATAGGCATATTTATGGAAACTTAATACAAACCCCATTTCCAGAAAAGTTGGGACATTTTGTAAAATGCAATAAAATCAAGAATCTGTGATTTGTTAATTCTCTCGAACCTTTATTCAACTGACAAAAGTACAAAGAAAAGATTTCCAATGTTTTCACTGAACAACTTTCGGTTGTTATAAATGAAATGATCACAGATAATAGTCTTGATGTAATTTGCCTTACTGAAACATGGCTTAAACCAAATGATTATTTCGGTCTTAATGAGTCTTGTCCACCTGGCTACTGTTATAAAAACAAATGCCGTCTGATTGGCCGTGGCGGTGGTGTAGCAACAATCTATAGAGACAATCTTAATGTTACTCAGAAAACAAACTACAGGTTTAATTCATTTGAAATTCTTATGCTAAATGTTACACTCTCAGATATAAGTAAAAAGTCGCTACTATCTCTTGCTTTAGCTACCGTTTATAGACCTCCAGGGCCTTATGCTGATTTCCTAAAAGAATTTGCAGACTTTCTCTCAGATCTATTGGTCAACGTCGATAAAGCGCTGATTGTTGGAGATTTTAACATTCATGTAGACAATACAAATGATGCGTTAGGGGCTGCGTTTACAGATTTACTAAACTCCTTTGGGGTCAAACAAAACGTCACTGGACCCACTCACCGTTTTAATCATACACTAGATTTAATTATATCACATGGAATCAATCTAACCGATATAGAAATTCTACCGCAAAGTGATGACGTCTCTGATCACTACCTTGTAACATGCGTACTGCATACTGATGATATTTGTCAAATTGCACCACGATATCGACTAGGCAGAACAATTCTCCCGACAACTATAGATAAATTCACAAATAAACTTCCTGATCTGTCTCAGCTGCTCATCGTACCTAAACACATACATGATCTCGAGAAAATGACTAGCAGCATGTGCACCATTTTCACTAGTACATTAGATACTGTTGCACCGATGAGATTTAAAAAGGTTAGAGAGAAAAATACTGTACCTTGGTACAACAGTGTTATTCGCGCTATCAAAAGAGAAACTCGTAATCTAGAACGCAAATGGAGACAAACTCGTTTAGAGGTCTTTAGAATCGCATGGAAAGACAGCTCGTCCCGCTATAGAAAGACTCTAAAAGCAGCCAGGGACGAGCATCTCCGCAAACTCATAGAAAATAACCAAAACAATCCAAGGTTCCTGTTTAGTACAGTGGCTAGATTAACAAATAAACAGACATCACCAGAACAAAACATTTCATTACAATTTAGTAGTGATGACTTTATGAATTTCTTTACTGAGAAAATCAAAAGTATCAGAAATACAATTGTAAATGTACAACCTTTAACAGAGTTTTATGATTCAGCCTCAATTATCGCCCCTCAAGAACAGTTGCAGTGTTTTAGGACAGGAAGAGCTAAATAAACTTATCACTGCGTCTAAACCAACAACATGTTTATTAGATCCAATACCCACTAAACTACTGAAAGAATTGTTACCTGTAGCAAGAAGAGCCTCTTCTCAATATTATCAACTCGTCTTTATCTCTAGGTCACGTCCCAAGACCGTTCAAGCTAGCAGTTATTAAGCCTCTCATTAAGAAACCACAATTAGATCCAAACGTATTAGCAAATTACAGACCCATTTCAAATCTTCCATTTATGTCTAAAATACTAGAAAAAGTGGTGTCGGTCCAATTATGCTCCTTCTTGCAAAAAAACGCTATCTATGAAAAATTTCAGTCAGGATTCAGATCTCATCATAGCACAGAAACTGCACTCGTTAAAATTACAAACGACTTACTTCTAGCTTCTGACCAAGGCTGTGTCTCAATACTAGTGTTACTTGATCTCAGTGCTGCGTTCGACACTATAGATCATAAAATACTCCTAGATCGACTACAGAATTACACTGGTATTCAGGGACAGGCATTACGGTGGTTTAGGTCGTACCTATCAGACCGTCACAATTTTGTTTATATAAACGGGGAAAAATCTAAGATAACGATAGTAAACTATGGAGTGCCGCAAGGATCAGTGTTAGGCCCTCTGCTATTTTCAATATACATGCTGCCACTCGGCAATATTATAAGAAAACATGGAATTAGTTTCCACTGCTATGCTGATGATACTCAGTTATATATTTCAACACAACCAGATGAAATCTCTAAATTATCCAATCTGACAGAATGTATTAAAGAAGTAAAACATTGGATGACTAGTAATTTTCTTCTATTAAATTCAGATAAGACTGAAATATTACTTATTGGACCAAAAACCTGTACACAGAATCTCTAACCTGTACACTACAATCTGCATTTAGAAGGATGTACTGTTACTCCATCCTCGACAGTTAAAGACCTGGGTGTTATATTAGACAGCAACTTGTCCTTTGAAAATCATATTTCATATGTTACAAAAACAGCCTTCTTCCACCTCAGAAACATTGCTAAGATATGGAATATGTTATCTATTTCTGATGCAGAAAAGTTAGTTCATGCCTTCATGACGTCTCGACTAGATTACTGTAATGCATTATTAGCTGGTTGTCCTGCTTCCTCAATAAACAAGCTACAATTAATACAAAATGCAGCTGCTAGAGTTCTTACCAGGTCAAGAAAATATGATCATATATCACCAATTTTATCATCTCTACACTGGTTACCTATTAAGTTCCGTATCGATTATAAAGTATTGCTAATGACCTATAAGGCTCTAAATGGTTTAGCTCCTGTGTACTTAACCGATCTTCTATTGCCCTACAATCCTTCACGCTCCTTAAGATCACAAAACTCTGGACTTCTGGTTGTACCTAGGATATCTAAGTCCACTAAAGGAGGGAGAGCGTTTTCACATTTGGCTCCGAAACTCTGGAATAGCCTTCCTGATAATGTTCGGGGCTCAGACTCGCTCACCCAGTTTAAATCCAGATTAAAGACGCATCTCTTTAGCCAAGCATTCACATAATGCATCTCATATCAGATCAATTGCACATGATTATCTTTGCTTAATGTTATGAACAGCAGCTACGCTAATTATTCTCCATTTGCTTTTTATGTTTTGCCTCGGGACACCCGTCCCGAGGTGACTAGAGAGGACATCAGCTTCAGTTTGGATCCAGCCTCTTAAGAAGACCTCAGATGACCTACACCTATGAAGAGACGGCGCCAACTCCTGCGAGGATTTCAGAAGACGCAATCATCTAGATCAAGATGCACATTGCAATTTCTATATCCTGATTATTGTTGTAATTCATTTTTCCAGGACCTCATTGCTTCTACGTTCAGTTAAACTGTGTAGCATATTGCACACGTATCAGGATAATCAATAAACTTTGGAATGTTCAGAACGCTTTTAGCATGCTGGACTGGGTTGTGAAGTCTCATCTCGGCTCCGGCCAGTCTAGAGAAAAACAAACACTCTGACACCTTTATTACCCTTCGAGGTAAAACAAAGGGCCCAATTTACTAGCTCTTGGGACATCAAAGGGCCCCCCATGTGGACTACGGGCCAGATCCACATTCCAACACCCACCACACACACACACAGGCACACACAAAAACACACAAACATACATTATTGACTGTATATGTAAAATATAACTATGCCAAGTCACATCCATGTATGCACCCATCATGTATCCCGAGTGTGTGCACGTTTTCCTAATGTTTAGACTTAGTAAATAACTGTAGTTGAGTTAGTTTTAATTTTAATGATGGAATTTTGTCTGTAAACCATAACTTCTTTTATATGCCATTCTGATCTATTGAGTTTGATCTCTCCGTAAAGCTCCGGACTCGAGCTATTCACTGAAGTATGTCACATAGCTGACAAATGCATTTTTCTATGTGTTTAATGATATTGTGAAGAAAATACTCCATCTCGGAATCCGATCTGATAGTCATCAGTATGCAAATTCAGCTAAAAGACCAGACAAAGGAAAAAGCTTGCCCGCCAACTTTGCACCTATGTCATTGGCTATTCCACCTCAAGGAGGTGTGTCGGCTTATCTGTCATAAAAGAGGAACACCAGGATTCTCCCGGTGTGTTCTCCCGACGGCCCTGAATCACTCACGCACGTCTCTCCCGGACGTCACGGCGACGCGCTTCCATCGCGCTCATCACGGGACCACCAGCTCTCCGGCGAAACTAACTTTCCCGTCCTCGGTTCAAACCCTCCCGCGGAAACGGAAGAAGCCAATGAACTGCAGCTGCACTGACCTGAAACCCCGCAAGCAAACTGATGCAAGTACCGTTTCTGAATCTTAGATAATGAAACTGATTTCTGTGCTGGCTTTCAAGGACTGTTAGATTTTCTGTAGCTCAGTGGTTAGAGCATGGCACTAGCAGTGCCAAGGTCATGGGTTCGATCCCAGGGATTGCACATACTCAGATACAAATGTATAGTACAATGCAATGTAAGTCGCTTTGGATAAAAGCGTCTGCCAAATGCATAAATGTAAATGTAGATTTTGCTATTTGCCTTCTCTCTTTCCTTCCTTTCCTGTCTCTACGTTCCCTTTTTGTATATATTTGTATATTATGTATTTAGACGTATAACCTCTGTAGTCGTAGTTTGCATATATTAAATACATTATATCCATGCTCTTTGTTCTCTTGCTCATTCAGCAAAAACCAGGTCACTTTAACGTTTTGATCCTATATCCTTGCTTTACGTTTGGATGCTAGAATAGGAAGTCTTTCTCGTGGCCAGAGAACAGACCTTCCTTTTTATAACATTCTGAGGAGCTATAGTTTGCCGGACAAACGGACAGTTTCTCTAAATAATTATTAAACCAGAACTAATCATATATATAATTGATTACAATTCGTTGTGATTAATTCACCATATATGGTTAATTCCCCCTTGGGTCGGTATGTGCATAATAATAATTCATAAAGCTTTATGAATTATTATATTCATATTCCACCCATAAATTGATTAATAACTGTACGAACCGCTACAACTGCCAACAGTGATTGTAAATTAATTGCTTAAATTATTACATTATTTGCTATCTGCATTCTTTAAATTGTAATGTTGACATGCATTCTCTGTAAAGCTGCTTTGAAATGATATGTATCGTAAAAAGCGCTATACAAATAAATGTGAATTGAATTGAATTGAACAACTTTATTGTATTTTGTATTAACAAATTTTGATTTTGATGGCTGCAACACACTCCAGAAAAGTTGGGACAGAGCTATGTTTACCACTGTGTCACATCACCTTTCCTTTTAATTACAATTTTTAATCATTTGAGAATTGAGGATACTAATTGTTGCAGTTTTGAATGTGAAATTTCTTTAAAATCTTAGTAATAATGTTGGGTAACACTTTTTTTAATTGTCCTCTTTAGACATTCCTATTAATTATCTACTCTATTAATAAGTTGCACCTACAAGTCAACTAACTCTCATTAGATTAAGACTGTGCTTAATATCTGCCAATTACACTGATGCTCCCCAACAGACATTCTGCAACTTTTCAGTAACTTTGTAAATGTAAAATTAATCTACTACCCCTACCCCTAACAGTCTACTAATATGCAACTTACACTCTGAGAGTTAGCTGACATGTAGATGCAACATTACTTGTAGTCAGCAGAATGTCTGAAGGGAACAGTTGAAATAAAGAGTAACTGAATGTTGTAAATTCTTTGTGCTTTCATTGCTTGTGTTTTCGCTCGTTACAGGACGAGCGCATCCAAAACTGGAGTTAAACATTCTGACTATGTTCAAGTTCACTTGTGCATTTTCATCCTTTTGTGCCAATGTAGTGTGAAGTGAAGTGAAGTGACATGTGGCCAAGTATGGTGAACCATACTTGGAATTTGTGCTCTGCATTTAACCCATCCAAGTGCACACACACAGCAGTGAACACACACACCGTGAACACACACCCGGAGCAGTGGGCAGCCATTGCTGCGGCGCCCGGGGAGCAGTTGGGGGTACGGTGCCTTGCTCAAGGGTCTCACCTCAGCTGTGGTATTGAGGGTGTAATATTATGTTTGTGTCGTATATATATTCGTATATATAATCAGATTAATCAGATATAGGATGTGATTGGTTGAGTTAGTTAACCTGCTAACAAGCGATTCAGTTTACTTCTGATGATTCACTCTCTAGATTCATCTCACGCAGTTTAAACAGCACTGCTCAACATTACTCAAAATTAGATAAAATCTTAGATGTTTAGATATTTCTTTTTCCATGAATAGTGATTATATTAATAGTATATTAATAAACTTAAAAGGAAAAAAATGACAAATGTCCAATCCTACTATCATATGCCTTTACAACAATTGAAATATACACTATAGTGCACGTCAAATGTGCACTACAGTGTATATATATATATAGTGCTGCTATTTTTTTAACATAAAAAAATAGCAGCACTAAGGTTTGGAACAACACAAGGGTGATTAAATAACTATGAACTATTTCTCTAGTTAAACTCATCAGCCTGAAATGTCATTGCTTAGTGCTCATAATTGCAGACTTCCCCAATTTTGGCCAGCGCTTGCGAAACGGACGTTTATTAGTGCCGAAGAGAGCTCATCAAATGCTCCATTTGGGCTCCAGCTGCAGTATGATGAGGAAAGATGATTGCATGCTCTCATTTCATTCATCAACATTAGCCACAACACTGATCAGATATAACTGAGTTCACATGATGCACCAGCCATGTATCATTTAATAATGCAGAGGGACTGTCAAATAAATCAGGAGATAATGAAAGGAAGAAGAATATAATTGTCCAATGCCGCATTTCCACTTGGGAAGTTTTAGACTTCTAAATGACAGTGTGCAATCTATTAATCTGTTTTTTTCATAGTCACTTAGGCTTACAATAGACCTTGAATCTCTTATATAGACACTGATTGTATTACTGACTATTGGGCTGACATGTGGTGTGAGTAATGTAATTAAAGTTTACATTTTCCTGCATTAAAACCTGTTAATGCAGAGAGATCACTACTTTTTTCTCTTCTCTCAATGACCAAAGTCAGTTTTATGATACTACTACCTTTATAAGTATAGAAGCTCTGCTCTGACAGGAAACAGTATCCACTTTTTAGCTGCCTTATTTGCCATTCGTTTTCTCCATAGGGATTTTTTCAGTATGCAGAAATTCTACAATTTATAAAAATAAAAATTGCAATCATAAATGTATTTAAGAATCAAGACATGAATTAAGAAAGAACAAGATATGATTATGAATTATAGTGCGAGACACATTACTCACTACTCATCAAGCATTGCGAATGGTGTAATTGAATCAGAAATTATGGTCTAATACAAAAGTATTGACCACATACAACATATTTAAGGTTTTTGCAAAATGTTCAAACATACAGACATACACATTCTCAACACAACTGTGTCATTCGCAATGCTTTATGGGAGTTGGCGGTCACTGCTGAGCTCTTTCGATGTGATTTCTGTTTTCATGGTAACAATAAAAGATTGATAGATCTCTTCTCAGGATTTTGGGTAGGATATCTCTCCAGGAATTCAACTAATAAGCACAATTTTTGAAAAACTTGGAATCACATTAACAATTTCTGATGGCTCATGACAAAGCTGCTAAATATTTACTTCAAACTCTGTTGTAATTAGGTAATTTGCAATGTTATTAACCAGTGGCATATCAGAAATGTGGGATACACAGAAAATTTCACACTAGCATTGAAAACAACTGGGAACATTTTATTGCTGGATATAGCTGTCAAGAGAGAAAACAATAACTGATGAACTGAAAAAATACAAAATCAAAATGACTGCAGACAGATCTGAGTGCTGTGATGTAATGTGATGAAAAAACAAAGAATGAATATACATGAGCAAAAGATGAGGAATTCCAACAATTGCCAACACGAATGGTAATAATGCAACAAACCCTATAGACTGCATGACAACAGTGCAACATGGTGAAAATAATAAATACACAAAATAAGACACAGACAAAAAAAACAAACAAACAAAAAACAATAATGAACTCCAGAAATGTGGTGGCAGTATGAATCCAATCCATCATCCACCTTTATTATATGAGCTCTTGTAATCTTGTTTAAATAAATACAAGAACCAGTTGTAAAATAACCAGTAACATGGAGCCTTGATTATGCAGAGGGTGTTTTCTACCAGTTGACGTCTTCTCACACATCTGACTCAGTAACACCATCAAGACAGAATATCATCTTTCATAACACTTTATGCATATAGCGTGGGGTCCAAACGCCTGAGACCACAGAGTTAAAATGCATCTGTGTTGCATCTGTTTTTTTTTTGTCATAATAAAATACATCAGTAATTTGAGTAAAAAAGTTAGAATTAGTCAAGAGTTGACAAGAGTTGTCTTAGCTTTTGGTATATCCCCCTTTTGCTTTACCGATAGTAGCATGGACTCCACAAGTTTGACAAACTCATCCATGTTATCCAGCATAATTTGTGTACATCAATAGAAACAAGAAAATCAGACCCTTTGTCGGATTTGGAATTGGACAAAGTAGCTAATTTCATCAATAGAAATTAATGCAGAACCTTAACTATTTCCTCTTCACTGTTACATCATAACATTACTTTGTTACATGTACTTCTGCTCATTTCCAGTCTTATATTACGTTTTGAATGTTAGATTTTCAATGTGGGCTCAGACATTTGGACTTCACTGTATGAGCTACAATAAACTAGATGTTTGTTCAATTGGTACAGAGTATGAAAATGTAATCTGAAATCAACTGTTATGTAAAATAATGAGCTACAAAGTACCACATCTATGATGTAATAAAATATGTAAACATATTTATTGTTTGACACAGTTGACTGTGACAACATGAAATATACACTCATTCACATTGAATTTGTCTTCCGCAAATCCTATTTCAGCCCTCCTTCAGACAACAGATTGCTTTGCTCACAGTTGCTCCATATTCGAGGCATGTGTGTAGCAAATGACTTAAGCAGTCAAAACTGAAAGGGGAATCCGCAATTTTATAATGTGAAAATATTTTATAATGTCATGTTTTCCATTTGTAATAGATGGATGCTTTCAGATGAATCTGTTTATACAAGGCAGAGCTCAATCAGAATACGAATATTAAAGCAGGTTAGCACTTGACAGACACTGGAAGAGAAAAGGATGAGAAATAAAAGCAGAAACAAAGGAAAAATGAGCATGTTAATAATAATAATAAAAAAAATTGTTTAATGAAACATTTCTTCTCCTGCTTGGGTTAGAAAAGTACTGTTTTATGGCAAAATTTCCCACTTTGCATCTTCAAAACATCCTCTAGTTCTCCTCTTTGCAAAGATATCAGTATTACATCACACACATCACATGCATGCCCAAAATCATGACCCTTACCCATGATCATCGTTGATTTGTACAGGGTTACAATGGACAAGGGTTGGTTGCTTTTTTTTTTTTTTTTACACCAATGATTTTGTACCTTAGAAAGTCACTTGAGGGATAACAATGTAACAATGAGATATTTTACACTGGCATTGTCCCACAACCAGACAGAAAATAAGGTATCAAGGTCCCCAGAGTCCTATTTGCCTTCTCCCTACACTTACCGTATGCTTAAGTGTGCTTCAAATCACAGAACTTGGAAATGGGTTCATTATGACTCAATGAGTTTGAGTTTTTAAAGGACTTTTTGTGTAAAATCACTATTTCCTGTTCAAGTTTTTTTTTCTTTCAGATGTTGTTCTGTCTCTGTTTTTTGTCATTTGGATTTTGTTTAAACATAGTATTCCTTGTCCTTGTCTTTGGGTCTCTTGTTGCTGGCACTCTTAGTGCTGGACTGCTTGTCTTTTACTACTGTGCCATTATTCTGTGCCGAATTGCTAATGTAGTTCCGTGTTTCATCTACCTGATAGGAGCCCTCGTCCCTGTTCCTGTATTTGTACATGGCATAGAGAAGGATGAGGATGCACAGGGCGGCAGCAGAGACAATACCAATTACCATGCCCGTGGTGCTGCTGGACTCACGTATTACCTCTGAGGCACCAGGGGGCACTCTCCTGATACCTGGCTGGGTGGGCAGGGCACTGGGGATGGTGCGCAACATGGGCTGGGTGATGTACGGCCCCCTCGGTTTGGTGCCGTCCATGTCGAAAGATGTGGGGAGTGGTAGCAGCACTATGTCCGGTTGGGGTTTGATCTCACGGTTGTTCATTTTCCCGGCTGGGATTTTAGGAGCGGTCTCGGGTGTGACGGGTGACACTGCTGAGCTCCTGAGGTCAGGCAGAGGCGGGATGGCCGTAGTCCTGCCCACCTCAGAGGCCTTGCTAGGTTTAAAGTCCTTTACTTCCCACTTGGGTGCGAGAGCTTTGTAGCCACCTTCGTAAGTCGACGTGGTCAAGATCTTATCTGTTACCAGGGAGAAGGTGGTGTAAAAATCTTCATCGTCAGTAGGGGGGAGGCTAGAGTCGAAGGCCTCCCCAGAGCCAAACCCCGATATCACCAAGCCATCACCATCATCATCACCATCATCATCATCATCATCATCATCATCACAATCATCGCTGCCTTGGTCCGACAAGCAAGGTACCCCCGCCTCGGTGGCAATTGACAGGGACTCTTTGGTGGTCTTAATAATGGTGAGGACGGGGTGAAGGGTCGGGGGAAGGGGGATGAAAGGGGCTCGAGTGGAAACAGGGGGGATGTCTATGGGATCCTCAACTAGAACAGGGATGACTAACTCCCCTCCTGGGAAGAAGAAGAAGAAAGGAAATTAGTGTCCATTCATATTTTGGCTGCTTGCAAACATGATCAATTAAAGCAGAGCAAGAATATTTGGAAAGAAACATGACAAAAAACACCCATTAAAACCAATGGTTAAAACAAATCAAGAAAGAACAGAAAAAAAGAACAGAAATGTGAAAATGCGAGGTAAATGTATCAAAAGGCTTGTAGGGACATGCAGGGTCTTAAGCTTTCTTTTTGGCATATTTAACTGACCTCTACATAGAACACCTATTGCGCAATTGTTGAGCCCCTGCAACTTAGAGCACCTGAAACAAGTGAAACTAGTGAAAATAGTCTTTAATTTTGCTACATCTTGAGATGTATAGAGAGGTGAGAGTACAAAACTGAGCCGATCCGTTTTGCATGACTGCTCACGTTGTGAATTCATTTAGGAAATTTATGTCTAAGCTTACTGTTTGATCAACGAACCTAAGACCAACGAAGAGTGTAATATATCACTCCCAAAAAATACCATTATTGTATTGAGATTTCTAATTTTCTGAGCGCCTTATCAAGACTGTAGAGAAAATCACTTAATTACTTTTCTCTTTCAAGTCTGTCACACTTGAGATGAAAGCCAATTGCCTTTTGACAGTTCTTATGAAATTGCCACAACGGCACAGGTTGCATGACAGTTCAACAACACCTGAATGTTTCTTCTCATATGTGAACACTTCATGTCATACTATAGGTTATACGTTTCTCATCGCTCAAGTTGAGGGTGACAATTTAATTGTTGAAAACATTACATACACACATTGGGTTTCATGAAAAAACAGAATGTAAAACCCATTCTTAAGTAAACTTTTGCATTAAGCTCAATTGATTAATGGATTTTTGAATGATTTACTGAATAAGGACCAATGTTTTTACAAACAATTTACACAGAAATTTGTCCTGTCCTTTTTTATTGTTACAAGGGATACATCCAGATGTTGATTGAATCTGCTCAAACTTACGCCAAGGTGGCTTTGCTGATTATAAAACATAGGGCACTATAAGGCAACACAGGTCTTAAACAACAAACCAAGAGAAATAAAAGGAGAGGAAAGAAAAATGAAAAGCAATGCAAACAACTGGTTAATGGTTAGAGCAAAGCACTAGAAACATTCGCAAACCAAATGTACAGAGTCAAAAAGAGAGTAGTAAGCACATAAAAAAGAGAAAATAATAAGCCTATTAAACAATTCATCCAAAGGTGGAAGCATACCAACAGTTCTGTGACTTACATCAACAAATTGCCCGCATGATTTTGGCAGGAAGAAAAAAATTTACAAAAGAAAGTTGTGTAAGAATGCTTGGGGATAAGTATGGTTAATCTGTAAAAATTTAATTATGCAATCAATTTATCCTCTAATTTTATATATATATATTATTTTTTCTTAGACAAGATGATACAGGGAGGCAACGACACATACATTCACACCATGACATGAAAAATAACTTCACCATTCTGCTCATTTGTTCTTTCTTTTGATAAATAAATCATTGTCTCTACAAAAGAAAACTGTACATTTTCTTTTTAAAGATAATTTTGCTTTGAAGTATCTACAGATACATATTTTCTTTGTTCTATTTTTAACATGAATTCTGAAACGATAGAATGACTGTACATACTGTACCATTGCTAAGAGGAGATAGGGAGGGTCGAGAGAGAGAGAGAGAGAGAAGAGAGAGAAAGAGGAGAGAGAGGAAGGAGGAAAGGAGGGAAGGAGGGAAGGAGGAAAGGAGGGAAGGAGGGAGGGAAGGAGGAAAGGAGGGAAGGAGGGAAGGAGGGAGGGAAGGAGGAAAGGAGGGAAGGAAGGAGGGAGGGAAGGAAGGAAGGAAGGAGAGAGGGAAGGAGGGAGGGAGGGAAGGAGGGAAGGAAGGAGGGAGGGAAGGAGGGAAGGAAGGAGGG
>RJVU01008328.1:1398112-1419673 GCA_003731715.1 Anabarilius grahami | reverse complement strand
CCTGAACAAGGCAAAAATAATAAATAAAATATATGATGGCAAGAAAAGATTTTGTTGCCTTTTATTTCCTATTGTATAGTATGTGGGGATGTTTATATTTAAACCTAATGGCACAAAACATAACAAAAATGAGGAAGAGAATCATTATGTTTTTTTTTTCCAACCACCAAAATTCCATGCGGCAAAAGATGAGATGAAACAAGAGGATCAACTTTAATCCTGGAAAATGGAAGGATGAGGACATCAAAGAAAAAGCCCCCCAAAAGGGGGGGAAAAAAAGAGAAAATGCTGGAAAATACAGCAAATAAACCAAAATCACATGAATGGAATGTCAAAGAGCGGATACAGTAGGAAGATGTTTTTCTACATGAAAAAGGTTCAACCAAAACAGAAACAGAACAGAACAGAAAAGTATCATGCAAACTGTCCACGAAATCTGAAGCGAAGGTCAGACTGATGATGTGAATTTCTGTGTCAACATGAAATCTTATGAGTGTGGTGGTTTGTGGCTAGGTGTACTCGTATCGAATGTCAGATGAGAAAAGATGAAAGGTAACACTGGAACTGTCCCTTAGCATACTTCCTGTTGCCACTGAATTTAAGAGGAGTTGGGGCTGGTATTAGATTTAACGGAGATAGGGAGAATTAATCTGAAGCACAACTGTCTGCCATCAGGTTTTAAAACTTGCACAGAGTAAATCTTTGTATAATGAGCAGAGTGACCTTGTAAGTTTGAGAGAAATGCGCTGTAAAATTACCAAACAAATAAATAGGGGCCATCTGTAAAGTCAAAGGTAATGACGGACCATATGGATCCTAGCCTGCCAGGTAAACAGGTATGACACATTTTAAAAACGATGATAACAAAACATTGCTTTTGCTGGAGGTTGTTTTTATGACTCAATAGATAGTGAAAATACAAACGTTTTAATTGGTGTATTTGGGAGTGGGAGGTTAAAAAAACTGGTCAAAGCAGGGCATATGCTTTGTATAATGCAGGGTGTAGTTTGAGGTAAATTCAAGGCCCTTAATTAGTGTTCCAAAGGCATTTTGATGCAATTAAAGGCCTTTTGGTTGAGGGTCACCATGATTTTGCCAAGTAAGACTTGTTCATATTTATATTTTCACAACATATTTTGCTGATCCAGGAACAACATTCTTGTCTGAAAATTTTGTCCTAACCTTTTCCCTAACCTTAAACATAACCCTATCTATAAGTTATCCCTAAAATCAGCAAGAAATGATAGCTAAATAACACTGATGTAGAAGCCACCTAACCCTGGCTGTAAGTCTTATCTTGACAAACTGCAAACTTATCCCTCAAATCTGATTGGTTTTGTTGGAATGTTGTTCCAAAATATTGGTCCAGGAACATGTTGTACTTGGTGAAATCATGTCCACCTTCATTTGAGAGTTACCAATACAGGAAGGTGAATGTGATTTTACCAAAAACACTGGAACAACATTAACTGTAAACTTGTCCCTCAAATCAGATTGTAATGTCAGGTTTAGGCTTACAACCAGGGTTAGGTGCTTCTACATCGGTACTATTCACCCATCATTTCTCTCTGATTTAAGGGATAAGTAATGGGCACGGTTAAGTTTAAGAGTAGGGATAGGGTTAGGCCTAAATTTTCGGACAATCATTTTGTTCCAGGATAAACAAAATATGTTGATCCAGGAACATTTCTTACAACCCTTGCATTCATAATGGCCTTGTAAGCACTATAATCAACAGCAGGGTTTCATGTACTGTGATGGCTGACAGTAGAGGTTTGATACAGTGAATCCCAAGTTCTTCAAAACCATATCAATTAATATGTCAAACTCATACTGCGCACAATGTTTGTTTAACCTTGAGGAAACTGAAGCTATGTGTGGAGAAGGGTGAGCACAGAAATTCGAAGATATCTGTTCTCTATTAGATGTTTTAAGGCAAGCCTTCAATGTGAGGAAACAAAGGAACAAACAGGAAGGAGGAGTTGTTTCTGTTGTAGTTAGTCCGATACACATCAGAAATCTCTATGCTGAAAGCATTATTCTCATTTGATTTGTAAACATCTCAAAATGTATCATCTGTTAAAGACACACACACACACACTCACTGCAAGAAATCCATTGTGTACAGGACTGATACATTTTGAAGCATCAGAGTGAACTACATGGAGTTTGATACTAATTTTGTACTTTTTTGTAAAGTTTGGCTCTCTGTTAATTGCTGAGAGGACAAAATTAGTATAAACACAGAACCATGTTAGTGACGTTCAGCCCCATAATCAAGTGTAACTCTGAAACAGGCCAATGCTTCCTGACTCTTTTCATTCCATTATGATATCATCTGAAAAAATTCAGAGAAATCAGTCCACAGACTATTTGGATTCAATAGACCAGTGGTCCCGAAAAGTATTTGGACACTTAAGTCACACCTTAAAATGTATGAATGCCACTGCACAATAGATTACAAAATATCAAAGCAAGTAACATATATTTAAAGAATAACACTTTTCAAGCAAACAATATTGTTTTTCAAAATGATAAAACAATAGATATACAGTTTGAAATGAAGAAAAATGTATTTAAACTAAGACTGTCAATTTAAAGTTAATTTGGTACAATTTAGTATACATACACAGAAAAAAAATTTGTTAAAAACTGAACACATTTATCTTTGTTCAAATACATTCTTTTGTTCTTTCGTCTGCCACAATAATGTAATTTCTCTAAAATATAATAACTTGGGAGCAAATATTTATATATTTATTTATGCAATATATATCTGCCTACAACATTAATATATGCAATTCACAGTGATTCATTTGATAAATAATCAGCATTTCATGTATCATACAAACATTTTAATGACAGCCTCAATTAAATGCAAATAATTAACATAGGCTTTCTGAAAGTGAGACATTAGTAGAACATGCCTACAGTTAATGTGTTGGATATGAGTGACTTTTTCTTAAAAGTTATCACAAAAAAAGGAGTAAAAAAAGAAGCTTGTCCTAAGAAAAGATCTAGCATCATTTGTTGGCAGATGCCATTTGCTTTGATATTTTATATTCAAATCAATTCAACATACAGACATTTAATGTGACTTAAAGCATCCAAATACGTTTTAGGACCACTGAATATCTCAATAGATATATGCTTTTGATTCCTTTTCTCTTTGAGCTTGAACAAAATGGCTTTTAGTGCCACTTTTGAAGTTACACTGGGTTCTCATGGGGTGATGCTTTGAGAGGGAGAACTCAAATATAAGAGAGTGAGAGACCAAGTTTAAGCAAGCACAACCATAACACACCCATCCCACCTGTGTGTCCCCCGTCACACTCCTCCAGATCCTCGTCATCGCTGGAACACTCTGCGGAGGACACAATGTCATCTGTTGTCTGCTGGATCAGCCAGAGGCATGTGAAGACAAAACAAACAAAACAAAAAGTGAAGCCAAATCTACCAACACAAAAAGGATCATGGAGCAAGCATTATATTTTACTTTTATCCTCTATTTCTCAAGGGCAGCAGACTGGGGACTGAAATGTCAGGTTTGTTTTTCTATTTGGGTTTATGGTGACTGACTCTTCATACATTGTCTACCATCTCCAGCTTCTCGAGGGCTGTCACAGATATTCACTGTCTCTGGACGCTTGCCTTCTGCTGGCCCATCAGCACCTTCCTCTATCCCACAATTCTGATATATGAACACACTTGTTCCCGCCTTCTCGCTCTCTCCCAGCCCAGACACTCTGGCAGTGTTGTATTTCACCCTATATGCACGCACAGCCTGTTAATCAGAGTGGATCGGTGCCTCGATAAAATAAGCCCTGTCACAAAGCAAGGGTTATGAAATCATAGCACTGATTGAGTTTGCAGTGCCGGGTGAGAGGACAAGCTTTAACTATTATTGAGTTTGACAGGCTAATGAAACAGAATTTTTCTGGAGCCTGGAGGAGCGCCTATGTACTAGGGTGGAGAGGATGTTGTCTGGAGAAGTACATTTGTAGTAATGTGCTCATAGTTGGAGTGAGAGACACTTTCAATGGAATTAGCACAGATTGTTATCTAAAACTCTCTTCATTGATAGAGTATGCAATCATTTAAATAAGTATGGCAGTAAGCCAGGCTGCTAAAAATAGGCTACCACAATAACTGGGCACCAAAATATATTGTTTTGGATGCTGGTATGCGAGAGTCCCCATCATCTTATCATCTTAATGTGATTTATCCATGTGGGATTACATTACTACCAATCAATTATATTTTAGGGTAAGAATTAGGCTTAAGTTTCTGAACTTTGCATTCTAATCAAAGCACTGGGACTGGATCTGGGGCTGGATTCATGAAAATTTTCTTAAGAAGTTAAGAAATTTCTTAAGATAAATTCTAAAAGGTTGTAAGAGTATTTATTTGTCAGAAATTCTTATGAACTTCACAAATATTTTCTTAAGAACCTGTTTTTTTTAAAACAAGAAAACAGGCTTTGCTATTGTGTGTCAGATCACGCATATTCATGGCTGATCATTGCTCACATTATCGATCATTGGTGTCACTTCAGATTACTCATGTACTCATATCTGTAAAATATTTGAAATAAGCCAATAAATTCATTTAACAACTTTGGGGATTTAAGACCAGTTGGAGGTTATCCTATCTTTAAGAGATTATTTATGCTCATTTTTAAGAACATTCATTTCAGAAATTTAAAATATTTGTCTTTAGAACAATCTTAAGAAAAAAAAGATAAGAACATTCTTGAGAAATGTTTTTGGGAATACAAAATATTTGTAACTTTATTGTGTAAGTTAGAAAACAAGAAGAATATAGTATGGAAGCCCTAAACCGCATGGTGGAAAAAAGAAAAGGAAAACTTTAAAAAAAAAAATAATCTTAATTAGTTATTTCGACATAGGTCGTTATTTCGAGATATTAAGTCGTTTTTATGAAATAAGTCGTTATTTCGATATAAGTCGTTATTTCGACATATCTCGTTATTTCGACATTGTCACGGTCACCGTCATGTTCTGTTTGGTTTGATTTTCATTCATCACATGTGCTCCTTTGTTCTGTATTCCCGCCACTCGTCAGTCACCATGGACACTGCACTAATCATCACAGCTGTTTGTCATTTGAGTTAATCGTCTGTGTATTTAAGTTCTTGTCTTCCTTTAGTTCATTGTCGGGTCTCGTATGTTTTAAGTGTTGTGTTGTGTTCCTGCCTGGATTCTGTATTCTCCCGTTGGATTTTCAAGTAAAGACTTATTTGAGCATTATCTTCTTCGTCGTGTTCATATGCAACCAGCACGTTACAGAAGACCTGACCTAGAAAAGATGTTGTTAGTGTTTTATTTTTGTGACTACATGTATTTGGGGTTTTTCTGCACATGGATCACTTCAGAGCAGTCGAATTGCTATGCCTTGAGCAGAAGGACCGCTCCCTCGAGGCACGTTTGGAAGATTTTCTTATGTTGAAGTAAGGAGATATTACGTCGAAATAACGAGTTATGTCGTAACAATGAGTTATGTCGAAATAACGACTTATGTCGAAATAACGACCTAATATCTCGAAATAACGATATTATGCCGTAATAACAACTTATGTCGAAATAACGACTTAATGTCTTGAAATAACGACTTATGTCGTAATAAAGCCTTATGTCGAAATAACGACTTAATATCTCGAAATAATGACTTATTTCGAAATAAGCCGACAGTTGGCTGTCGGTGAGCTTCTGTCGTGCTTCTTTTTGCAGTGTGTAACATTCATCAACTCTAGTCGGGCTCACGTCAATGGGGGTTCACCCGATTCAGCATGTTGAATTGGCTTCAGGGCTGTTGGTGAGAGAGGTAACTTTGATTGGCTGTTCAGTTAAGCGAACGAGTCAGTGCACGAGAATAAAAGGTAAAGTGATGAAAGCGATGAAGTCAAGACGGCACAGAAAGAAGACTGTTCAAATTTTACATCATCTTACATGAGCATTCCAATACACTAATACTTTCATAACAACATGAGCAGCCTGGAATGATAAAAGTGATCAGCATGATTGATTTTCAAAATGTTAAGCAAGCGCTGCTTTGTTTACAGTTTGTAAATCACCATTCCTAGTTTAATTTCCCTTTTTGAAAGATGAATATAGACTATTGATACCTGCTGATATAGACGATTATTTCCTGCAGAATGCACATGCTAGTTGGCTGTCAGCTGTAGTTTTGCAGTGTGTTCAAGCACATCCGGTCAGCCAGGTCAGCCAGATCAGCCAGGACCAGCTAGATCAGCCAGGACCAGCATGGAAATTCATCCTCAAATAAACTGTCATGGTGCTGTTATAATGGTGCTGGAAAACAGCAGACTGATCGAGCCAAGTGACAGTTACTGTAATATAGACGTGCTGCAGTCAGATTACCAGCAGATGTGGCATTGATGGACCTCCTCAAGACCAGAGGGTCCTGACCCCCTACAGTTCCTCACTGCTGTTCACTACAGTTTCCCAGAGTGTGAAATCACAGAAGAGACTTGACAGATGTGTTTGTGCATGACCAGCTGCAGAAGTAGTGTCAGAGGACAGACTAGTCCAGACCATAACAGCTCTGAAATGGTTTTCTGCTAGAGTCCCATAGAGATGCCACTAATGTCCCATCTACTGTCTGTGACCACAACTAAAATATGAGGGCAATACAAAACCAATTCCAGATTGGCTAAGGGTAACTACTCGGCTGCAAGACAACAAATCATATTGTGTGTAAGCAAAGTGTATACTTAACAATAATTGATCTAAATTATTTAGTCTAAAGTCTAAAGTTTAGCTAGCAGAACAGACATCTCAATCCTAACTGAAATTGTAACATCATAAGTGATTGATTTAAAACAGATGCAGCAACTCTGTCCATCATAAAAGTACTCATACTTACTGTATAGAAATAATTACTCAAGTAGAAGTAAAATAATAATGTTAATAATTACTTGAGTAAGAGTAAAAAAGTATCCAAAGAAAATACTACTCAACACTGTAAAAAAATCTAATTTTGAAAAATTATGGAAATATCACATATTGGCTCAATAAATGACTTCCAAATAATTATCCCCATGCAATAATATGCATTGTGATAATCAATGCTTAAGGACTTCACTTAAATTTAAAAATGTATATTCACCGAACATATTCCATTGTGCTCAGTCAATCTGAACATGAAAACGTGAAAAAGCTGTGTTGGCTGAACAAGTCCTACATCCAAAAAACTGTATATGTGTGCGCAAAATGCTCCTGAGGAAAACCGTTGGAATGGAGAATTCAAATGTGGATGCATTCCTAAGAGAATACAGGTATTCATAGTCACAAGTTTCAAGACATTATGGTGAGTATTGGTATTGAGTAATAATTCATATATAAATAAAATAATACTATACTATAACATAAGATATAAATAGATAGTCCCAATGTCGTTACATGTTCTAATGCACATTTGGATTAATTAGACAATGTCAAAAGAAAGTGAACTTGCAGAGTTTTGCATTCAAATGTAAAGGGAACGCTTCATGGGCATAAGGCAAACTTAGTTCAGACTACCTCCAGAGAACATCTGCATTGCTCACATTTACAACAAAATTCTTCCAAAACGGAAATGAAATGGGAAGGTGTCAGGGAGTTACATAGAATTTACAGCATGTTTGACAATGATGAGTCTGTTTTCGCAGTGACATCAAATCTACAGTCCCTAGCTGGCGTATTTTACAAAAAACGATTTCACAGCTGGCTAATCCAATTTTGTCACAAAATCTCCATGCCATACAAATACTTATTTTGGGAGCAGAATATTCCCTTTCTTGTGTGGAAATCATTCTCCATGCATTTCCCCATTCTCTTGCAGAGCTGATGAAGTCGTGAGGGACTAGACTCAAGGTGTTCTAGAATGTTCGGAGCGTGCCGAAGTGATAGAGTTTGTGTAACGCCATGGCAAAGAGGTCATGTCAATAGCTGTAATGGCCTGTAATAGGAGCACCCTGGTGAGTACAGTGTCATCAGTGTGTCAAAATATTCAGCTATTTCTTTAATGCCTGTGTCTACTAGAAGCCAAAGCCCAGGATGATGGGTGGGTGGAGGATATAGCATTGTGAATAGCCAGACACTCTTGTGCCTCGTTTCCTCGACTCATTCAGGCTGCAGAGCTTCTGTTTCAAATGTTCACTTTTACCACTAAAGCCTGAAAACTTCCAGAAACAAATATCCATTCTCATTCTACTGCTCTGTAATTCTCAACAAGATAGCAATCTCAGCGCCGGAAGCACTTGTTTCGATCGGGTCACTTCTGATCTGCATTATCGTGTCAGATCTTGGCTTTGACAGACAGACACAAGAAAAGCTTGTATTACAAAGAATCAATGGTGTCAGGCTGTATCCCTGTCAAAGGCCTGCCACAATTCTTTCTGCTCAATCCTGTCTTCTGGGATGGTCGGAAGAAAAAGCAAGATCAGAATGATATGCATTGTTGTCTGGCTAATGTCACCTTCACTGAGTGTCCTACAGGAGTTTGAATATATAACACTGCATGGTAGACATGATGAAGCATTGTATTGTATCCTTTAGGAGCCTAAACAATGTTCTCTGGTTCCAACGAAACAGTGTGTACTTGATAAAAGTAAATAAATGAAAATAAATCAGGGGCATTGCAGAATTCATTCTTCATTCCTCAACCCTAAACATATTTTTTTGCCTGGATAAGATCTAATAATTGATATTTGTGGAGTGTGGTCACGATGCATTCGTCTTCTAAAGTCAACATTATTTTCTGCTTTCTGGATGGAAGAGCCAGAGAAAAATAATACCTGCAATTTCCTTAGTACTACTCTAGGTGGGGGCATTCATGAAATTCCAACTCCAAAAAAACATAAGAAACAAAACAGCAAAATATATTGTAGCTTATTTTCTTACCCCTTAGGCAAACAGAATATTTTCTAATGCTGTTACACATTTAAAATAACAAACAAATTTGTACAGATCAGGAAAATGTAGCATTTAAAATAAACAGTAAGCATTAAGCTGCTCCCCTAAACTCACCTCAGTGGGGAGTGAGCAGGTCGTGTGAAAAAATATAAATGAAGTTGTACAAATTCATATCAATTTGCCAAAATGTAAAATAATTGTAATGACACTGTGTTGTGCAATGCCTGTGCACTCATGTTCATTGTTTAATAACATGACCAGGATATCATTAATTCCACCTAGGTATAGTGGAGTACAGAAGTGAAAGAAAAAAAAAATAGATTTTAAGTGTATTTGTGCACCTTCTTTCCTACACAGTACACGCCTGCATCCCCTCAGCACACTCTAATTGTTCCAAGCCGTTGCAGGCAGTTTCAAACAGGGCCATTTATCTTCCAGGGCAAAGGAAATGGTCTTTGGCCTTGATCTTTAATCACTCCCCTGCCGCAGTGTGCAAGGTCATCAGAGAAGTGGTGACAAACAGTCCTACAGAACTACCCTTGTCGCGCTGAGACTCGCTGTCTAAAATTAGAGAGCGACACGAGCCCAACAGGATGTTTCAATTACAGCCCTAGATCAGGACAGGAAAAAAATGAAGCATCCAGTTACTGTGTGTGGCTCTGTGTGTAATAGAGATGCAAAGGGAAGTCTGGACGGAGACCCACAGGACAGAGAAAGGGCCGAGAGGGGCAGAGGACACAGAGGATTGTGATTCACAAGGATTATAGAGTCCGTTATCCCAGAAGAGATTGGACAGATTTCTCTGCTGACACTGAACTCTAGGTAATCAATTTGAGATTTCAGACACAAAATAGAAGGATGAGCAGATGTGGAACACTCAGAAAAAATCAACTACTAAAGTCATTGTAGAGATGACTTCAAATGAATAGTTGAAATGCTCAATGAAATGAACCTTCAATTTTCAAATCATAGAAGTAGACCATGCTAGTCTTGTTTTTAGAGCCATTATTTTTCAACCAAAATCGAATCTTCCTTCATTGAGACAAACACTCAGAACACAACCTGTAAATCTGAACATGAACATGCTCTTTTAGTTGAAAAAAGCCTCTCTTTCATTAACTGATTGAAGATGACATCCACAAGTTTCCGAACCATTGTCCAGACAGCAGTTCAGATAATAAATCACTCTTGAGTTGGTTCATTACAGCATCAGAAAGAGATGGCAGTGTGTTTACCCTTTGCTTATATACTTGCTGTCATTGTCTCACTGGCTAGAGTGGCTAAATGTGAGCAGTGCTGATTTGAATACTGATCTTGCAGGGAGTCTGAGCTCAAAGGGGCTTTCAAAGAGCACAATGTGAGATTCATCCTTCCATGGCTGCCAATCACATGTAGTCCAACTGAGGCCACAAAAAGGCCCATACTAAAACTGAAGGACACTTATTCAATATTAATGATAAAAAATGTTGTTATGCCCATACTGTACATTATTGCAGCCCCTCAATTCCCATTCTGTCTGAAACACGCTGATTTCTACAAAGCCCATCCTTCCGAAAAGCTCAGAGTGCTCTGATTGGCCAGCTGACCCAGTGCATTGTGATTGGCCTAAAAGCTCAAGCATGTGTCGGAAATGTAACGCCCCTTACCGTAATTGCGAGCTTTAGCTTTCAATGCTTCTAAAGCATTTGTAAACACACACAGATTCTGAAAATATGGATAATCAAGCTGATCGATAGGAACCAACTTGCAAACGTGTCACAGTGGTAAGTTGTCTTTGTATAGTCTGCTGTCTCCCAGATTCAGAAAGCTGTCCACGAGACCACTTTTGGGTTGTACTGCTCAGGAACAGCTTTATAAATAAATATTAAAACACATTTCTGAGATGTGAACAGATATGTAGTAACAAATGTAGTGATTCACATCACTGAAAACGCTAAATTTGAACATGAATTTAATCAACAAGTGGAAATTTGTTATTTTTGCATTTTTCTGAGCAATTTCATTCTTCCGGGTTGAAAAGCAAAGTCGAAGCGGAATCTACGGAAATCACGGAATCTGACGTAGAAGTGTGCCTCCGGAGTGTGTGATTGGCTGCTGGAGCTGGAGAGGCACGATTCTACGTCATCCAGTTCCAAGTGCTTCTCTGCATTTATTCATGAGAATGAACTCTTTTAACTCTTTCACTCTGATGTATTAGATCACATTACAGCAGAAAATTCAAACAACATGTAACAACATGCGGAGCGCGCATGAGAGCGGTTTCTGTGCGGAACGCCGAGATGAGTTTAACAATGTTTATGACGCGGATCAACAATCATATGCGGACTGGAGTAGTCAAGTCAAGTCACCTTTATTTATATAGCGCTTTTTACAATGCAGATTGTGTCAAAGCAGCTTTACATTGATAACTGGTATATAATTTTGGCTGCACAGCAGCTCTTAAAGAATAGTTTCAATGCAAGCAGATCAAGGCACTGTTGATTATCAAATGTCAAGTCAAATGTCAAGTGTCCCCAACTAAGCAAGCCAAAGGCGACAGCGGCAAGGAACCCAAACTCCAACAGGTGACATCAGGTGGCAAATAGGTGTTAAAATGGAGAAAAAAAAAACCTTGGGAGAAACCAGGCTTAGTCGGGGCCAGTTCTCCTCTGGCGAACAGTGCTTTGTTACGATTCAGGTTGCTATCATAAGCCTGATAGGATCGCAACATTAAAAGTATTTATTTCAGTTCCATCCAGTTGAGGATCGTATTCATCACGCCGGTATGGACGGTTTGTTGAGGAACTGTGCTGCTGGCTGTAGTGTCGATGAGTCCTTCACAATGGATGATTAGTTGAGTAAGCATGTTTCAAGTTTTTATGGACATATTTCATATACTCTAGTGCTCTAAACATGAACCTGCACCATGTATAAGCATATATTTAATCACGTATTCTTCAATTGAAATAAATGTGTAAATAAGGACATTGATACAGCCGTACGTCTGATCATAAACGCAATGACATTTGGAGTTATTCTGATACACAGAAGACAATGATTCAAAATTCAAAGAACAATAGACATTAATGTCATTAATGTGTCAGGGGAGCTGAGATAGATTGAAGCGATTGTGTACACTCATGCACAGCAGGGGATTGCAGATTCACTAGGCCACATGTTTGCCTACACCCCCTGCATGCATGCTTGTTTCTAATGAGCCCTTCACCCTAGAAGCCCCCCATCAATCTGCCACCTTCACATAATTGGGACCACCAAGCCACCCAGATAGATCTCTCTGTGTGCAGCATGAGGAAAAGAGAGTGAAGTGAAATTACCACGCAAACAAGTACCTTGTTGCTGCTGACCTTTACATGATACTAATGTACACGTGCACTGAGCCTATCTGCAGGCAGCCACTGCAGAGGCATAGACCAGTGAGGTTCTGGCTTCAGGGACAACAAACGGGTTTTGTAGAGGGAATGAGTTCCCATGAACCAGCTACATCCTGAGATCATAAAATGGCACAAGAATCGCAGAGGAATGAGAATGCTCTGAAGTGAAAAGATGTCTGTGAAACCCCCACTATGGGGTTTCATCATGCAGGTAAATTCATGGGCCATTAAACTGATCTAATGTACCTGTGTAAAGTACCAGCTATAATCTTAGCATGATTTATGCTAATTCACAGCTTACAACTCAGTATTCTTTGGCCATGTACATACTGCAGCTCTTCAAAAAGAGTAGTGATGTAAGGGAAACAGGTCAATTTAGCTCAAAGGGAATTATTAACTAATTTATAGGGAATTTTGAAAGTCACTTATTTTATGACCGAGCAAATTAATCGTCCAGTTTCCTTCTAACACGGAAACTAAGATCTAACACAAACACATGCACACACACATTCACATGAGTTGCAGAAAGAAAGAAAGTGAGGAAAGAATGTGTTTTAAGAGACAGAAAAGATGAAATCCCAAGTTAGCAATGTATGCACTTTCTAAAACCTGACCTGAATGAACCATCAATCATTAATCTAACCCTTCTATTGTTTCTTAGGCAGGGTTACTAAATTTTATATCAATGCACCAGTTCATCAAAGAGGCATTACTTGCATTTGTTGTGTGGTCCTTGCTTGAGAGGGATTTCCCATGTTCTTTGTTTCGTTAGTGGTCTCATCGCATTTTTGTGTGACCTTTTTTTTGGGAAGCCAATTCAGATTCAGATTCAGATTCAACTTTATTGTCATTATGCAGAGTACAAGTACAGAGCTAATGAAATGAAAATTTGGGAGAAATACAGCATAACATGAGGAAGGGTGGAGAAAAAAATACCAACCCCAGACTATGCTCCTATGGGGAGTACAGTGTGGGAACAGGAAAAAAACACCTCAGCAACATAAGCACATAATCAATACAACATAACACACGACTAGCAACAGGGGAGGGGTAGTGGGGGGATGCACATATAATTAAGAGTTATACACCATTTTAATCTGTGGAATATCTTCTTTTATTTGTGTACACTCAGAGTAAAAACAAAATGTTGTGCTTTTTGTAAAATAAAGAAAACTAACATGATGCGTGATCTCTCGTCTCCCTCTGAACGAACTCCAATCTGATAGTTCTCAGAAAATGAACTGTAACTTAGTGAATTCTAATGACAAAAAAATTACACTTATGTCAAAAGAAACGTTGAGATGTCAGCTTTTAAATCGTGTAAGTCAAATCGAAAACAAACCTTCTGTGTTTATGTAATCTGTATGAAAAGAGAGCCATGTCAGAAGTCCGTGATTCAGCTCATTATCCGCTAATGCGGCCACGCCCACGGAGCGAGCGCTATTCAGACGCAAATTCAGTCAATACATGCAGACATAGTTTCAATCGTGTATTTATTATCTTGAAAAGTGTTTATCTGGAAGTTAAAGCCATGGTGAGCTCTAGAAGACATGCAGTTAGTTCCTGGTTTTCTTCTTCTTTATATGGATTTGTGGACTAAAGGTGTACAGAGCGCCCTCCGGCTGCAAGTATGAATTGAAAACACCATTCCTGAAATGTCCTCTTCTTCTTTAGAATGATTTGTGGACTAAAGGTGTACAGAGCGCCCTCCGGCTGCAAGTATGAATTGAAAACACAGTATCCAGCACTCATAGTGATGAGAATAAATATAGAATAAATATTACTCCTCTGTATAGAAATTTGACATAAACATATAAGAATCATCAATATTTCTCCAAATGTGCATGCTTTTAAGCTAAAAGCCTATATGAAATGCCATAGAGGTAACATAATTGTTCAGACACTTTGCATCACAGAAATACATTATATTTTAAAGAATATAATAGAATACCATTATTTTAAATTGAGCTGAGACATGATTACAGAGGGTTTTTTTCACAGCCTACCTGACTGAAAGAGCTCATTAATATGCAAGTCATTTCAGCTCATTGCTATTCAATTCTTTTGTCTTCTCAGGTGAGAACGATCCGTTATTCACGATCATTCACGCCTCCATGCATACTGTTTTGCTTGACAAAAAGTGTTTTACAAAAACTAAATCAATATATTGTTTTATATGAAGGAGTAGGCAGCATAATTTTTACATAATTCTGAAGCAAAAACTCTAGTCTACAACCTCCAATACCCAGAAGCCTTATGAACACAGATTTAATATACTTTTTTTGGCCTTATTTCAGTGACTTAAGTTTTTTGTTTTTTCAATAACCACGCATAAACATTATTCCTTCAAAAATACAAACATGTACATACATGTTCCTCACATATTATGGTAGCCTAGTTTGTGCTGAATACAGTGTAATGACACTTGTGTCATTTATGTTTATGAACAACTGAAAAAAGCACAAATGTCAGGGCATGTCAAAACTTCTCCAGGGCCCCAAAAATCCTCAGACCCCAGAGGGTTAATAGTCCCAGTCTCAATGCTGACCGCTCTGCCCACAGCTTCAATCATGACGGGCAGCCTTGTGGGGTTTTGGACAGCTGTTACCGTTTTCCGAATTTCTCGATAAACCAGGGCAAAGCCTAATCCAATCAGCAGAAGACCTGTTATCATGGTTCCGAATAGGTAGATATCTTCAATGTCCTCCACGGAAAGGGCCGCCAGACAAACGACCCGCCACCTCTCCCACGCGTCCATCGTGTAGCCAGCTGCGAACGTTCCGGCAGGGCAGTCAGGTTCCCCCGAACCCAAGCTTCTCGTCGAGAAGATGGTGTCAATTGCGTTGAGAGACCAGTTGATCAAATCCATGATTTTTAGATGTTTGGAGAACAGTGCAGAGAGAGTCTCTCAAAGTAAGACAATAGACGAGACGAGAGCAAAGCAGCAATCACGGTGGATGAATGGATGTGGAGTCTCCCTGTTTGAAGTTTGAAGTTTTGAGGCTGACAAAGACTGTAGAATCGTTGATGAATTTTGCGGCAAAACTTAAAGGTGCAGTGTGTAAATTTTACTGGCATTTAGCGGTGAGGTTGTGAATTGCTCAGTCCACCGCTCACCCCTTCCTTTCGAAGTACATAGAGAAGCTACGGTGGCCAATACAGGACAAAGATGTAGTCATCTGAGACAGCAGAGAGTAGCCAGTCAAGCAATGAGGTTTCTTCTTACTTCTAACAAAGAACGGTCTCTGCTTCTAATAAGCCAGATGACTATTACTATTACTACTTCGTCTTCATGTGTATTCAACGTAGTGACAATGTAAGCTGCTTTTAAAAACACCAACGAAGAAGAAGACCAACATAGTGATGAAACATGCCGGCACAAAATGGCGGTGTATGTAGATAGAAATGGCTCATTTTAAGGTAATAAAAACATAATGGTTCATTATGTGTAGGGTTTTATACATCACTGAAAACATACAGTATATATTATATTGCATAAAATATAATACTTCTTAGCAAACCTTTAGTCAAAATGTGATTGACTTGTATTGCTCCCTTGTACAAGAATTCAAAGAGGAAACGTTTAGCAGGAGTGAGTTATTCTCAGTTTCCAGTGAAGGATCCAGTGCGTTGTAGGCAGTGACTAAAGGCGGCAAAGTAATATGGAGAGAACACCGCAAAGGATAATCTGAAAAACCTCTGTGTTTGTAGTTAACATTTCAAACTGGATGACCACAAACCCAGTGTTTTAGGCCAAACGGAGGGGAAAAAATTAAAAGAAACTGCCGTTCTGTCAGTTCCGCCCAACCCTTCCGAAGCAAAATGCCATTGCTTACAGGTAAGAAAGCTGTTGCCATAGTGTTCCATTTTTACCATAATGCTGTTTAAAGAGTAGACATAATACAATACAATGTGATAAACCTACCCTTACAATAACTGTCAATCCGACTGTCTGTGGGCGGGAATACAAATATGCCTGTCATTCCTATTCAAATTCCGATTCAGCATTTCGTGGGGCTTGGTGATCCCATTTGATGATGGGAGTCAATATTGAGTGTCAAACAAAAAACAAATTCTGACAAAACCTAAAATGTGTGTTAAGTCACAGATTTATAATTAAACAACAGTAAACAACTGTTTTAAAAAGTACGTAGCTTCACTATTAGCTACTAAAATAGTAGCTAACTACACTGAAGTTTTTAACTACACAGAACTTTTTTTTTCTATTTTTCATTTTCTTCTATACTGATCTTACTGTATAGTTGTGTAAGGGTGTGTGTCTAAGAGTGTATAGTCATGCCTTCATTTGCTAGGCATGAGAAATCTTTTTATATGTTTTAACTATTACTGTGAAGCACTTTGGGCAACAACATTGTTATTCAATGTGCCATATAAATAAATAAAAGTTGAAGTTGAAATTACAGGAACAATATTTTTTAAAATACATAATTATCCAACAATATTATTACATTAAATTCAATATGAGTTGAGATGATTGTAGATGATACCATTTAATAAAATATTCCACAAAAAAACAAAAAACAAAAACAAAAACCCTACAACGCCATACAAGAGCTCAATTTGCTGAACCATTTTAAAAAATCTGTTCATTTTACATGAACTGTCTCAATGGATTGACTAGAATTTAAACAGATTCTCTGACTTTAAAGAGGTACAGAGTGAATTGTTTAGGCAAGCATGTTTGAATTAGCTCATGGCAGAGCTGGAACAAAGCTTGTTACAGAAAAAGCTACACTATTTAGAAAACAGCTGAGCCACTGGCTTGACACTGGACAACCCCAAAATACATCTGTGAGAGAGTGTGTGAGTGTGCTGTGTTTCCATTTTCACATTATTTTTCCTCTATTTTTTTCCTTCTCCCTCATCATTATATACTCAACAATTTGCCTTACTTTTGCTTTTTTCCATCTTTCTTTCTTTCCCTTTTCTCCCCCACACTTAAACAGCAAACAATTAGGCCGTATCTATTCAGCTACATTAACTACAGTAATTAAGTGTAAGTTGCAGTCTTCCATACTGAAAATGAAAATTCCCTAGTGCTACTCTCCTGTAGGTGCAAGACTTGCACAATCAGATAATGACTACATCCTCAACAGGCATGTATTTGATGCAGTGGTGATGGAGTAGTCATCTACCGCGTCTAAAGCTGGTGAGGCTTGCAGGTTTAGCCGTGACTCACACATCGTTAAAACAGCATGTTGCTGAAATCACTGGAATTAGTCATTCAGTTTGGAGGCGGATGATGAGAGGTGACGTAAACAGCTAAACAAATTGAATGCTTAGAGCTGGAATCTGGCATAATGCAACACCAGATAAAGACCATCATGTGTTTCATAACTGTCTGCAGGTGTCCTATTGCAATGATTAAGGGCGCCTACATGCCACAGATTACGCTGTGTCATAGAATCCCACAAATCCACTGATTTCAATGAGAACAGTGTGCTACAAAGATAACAAAACACAAGGTGTGGCTTTCTGATGTTTGTAACTTTTGCTTTAACAAACTCAGACATAGACATCCATCGATGAATGAGGATCTCAGAGAAGCAGGTTCAGTTGAGCTTTCAGCAATCCAATTCACTGTACTCCCTGTTTCCACATCCCAAAGATGCATCTTGCTCTTTACTATCCATCAAATGCTCCGTCAGAGCTTTCTCTAGTCTATACAGTATGTGCCCTAACGCCGGTTTTTCACACTGGAAGCGTTTGTACAGCGTCACAGCAGTGGCTCCAAGCTGCACATAATGTGAGCATTTCTTTTCAAAGACACCTATAAATTTGTTTTTATAAGTTGGACATTGTGACGAGCAGGGCGGGCGAGAGCCGTGAGGGAACGGCGCAAGGCCGGTGACGCGAGTGTTAATGATCGTCACCTGTGAGGCGCACCGGCCTCGAGTCCCTCACGGAGGAGCTCCGGGAGCATAAAAGGAGGAGCGACGACAGTGAAGGACGAGAGAGGACCAGGCCTGGACTTTATGTTATGTTTTATTATGTTTGTGTGGCCGGCAGACGTCCGCGAGGGTCTGCCGGCATTACTTTCGTTTAGTTCTGTTTATTTTATATTAAAGTTTTGTTAAACGTTCGCCGGTTCCCGCCTCCTTCTTCCCACCTATACGAACTGTGTTACAGACATTTATAAACTTGTTAGTCTTGAAAGTTTGTTAACATGGGGAAGTGTACAACACTCGCAAATAAATGTAAAATATATAAAAATAAATAGATAAAATACTTGTGTTATCCATTACCGCACACGAATGAGGTAAGCTTTGTGTTTTACATCATCTGCTGCGTGCAAATGTCTACAAGACAGCAAACTCAGTGAAAAAAGCCAGCAAACTTGGGTTTGATTTGGGTATGCTAGAGCCTATATAGCTATCTGTGTAATAACTAAAATAATGTTTACATCTCATATTTTCTGGCTAGTTTACTTTAGTTTTTTTTTGTTTTTTTAATACACCATACTTTAACCCAACTGAATAATTATAAAAAAAGTTTAAATGAGTAAATCTTCTATAAATATTTTTTTATATTAATTTTCTTTCCTGACATGCTCCAATTCTTGTTAAAACACACTAGATATGATTATTCTGTGCATTTTGAGTACTTTTTGTGTGAAATTATATTTATTTTGTCCATCAAAGGTCTTTCACTTCAATTGAGCGTTAGCAGCGCTGCAAAAAAAGACCCAACGCCGAAACGATCGCGGCACTGCTGCTTCTGCTCTGCTTCTGCTCTGCTCCTGCTACGTGCTGCTGCGCAGCCTCTGCGTGCCGTGTGAATGCTCTTATCTGTTAACATGGGCGCCGAAAAACACCTCACACCTTAGTACCAAAGCAGCATTGATGTTCACTCTTGACAAGGGGTCACGTGTCACAAGTGAGCTAATGCACTAGATTTCCAGGACAAGAGCCACGATGAAGGAGAGCTAACAGAGGGAATGTGCCCTCTACCTTCAGGTAAGTGTGTCCCTGAGACATCCAGGTTGAGTAAAATGCTTAAAACCTAACTACTTCTACTAAAACAGAGTATGCTGCACAACTGCTTGCAGCTATTAGTACTGATGCTCCTATTATGGCTCCGTCAAGGGCGCTGATTGCACCTTCTCTGAAAAAACAGCTACCACTACTAGACAATGTCTGGTTGTGTGTGTATCTGCTCAGTGTGCTCTTCAGTAATGTCAGCACTGCTACAGTGCCTCTTGTTTCTGTTGTTCCCTAGTGTGTAGAAGCATCATTGAGCAGACAGCAGCCCGGGGCACAGTGAGCAGCCCTCGCTGGAGACGAATGGATGCACACCCTCACTAGAGTCTCCCTCCTCTACCAGAGATCAAGTGTGAGGCAACTACTGTCTCAGGAGTCCCATCATTAATTAAGCGTGAGATTGCTCTACTGACCCTGCCTGGATCAGCTTACTCCATCTATGGATAAAATATGATCGCACACCTCTTACATCTCGGACCTTGGGGTGGCCTGCAAGGGTGGGGAGTCAAAGGGCTGTGCCAAAATAGTGCAGGCGCTGGACCCCAAACCACTCAGAACAACCCAACATCAGTCACAGCCTGGGACCCACAGGGAATGGAAAACCTG
Organism: Anabarilius grahami; assembly: GCA_003731715.1. Taxonomy (NCBI): domain Eukaryota; kingdom Metazoa; phylum Chordata; class Actinopteri; order Cypriniformes; family Xenocyprididae; genus Anabarilius; species Anabarilius grahami. The sequence continues at coordinate 1,399,759 of RJVU01008328.1, read as the reverse complement.
TCAGCTTCTACAGGTACTTCTTTTGCTGTCTATGCTGACAGGCAGCAAGGGAGTACTAAAAGTGAGACCTATGGAAAATTAATTTGTGGGCACAGCATGAATCAATCTGCCTGAGACCCTGAAAATTGATCTGGGAGAGCTATTAAAAAAAATATATATATATATACACTTACAACACACTCAAAATGGAGATCTTGTTGGAGAGAGAACATTGTTCTAGAGGTATTTTGACTTACTATACAGTATTAAGGATTTTTGTGGCTGAAACCCGGATCTGTAATTTTGCTATTAATGTGAGAGTGTCTTATAGATACCCCATTCCAGGAGTAACAAGGATGTTAATTCAGGAGCATGCCGTACATGGTGAAAGTACAGACTGTAACCATGTATTAATATCCATCCATTCATCGATTCTCTATATTGCTTCTGCTATGTAGGGTTGTGGGAGTGTTGGATTCTATCCCAGCATCTCTGGCCGAAAGCAGGAAAACACCCTGGACAGGTGGCCAGTCCATTGCAGGGCTAAAACACACAGACAGGCACACAAATTCACATTCTCACTCACACCAACTGCAGTCTCTAGTTCACCTATCCCGTAGAATTTTCTGTAGGTCCAGTCTTTGGATTGTGGGGGAAACTGGAGTACTCAGTGGACCCATGCTATTATAGAGAGAACATGCAGAATCCACAAAAAATGGCCACCTGACTTAGCCATGACTCAACTGAGAACCTTCTTGCTTATATGATATCACGATAAATAACATTCATTTAGGGCTGTGGCTTAGCAGTTAACATGTTAAGTCATGAGCTCACATTTTAAGAGTTCACATCCAGCTCCTGTCTATACTGCAAATATAGATGGCAAAAAGGTTAAGAAGTAAAAAAGCCTTCATACTCTGAAATGGTCTGCATGTGAGTTTGAAGGCTCTTATCAATGGGTGGGTTGCCACCGTACTGATGAAGTCACGCTGCAGTCAGCGCTCACTGACATGAGAGGTTATTATTTTATTCTGGTTGATCTGTTTAAGGGTGAGGAGAGAATAAGTCTTCTTTGCCTGTCGCTGAGCGATGCCCTAGGGAGAGTTATGGCTTTAATACAAAGACTGCTGCTTCAATTTTTCCTCTAGCATCAATAAAATGGTCAGCACAATCAGACATTCATTGGCCTCGTGTCAGAATGTGTTAAAGAAATCATTCTGGTAGTCAACAGAATGCACAAGGAATCTGAACAGCACAAACAGACAGAAATGCTATGATCACCCCTAGGGAAGATTGTCATCAGACACTCACCATTATATCGTTCCGACCCCTTATTTTTTTTCTTCTAAGAAACATAAAATGAGATATTAGGCAGAACTGAACTTTTTTCCAAAACTGGATGGGTGATTTATAACGCCAATCTCCAAAACTGACAAAAAGTTACATACAATGATCAAAACGTAGATTCAGTATTTTTTAAAACAAAATGATAGCTTTGTGTAAGGATCATACCAACATTTAAAATGTTATTCACTGATAATCTTCCCCTCAGCTGGGCCGCAAAAATGAAAAAACCTGACCTGTTTAATCTTTGAAGGTCTAAATGCAGCGAAATTTGTCTTGCACTCCTGTAGCTGAATTTCGTTTCCCATCTAAAGCATGTATTCT
>RJVU01008328.1:1372417-1392845 GCA_003731715.1 Anabarilius grahami | reverse complement strand
AGAGCTCTAATCAGTGAGAAATATCTAACAAGCAAATGGTGTCTGTTTCCTCCTCTCCATCAGCACATTTTGTAGGTTTCCCGCTAGAACAATATCTGAATCACTCCCTTCAGATGGCACCGCTTTAGTCAAAACAAATGTTGGCGTGGTGTCAGTACGTCCTCTTTCAGTGCCAGAGATTTGTGGTAGGGGGCCGTCAGCAGATGCTAAAAGCATACAAACAATGTGCGAACAAGCTCTGTTGCCAGTTCATCATGGCCCATGGTGAAGAAGTGAGAAGTTTCTGTTCCTCATTGGAACACAATCTAACCTTGGCTATGAGGGTCTCTCTGGACACATGTCAGAATAATGTGTGTTCTGTTTGGAGGTGCCGTGCTGTAAATAGGATGTATCTTTGTCTCCACTGAATGGCTAAAGGAAGTTCTCTTGCCACTGTTCTCTTGGGGACACAGGAGACTGTGTGGCTCTTTTTTAACCTATATCTCCAGATTTGTGCCAGTAACAGTGCAGGAAAGATTTTGTTCCTTTGTTCAACAATGTGATTTGTCTCTATGTAGGTATTTGCTATGCATTTTCTATTGCTGTCCTCATCAACAGATCATAGATATCTGTGTATGTTACTCATCTGCTCAATGCTGCATTGCTTCCAGTGAACAAATATATATTTGGTCATATGATAGTTCTGATGATGATGATAGATGTTTCCATGTTGGTATAGATAAGGCGAGGACACAGCTTATCAACATTTCATGTCTGGAGAAAGCTATCTGTTAGCATTCTCAGTCATCTCAATGGCAGTTCCTAAGCTACAAGACCCATGCAAGTACATGATTTGAACTGTTGATAGATGCATTTTGGAATTAGATGGTGTAGTTACAAAATCCACAAACCACAACATTTACCATGGATTTATTGTAGTTTCACTAATTGTAACCATGATATTATGTCAGAAATGTGGTACATTCATATTGAATAATATTATTATAAAAGAGGTCATGAACTGCGTTGTTTTATTGTTTTATAATGTTTCCTGGGGTGCACTTATAATGTTAGTATACTTTTTACATCAAAAATCATCATAATTTAGAAATAAAAGGCATTTTTCCTACCCTGATTTTAGCCCTCTTATAACATCTTTCCATCTGAAATAGTCAAGTATTACTCTCTCGAAAACATTTTTAGCATATTTTTACTATTAAATCTCTCAAGTTTAACTAATCGTGAAAAGTGTTGCATTACATTAATACAGTGGGTACGGAAAGTATTCAGACCCCCTTTAATTTTTCACTCTTTGTTATATTGCAGCTATTTGCTAAAATCATTTAAATAAAATTTTTTCCCTCATTAATGTACACACAGCACCCCATATTGACAGAAAAACACAGAATTGTTGACATTTTTGCAGATTTATTAAAAAAGAAAAACTGAAATATCACGTGGTCCTAAGTATTCAGACCCTTTGCTGTGACACTCATATATTTAACTCAGGTGCTGTCCATTTCTTCTGATCATCCTTGAGATGGTTCTACACCTTCATTTGAGTCCAGCTGTGTTTGATTATACTGATTGGACTTGATTAGGAAAGCCACACACCTGTCTATCTAAGACCTTACAGCTCACAGTGCATGTCAGAGCAAATGAGAATCATGAGGTCAAAGGAACTGCCAGAATTGTGGCAAGGCACAGATCTGGCCAAGGTTACAAAAAAATTTCAGCTGCACTTAAGGTTCCTAAGAGCACAGTGGCCTCCATAATCCTTAAATGGAAGACATTTGGGAAGACCAGAACCCTTCCTAGAGCTTCCAAAATGAGCTATCGGGGGAGAAGAGCCTTGGTGAGAGAGGTAAAGAAGAACCCAAAGATCACTGTGGCTGAGCTCCAGAGATGCAGCCGGGAGATGGGAGAAAGTTGTAGAAAGTCAACCATCACTGCAGCCCTCCACCAGTCGGGGCTTTATGGCAGAGTGGCCCGACGGAAGCCTCTCCTCAGTGCAAGACACATGAAAGCCCGCATGGAGTTTGCTAAAAAACACCTGAAGGACTCCAAGATGGTGAGAAATAAGATTCTCTGGTCTGACGAGACCAAGATAGAACTCTTTGGCCTTAATTCTAAGCGGTATGTGTGGAGAAAACCAGGCACTGCTCATCACCTGTCCAATACAGTCCAAACAGTGAAGCATGGTGGTGGCAGCATCATGCTGTGGGGGTGTTTTTCAGCTGCAGGGACAGGACGACTGGTTGCAATCGAGGGAAAGATGAATGCGGCCAAGTACAGGGATATCCTGGATGAAAACCTTCTCCAGAGTGCTCAGGACCTCAGACTGGGCCGAAGGTTTACCTTCCAACAAGACAATGACCCTAAGCACACAGCTAAAATAACGAAGGAGTGGCTTCACAACAACTCCGTGACTGTTCTTGAATGGCCCAGCCAGAGCCCTGACTTAAACCCAATTGAGCATCTCTGGAGATACCTAAAAATGGCTGTCCACCAACGTTTACCATCCAACCTGACAGAACTGGAGAGGATCTGCAAGGAGAAATGGCAGAGGATCCCCAAATCCAAGTGTGAAAAACTTGTTGCATCTTTCCCAAAAAGACTCATGGCTGTATTAGATCAAAAGGGTGCTTCTACTACATACTGAGCAAAGGGTCTGAATACTTAGGACCATGTGATATTTCAGTTTTTCTTTTTTAATAAATCTACAAAAATGTCAACAATTCTGTTTTTCTGTCAATATGGGGTGCTGTGTGTACATTAATGAGGAAAAAAAATGAACTTAAATGATTTTAGCAAATGGCTGCAATATAACAAAGAGTGAAAAATTTAAGGGGGTCTGAATACTTTCCGTACCCACTGTATCTATGGCATTAGAACATTGTAGACAATCACAGACATGTTGTTGAGTGCAGTGATCTCATCATTGAAACTCAATTTCTGCACACTAATAAATGCTTTCATCGTAACTAACAGTGCAAACGCATTGTAACTAAGAGATTCGTTGAATTTTGGCGTGTGTCCAGAACTCAGTCAAGCTGTTTGATTGACAGCTCCAGCGATTGTGAAGGGAATGTTCTTTGATTGCTTTCTTTATATAATTTAATCACTGTTTAAATAACAGATTATTTTCATCCTACTAAGAGAAACAACGTGAAATTGACCATAGTCACTGGTTTGATTTACTCTGACACATAGACAAAGAACATCTGACTGTACATGAATCATTAGGCTACATATCAAATCAGGCATTAAAATGAACACAGTTACTTACATGTTGTGGCATTACTGTCGAGTCCATATTGTAAGTCTATTTGCCGAAATGCGTTTGATTTACCAAAGGATCAAGAGTGAAATTGTGAATACAAATAAAAAAAGCTCAACTGAGACATTCACATTGTTGAAACTAAATAATCATTATCCTAGCATTAGGATCCTTTGAAAGGTAATGTTATTCTTTTCCTGTATCGCTATTCTCTCCTCTTCATTTCATTAACACACCAGTGGGCGGAGCTAACGTTGCAATGATGAAGTAGGCGTTGATTTCTTCTGCGGAGGCGTTCGATGGGCCTGGTGTCAATAAAAGCTTTTATTGGACTAACAAGGAAGTTTTCAGTTCTGAAACTTACAAGGTATTCTTATAGTATGATGACCTCTTAAATATCAAAAGCTCAAGGAAAAGTTGATTTCTCAATTCATGACCCCTTTAATATAGTCATGTATAATTGTATTAAATGTAGTACAGGAGTAATGGAACATTACAATAATTTTTAAGAAGTGGCAGTTTTTTTATTTTTTGCATTTATATTCATACTTAGTTTGTTTAGGGTACTGTTTTTCATAACAAATACCCTAGTTTTATAACTAAGCCATAATGTTATTTTTTTACAGTCAGATTGATGAGCTATGGATGGTTTTACTTGTGGTTACCATGATCTACAAATTTAAACAACATCTACAATGATCTACAATGGCAAAATTTAATAAGCAAATACAAAGTAAAAGTCAAAAGCTGTAGAGAGTCTCAATTTAGATGCACTGTCAGAACATTTACATTTTTCCCTTTAAAAATAAGTTTTTTTTACACTTCTTTGAGGTTACTGTTATTTACATCTGCATTCCAACTCAAACTCAGTGCTCTACTGTCAAATATCCATTTCAATAAGACAACTTATGTAATATTATTAGCAACTGCAGTTATTTGTGAAATACAATTGTAATATTATTATTATTTTCTGTCCCCTCTCCCTCCCCTGGTACTACCAAATCAGGTGCTGGTGCCACCATCTGTACAGTTTGTGCCACTGCTCTCATATGATAGTTTAGAGCCCTGTTTACTCCCTAAATGTTAACAGATATGTACAGGTTGCACATCAACAAATAAAAATAATACCAATTATGTTTATTATTAAGGGAAAATTGTTACTTTTTCATTTTTTTAGCTATTTAATTTTTCCAGTTTAAAAAGCAAAGGTGAACCAACGTGTGAGGTATATGCGTGTAAATTTCTTCACATTATTTATGAGAAAAAACTCCTTCAATCGCCTGATCATGAATGTGACGAATATTTGGTTAAACAAAAGACAATGATGTAAACTGAAAATTCAAAGAAGAAGTGTGTTAAAATATTGCCTGTCATTTGTTCAGAGAATATAGTTCTCATAATAGTGATGAAGATATCTAGAAGGATCTATTAAATGTTCTTCCTCAGTTTTTACAATTACAGATACATAACTGGCATGTTCTCACTGATAATTTCTAAGAATGATTTATCAATTTGTTTTTAATATTGTGTCTTTAGTGTGAGGAAGATTATATTTAAAAATACAGACAAGTAGTAAAGCATCAATTGCAGCATCACCTTTTAAATATACTGTACAACCAAGGAATTACTGATAGTCTGCCCTGATGGAAAGGTAATGGAGATACTTCTTCCAGGAGAGCTTGAGCCTGTTGCTGCCCTTCAAAGGGCCATGAAAGTTTTGTGAAAACGATAAAAAAATGCTGCCGCTGACTGCCAACTTAAAAAAATTTAAAAAATGCTGGCTGTTAAATTTCTTCTTTTTGACTTTCATTCAGTGGGCAACGAAAATTGCTTTGCCCATCATGCTTGATTAAAACATATGAATAAGCTCAGTGATCATGGGTACCCTGGATATTCTAACACCATGCCATGGCAACACAGCTGTGTGGATCTGGTAACAGATATTGAGCGAGGCAAGAACGCAAAGCATCACTGGCGTGAAGCATTTCAAGTGCTATTCAGTCGATGAGTCTGAATCCTAGCCTGTAATTACTCAAGAGATGGCACAGCCTTTAATAGAGGAACTGAAATCAATAATTGTCAAATTAAAAACATTGAATGTCCTGCATATTACAAGTGTTTCAGTGTGTGTATGTGTATAATGTGCAGGGCTGGACTGGTAATCGGGCATACCGGACATTTTACCGGTGGGCCGAAGCACTTTGGGGCCGATAAATGTTTATTTATTTATTTTTTTGCCATGGACTGGCCCATCACGCAGGGACAGTGGCCCATTGGTTTGTCTTCTGAATTGACAGGCCAAAGTAAGAGAGACCTCCCCCTCCCGCGCTGTTTTTTGTTTTTAATAGGAGCGCATGGGAAACTGCAAAAGGCAAATACCCGCTCACCGCTGACGCTAACGAACATGCCCTATGAAGTGATAACCAGCGCAAATCGCTTGATGCCTTGATCCATTCAGATTTGTCTCAGAATTTTGTTTAAAACAGTCGTGTGATATGGGAACATTACAAGTTCGGTGGTGAATCTAGCTGAAAACAGCAGCGACCATGTAAATGAATTTACCTTGCAGCTACTAACAGTGAAGAAATGGTGTTTTGGCTATTATTAGGCCTACTTATTTTAAATATTGCAGAATATAAATCACTTTCTTTCATAAAGGCTGTTTTCGTATTTTATACGTTTACAATACTTTTATTACACAATCTATAGTTTATTATTTATTTTAGAAACCATATACCCATGGTAATGAGGAGCATGGTTTTACCTGTGCTCTGTCTAGTTAAACCACTGTAAATTTCATTTGGGCAACTAAAGGGATAGTTCCATCTTTAACAGTCAAAAAAACATGCACAGACAAATCCAAATGAAACCCTGCGGCTCTTTGGATTTGTCTGTGCATGTTTTTTTTTACTCTTATAGATGGAATTCCCATTGACATACATTATACGGCTGACAGACGGCAACGTTTGGAGTTAAAAATCATCATTTGTGTTCAACTGAAGAAACAGTCACCTACATCTTGGATGCCCTGGGGGTAGGCAGATAAACATCAAATTTTCATTTTTGGGTGAACTATCCCTTTAAAGGATAATTTAACAAAACAGCTTTAAAGCCTGGATCCCATGAAATAAGGACAAAGCTTTTTTTTCTTTTCTTTAAATATGATTTATGCTTTTTTTATTAGTTCTTATGAATTTTGAGGTAAAATGTTATTTCAATGAGAGCGTCGTGAAAGATAGATATCAGTGTCTTATATAAATTAGGTGTTAACTCTTTAAAAATCGTATTGTTTTAAAGGGGTAGTTCAACCCAAAATGTCATCATTTACTCACCCTAATGTCATTACAAACATGAATTACTTTCTTTCTGTGTAACATAAAAAAGAAAATAATTGGAGTCAAGGGTAGCCTAACCAAAACGGTTTGGTTGAAAACATTCTTCAGAATATCTTCTTTTGTGTTTTACAGAAGAGAGAAAGACATACAGGTTTGGAATGACATGAGAGTGAGTAAATGATGACAGAATTTAATAGCATTAAATGTACTTAACGGCATGAAAATCAGTGCTTTACTGCCAAAGTGCATTTCTATGTGACAAAAGTGCAATATTAAATTTGTTAACTGCATTTGTAGTAAATTCAATAATAATTATTTGTCGCTGTCCTTGTTTTATTTATTAATTTATTTACTCCAATTTAAGGCCCTAACCTCAGCAAAAACATTCACAGGGGAACTCGTGGGCCGCATGGGCTGGGTTTGTCCAGGGCCGAATTTTAACCCCAGTCCAGCCCTGATAATGTGTATAAAAAAGAGACAGAGATTTACCAAATCTGCAATTGAATAATGGCTGGAGGGAGTCAAGGAGCTCCACAAAAAGACTAAATCAGAGGCAAAGCTTTCATGAAATTCTGAGAAAAATTTATTGGCCTTTTAATATTGAGTACTTGTCTGATTCAAAGCTGTGGGGTTTAATTGAGGCCAATTAACATTATTGATTGAATTCAGGGGAGCAATAGGTCTTCATGATCTATCAGCACAACTTAGTTCTTGTTTACTGTTTTTTGTTTGTTTTTTTAAAAACCAGAATTCCACTGCAGATGACAGGTGGTTAATTTCACCCAAAGTTTAAGAAATAATGAGAGAAACAAATAAATAAAGAACTTTTTCAGTATGTACACTTTGTACAATATGCATTTTTTATTATTTATGTACGGTGGCCCAGTAGTGCACAACACAACGAAATTAAAAAGCAAACATAAGTTCACAACACAACGAAATCGAGCCACAACACAACGGAATAAAGCCACAACACAACGGAATAAAGCCACAACACAACGGAAATGCTCCCGACCACTTGGGGGCTCTCAGAGCTCGGTAAAGTTAGTTTTCCTTGCCACTGTTCTATAAAGTCGACAGTAATATCAATACCACGATTAGTTTTAACAGTATGCAACCACCGTATATCGATATGAAATATTAATTAAAAATCACCTACATGCAAAATAGCTTCATATTTATTCTACCAAGTGGTTAAAACTAATAATTTGTATTCATTAAAATTACTTTTAACATTTAAAAACATACATATTCAAATTCCAAAGCTTGTCAGTCTTACCAACAGGAACTAACAAGCTTTGGAATTTGAACATGTCTGTTTTTAAATGCTAAACAAAGTCATTGTAATGAATACAAATTATACGTTTTAACCACTTGGTGGAATTGGTGGATGTTCCCTTCATCATGCGCCGTGGTAGCGCGTCAAATCATTCACAAGTATAAATATGAAGCTATTGTGCATGTAGTTGATTTTTAATTAATATTTAATGCGATATACAATGTTTACATACTTAAAACTAATCATGGTATTGATATCTTTGTAAGACTGTCGTCTCTATAGAACATTGGCAAGGAAAACTAATATTACCGAGCTCTGAGAGCCCCCTAGTGGTCGGGAGCATTTCCGTTGTGTTGTGGCTTTATTTTGTTGTGTTGTGGCTTTATTCCGTTGTGTTGTGGCTTTATTTCGTTGTGTTGTTAACTTATATTTGCTTTTTTAATTTCGTGGTGTTGTGCACTACTGGGCCACCGTATTTATGGAATAACTGAAGGGAATAACTAAAACCTTATGGAATAACTGAAACCTTATAGAACTCAACTTAATGTATCCAGCAATACAGTACACTCAAGTTGATGATTCATTTTGACAATGACATTCCTGGACTTTCTAAATGTTTATTATTATTTATTTATTTATTTACAAAAAATATATATATTAAGAATTATTTTTTTTATGTCATGGTATTTAGATAAACTGGACAACTGGATAATAAATGCAGGGTGAATTAGACATACATCATAGTGATGCCAACAATGTAGCATACTAGCAGGCTTATTAGAAGGATAGATGTATCATGTATGGAAGGAACAAACACACCAACAGACAGATGTATTTAAAGGCAAATTGATTGAAAGACTATCAGACTTAGACTATTAGACTAATGTTCCTTGCAGGGTGTTTTTCTGTTTGACGAGTCATGTTAATATGGTGGTCTATCCTCGTTAATATCTTGTTTGATATACTGTATTGTTTATTGAACATTCTTATATCAACAAGGTTATGAAAATATACAAAGTAAACACCAGATCTCAAAGCGATTCTGTAGAGATCCTCAATTCTGTGTAAAAATATCCCATCATTTAAAATACTGCTACTGCCACAAGGAATGTCTACTGAATGAATGTTTCACATAGACTACATCATTATATCATTACATCATGTCTCTGAGACTAATTTGAGACTGAATGATGCAAGAGCTTCAGCAGAAGCCACTACACACCTCCAGCCGCTCTGCAGGCTTATTTATCCATGTACACAAATTACATGTATTGAGTTTGTCCATTTAGGACATTTCAGGTGTTATATTTAGCTTTAAGTGTGGCTAATAGTCTGTTAGGGAAATGGCATGCTATCTCTGGCTTTTTGTCAGTGTCCATAACAGATCCAGCTTGAATAGTGCTTGAATGTTGTTGCTTGAATGTTGTTGCAGCATTAGCCTGTGTCCTTCTGCCTGTCCCCTCCGCCTGCATATTGGCCATTTTAAGGTTATCTCTCTTTAGAAAGACCTGCTATTGAATACAGCTTGAGTAACCCTGACGAGAGCTGCTCTCTAATTGGACGAGAAGTGCAGGGGCCAGATATCCCACGGAGGGTGCAGAAGCAACAGAGACATCAAAGTGGAGGACACAGAACCCAAATTAATTGAGTGTGAAGGGTTTTTGAGAGTTTTTTCGATAGCGTTTGAGGGCAGTATTTCAGCACGCCCTATTTCTCCATGTAGCTTGAGCCTCTAAAACAAACCTCTGCTGCATTTGATGAACTCATTTGTATTCATCCATCATTACTGGCTTCCTAAGTCTGAGAATCACAGATACACAGAGGTCTGGGGCTCATTCTCTCACAGCTGCTGTAGCTGCCACAATACTGCCTTAAACAATACCCTGTGCCCTGCTCTTCCCTCTGCCTTTCAAAACCTCTCAAAAGCAGCTGGCCAGATGTCATGGTGCTAATCGCGGGGACAAAGGCAACGGCTTGGCCTGCCATTGTGCATAGGCCAGGTGCCCAGGCTTGATTACTTCCACATATGAATGTTACAGAGGACAATTAAGAAAGTAACGCAAGCCAAGTCAATCGAGTTAAGTGGCTTTCTTCTTTGTAGTGTCCTTTCTCTTCTTTCTCTGTGCCTTTCCCTCAGCAGAATGGAGATCAGTGTTATAATTATGAACACCTGTTCCCATTTCTGAAAATTCACATGCCTTGAAACATGCAGATTATAAATTAAATTGGCAGGAAAATTATGTTGTTCCTTGCCTTACAACCCTTGATTTTCTTGAGAGCATGTGGTATCCAGTGGATTTAACATTAAAAACTAGCTTCTCTTTAAGAAACTTCACTGTGGTTAATAAGCAGATGTTACCTGATGGAAAGTGTTCGTTGATCGGCCAGTTGTCCACCTGTAAGGTGGCGTTTCCCCCATTCCTTGTGAAGCGCACCACATGATATTTTCCATCGTTGACTTCTGTAGTCATCTCTTTGACACTGATATCCACTGTACCGATGTTGAACGTTACACCCACCTTGCCTTCTTCCTGGAATAGAAACAACCCAATCTTGTCAGTCTAGCAACACCAAACGGCTGATTTAACTTAGGGTAAAAGGATTAGGGATGCATTGATCCAATACTGAGTATCGATATTTGTCTGATACGGACCTTTTTGACAGATCAGTATTGGTTAGATAAGACCGATCCAAATCCGATACTGTGCGTTACCCATGGTTGTTACTCTCAGGCTCAAAAAAGGACAAATTAAAGTAAAATAATGTATACATATGTCATTTTCCATTCAGCATCTTCAAACAGCATGTCTCATTCATTTACATGTTAGCATGATAAAACACTCTACAAGACTACAATTTTCCCATTATTATACATAATCTGAATATAAAGGTTTTAAAAGGACTGTATTTTGCTGGAGTTTATTGGTGATTCTGAATGGTGTGGTAATCGATTACAAGGTATCTGTTCGATTAGACCACTGGCGTATAGGACTTAATAAAAAGTGTGATTTACACAGTAAATCGAATTTAAAACTCTGATGAAAAAGACTCAGTAAATTTTTTGACAGATGCAATTTTTTATTGTGTAGAGAGGCTGGCCCGTGAGTCCATGTCGCTTGCTTTAAGTGCATAATCATGGTACCGGGATGCACATGAACGCTTTTGTGCCGCTCTGCATTTGAGTATATGTGTGTGTGTGTGTGTATTTCTTATTATTTATAATGATTTTTTGTGTAGGCAAGGCACATTAACCCCCAATCGCTCCCCGGCGCCACAGCAAAAATGGCTGCCCACTGCTCCAGGTGGGTGTGTCCAAGGTTTGTAGTGTGTGTGTGTGTTCACTACTTGCTCCTAATGTGTGTGCACTTGGATGGGTTAAATGCAAAGGATAAATTCCGAGTAAGGTTTACCATCCCTAAAAATGATGAAGGTGCTAGCTTAATTAACAGGAAACATTTGCATGTTAAAGTGATCCACTTTTAGAAACCTCCTCAAAGATGCTTTCAATGAGAGCACGCAAATGGATTTGGATGCCAAGACTGGTGCATTTTTTAAATCCAGCTGATAAGAATGAGCTGCCAACAGGAATGTGGGGCATGCACGTAACGATGACTAATGTGCTTCGTACCGACCTACTGCAAATTCACAAACATATCCTCTTCCACCTTTCACATATGTATCCCATATGTATCCCATATCAATTTACATTCATAATCGGCCTTACAATCGTTAAATGTGTCCCTGGCTTAAGACAACATTCCCTGTTTTCTTTTGAACAGTCTACTGGCACTATCCGCAAAGTCAGTTTCAGTTACAAATTCCTGTACACATAGCCATCACAAAAGGGTTTCAAGGCATGCCAGACTCAATGGAGTGCATTTCCTTTCTTATGTCATTTGTTTTAATCCCCACCAGGACTCTTGAAGGTGTAATTACCTGTCCTCAAGGCATGGCACAAAGGAAGACATTTTTCAAACAAAAGGGAAGGTAAATAAATACATACATGGATGTGCTGTACTGAAGTGTGTGATAAATTAATCTGCCACCACATGCTTCAGCTTTCACTGTTCCTCAATGTTTTCTGAGGGCTTCCCAAGACTCCCAGCATGCTTCACTTTCAATGAATGTAACCTAAGACCTGCCGATGAGGGCACAATTGACAATTAACGTGGAGGTGCATTGGATGATTTTAATGAGAGGTTTATCTTGAATGTTAATTTAGTGAAGGCAGACCAAAAGCTGAAGAACGATGCATTAATATGCGCTGTTTGCACTCTCCATTGGAGTCAAGAAAAGCAGTGCAGTATAGTAACCTGATCTAAGAGTCTGTTTAAGCTCTCTGATTGTAGCTGCACTATGCATGGCACAACTTTGCAAATTCCCACAAAGTAACAGCTGGATGGGCAGGACCATCTGATTATTATATCCTAGTTCAGACAGTTTTCGTTGTGAGGGCAGAAATGATAACAAATGGAAGTGAGTCAGGAGGCTTCAGTACAGATTTCTCTGAAGACCGGCATCTCTGTCTAGCTCACCGATTCTGTCTCTACTGGGAGCAACATTTGCTCAGTTTTAAAACCTAGAGAGCTGACTACAGAGGCAGCATTTTAAACCATCATAAGCACACTCTAGACAAAAAGGAAAGAAATGTAATTATGCTCCCTCCTTGGATACCTCGTTTCGCCAAATTCTAAGGCAGCCTATATTGCATCCTTTAGACAGAAGCCTTGTAGTGAGCTCCATGAAAAAAAAAAAAATTCCCAAAATGGCAGGTAAGACCATAATACGTAAATGCCACATTCGACCGCTCCAGACACGTCGGCGTGCCTGCCATATTGGAGCGGTCAGTGTGTCATCACTCACAGTAAGAAACAATGATGCCACAACATCGCGCAGCTTCTGGCTGAGAAACCGCCAAGATTTAAATTCTAGAGGAAATGGGATAACCTTTCACAGGTGAGAATGTGTTGGTTTGTGTTTTTATATGTATTAACTCAATATTACAGGTTTTTACTATGGTATTATTTAATGTTTTTAATTTTACTTTTTAATGTTGTGTTAGCTAACTCCTACGTCTTGTTTAATTGTGTTAGTTTAGTAAAATCATCTTCCAAAGTCTATTGCAGATATTGATATTCATACCTGTGTCTAACTAAGGTTGCAGACACGCGGCTCTTGAATGTTCACGGATTGGCTTTGTCCATTCCAATATGGCGGATGGGTTACATATAGCAGCCCATAGAAACAGCCGCTAATGAAGCATCTATGTACAAACCCGATTCCAAAAAAGTTGGGACACTGTACAAATTGTGAATAAAAAAGGAATGCAATAATTTACAAATCTCATAAACTTATATTTTATTCACAACAGAATATAGATAACATCAAATGTTGAAAGTGAGACATTTTGAAATGCCATGCCAAATATTGGCTCATTTTGGATTTCATGAGAGCTACACATTCCAAAAAAGTTGGGACAGGTAGCAATAAGAGGCCGGAAAAGTTAAATGTACATGTATAAGGAACAGCTGGAGGACCAATTTGCAACTTATTAGGTCAATTGGCAACATGATTGGGTATAAAAAGAGCCTCTCAGAGTGGCAGTGTCTCTCAGAAGTCAAGATGGGCAGAGGATCACCAATTTCCCCAATGCTGCGGCGAAAAATAGTGGAGCAATATCAGAAAGGAGTTTCTCAGAGAAAAATTGCAAAGAGTTTGAAGTTATTATCATCTACAGTGCATAATATCATCCAAAGATTCAGACAATCTGGAACAATCTCTGTGCGTAAGGGTCAAGGCCGGAAAACCATACTGGATGCCCGTGATCTTCGGGCCCTTAGACGGCACTGCATCACATACAGGAATGCTACTGTAATGGAAATCACAACATGGGCTCAGGAATACTTCCAGAAAACATTGTCAGTGAACACAATCCACCGTGCCATTCGCTGTTGCCGGCTAAAACTCTATCGGTCAAAAAAGAAGCTATATCTAAACAAGATCCAGAAGCGCAGGCGTTTTCTCTGGGCCAAGGCTCATTTAAAATGGACTGTGGCAAAGTGGAAAACTGTTCAGTGGTCAGACGAATCAAAATTTGAAGTTCTTTTTGGAAAATTGGGACACCATGTCATCCGGACTAAAGAGGACAAGGACAACCCAAGCTATTATCAGCGCTCAGTTCAGAAGCCTGCATCTTTGATGGTATGGGGTTGCATGAGTGCGTGTGGCATGGGCAGCTTACACATCTGGAAAGGCACCATCAATGCTGAAAGGTATATCCAAGTTCTAGAACAACATATGCTCCCATCCAGACGTCGTCTCTTTCAGGGAAGACCTTGCATTTTCCAACATGACAATGCCAGACCACATACTGCATCAATTACAACATAATGGCTGCGTAGAAGAAGGATCCGAGTACTGAAATGGCCAGCCTGCAGTCCAGATCGTTTACCCATAGAAAACATTTGGCGCATCATAAAGAGGAAGATGCAACAAAGAAGACCTAAGACAGTTGACCAACTAGAAGCCTATATTCACGAGTTCACATATCCATATAATTAAATAGAGTAAAGTTATGCGTATTTGGCGTGCTGTCCGGGGAGAGGGCTCCGAGCTCGGAATTTTGTCCCGAACCCAGAGTACTCCCCCCAAAAAGCAAAAGAGCAAAAAGGACAGCCGCCAGACTAAAGACCCCCAAAAGACGCCGAGAATTGGCGGACTGGCATTTCAAGAAGCCTGGTCGCTTGACCAGGAGAGCACATGTTGCCACTGACAGGAGCGCATCACTGTACCAGGCGGACGGGCCCTACTAGCCGACAAACGATGGGTAGCTGAAATTTGGAACGACCGATCGGGAGGGCTCGTGACATCTGATGGGAGACCAAGGCTCCAGGAGACCAATGCTTGTTGTATCGGATGCGTAAAGCCCTACCGGCCGATAAATGAGGAGCAGTATGAGTTAAACCGTCTGAGCGGGGGGGTCCGTGCTGCCTCTGACGGGATCGTGCATCACCAGGTAGATGGGCCTGGTTTACGTCCGACAGGAGACCAATGCTCAGTGTCAAACGGGTGAGTCGTACCAACCGAAAAACGAGGGAAAACGTGGTTTAGGAATGACCAGCCAAAAGGGGCCCACTCAGCCTCTGCCGAGGAGCGGCCCCCGGCAACAGGTGAGTGGGTTCCATTGGCTGATGGCGGGATGAATGAAATTGGAATGCCTGGCCAGGAGAGCTCTCGCAGCATCCGATGGGAGACCAAGGCTCCAGGAGACCAATGCTCATGGCATCGAATGGGTAAACCTCGCTAGCACACAGGCGGAAAGTAAAGAGCAGAGGCTCGACCGGGAGGCTCTCGCAGCGTCCGACGGGAGACCAAGGCTCCGGGAGACCAATGCTCCGGGAGACCAATGCTCAAGGCCTCGGACGGGTAAGCCTCGCCGGACAAGGAAAGAAGCACGGACCAGGAGGCTCTCGCGGCATCAGATGGGAGACCAAGGCTCATGACATCAGACGGGTAAGCCTTGCTGGTAGACGGCAGAAAGTAAAGCACAGAAGAACGACCGGGAGGCTTTCGCGGCATCCGACGGGAGACCAAGGCTCCAGGAGACCAATGCTCAGGGCCTCGGACGGGTAAGCCTTGACGGACGAGGAAGGAAGCACTGACCGGGAGGCTCTCGCGGCGTCAGATGGGAGACCAAGGCTCCAGGAAAGCAATGCTTGTGGCATCAGACGGGTAAGCCTCGCCGGACAGAGAAGGATAGCAAGATGGAAGCTGACAGGGAGGGCTCTCGCTGCATCCGACGGGAGATCAAGACTCACTGTGTCGGACGGGTAAGCCTCACTGGACGGAAAAAGTTAAAAAGATGGAAACTGACCGGGAGGGCTCTCGCTGCATCCGACAGGAGATCAATACTCATGGCATCGGACGGGTAAGCCTCGCCGGACAAAGAAGGAGAAAAGATGGAAACTGACCAGGAGGGCTCTCGCTGCATCCAACGGGAGATCAAGACTCACTGTGTCGGATGGGTAAGCCTCACTGGACGGAAAAAGTTAAAAAGATGGAAACTGACCAGGAGGGCTCTCGCTGCATCCGACGGGAGATCAATACTAATGGCATAGGACGGGTAAGACTCGCCGGTCAAAGGAGGAGAAAAGATGGAAACTGACCAGGAGGTCTCTCGCAGCATCCGATGGGAAATCAAGACTCACAGCATCGGATGGGTAAGCCTCATCAGCGGTAGAGAGAACTTTTTATTTATTTTTTTTTTTTTTTTTTCTTCTTCTCTCTTTCTCCTTTCCTTTCCCTCCTCAGAAAACTTAGCTCCAGCAGAAGCAGAGGGGACATTGCTGCTGCAGCAGAGGACAAATTTAGCTATAGAACTGGGCTCCTATGGGAGTGGAGGGGACATCGTTGCTGCTGCTGCAGTGGAAGGATCAGCCAGACAAACTGAGCTCCTGCGAGAGCGTGGAGATAACGTTGCTGCGCCGTGAAGGCAAGGTTTGCCAGGGAAGGAGCTCCTGCGGGAGCGGCAGTGTAAGAACAGAGTGGGCTCCTGCAGAATCAGGTGAGAAGATGCTATTTTAGTGGATTGATGGTGTCAATCGCTGTGGATATGGTGAGCTTGTAGGATTGAGCGAGAGAACAAGCTGAAGCTGAAGAATTTGGCTGGTAAGGGTTTGCTGAGCTTCTTTAACATGGAAGCGATTGGATTAGATAGGATATAGATCTTTAAAGCCTCTGATGTCCAGCGACTAGAGTGTTTGAATCTGGTGCTTGGAGAGGCCTTTTGGGGCAGCTGTGGTTCCTTGCCGCTGTTGCTTCTGGCTTGCTTAGTTGGGGACACTTGATATTCAACAATGTTTTGATCTGCCTTCATTGTCTTCACTGCACACCATTGTATGCAAACTGAACTGTCCTGGATGATGACATCACTTTCCTCCAGAGCTGTTGTATAGATAAATTAACTCTATGAATAAGTAGTTTTATGATGGAATGAATCAATACTGGACTTAAGCTGCACAGTGGCACCATTTCTTCTAGAGCTGCTGTGCAGCCAAAATTATATTGCTATCACTGTAAAGCTGCCCCGACACAGCCTGCATGTAAAAAGCTCTATAAAACTGACTTGATTTGGTTGCTGTCCTGTGCGTAACAAATATTTGGAAAAGTGAATAGGTTGGGTCAGGGTCCACCTTTGGAGCCAGCGGCCTGAATTTCAGATCAAATCTGTGCTCTGATCTTGCTGGCGACTTTCATAAAGCAAATAAAACAAGATAATTGTAACAACGATTTAATAAAATAACACATAATACCAACATTTCATATTAGGGTTGCACGGTGTACCGGCACTACAGTAGTATTGCGATACTAAAGCTTCAAAATACTGGCAATGCCATTGTATTGGTAGTATGTCGGTACGGTAGTACCGTAAGGAATGTAGTATGAGCGGCAGGTACACTTCATTTGAACGCGCATGCCTGCAAAATCATTAAAAGAGACTGCTGTTGCCTGTCTGCTGTGCCCAGTGTAGTAAATGTTGTGTAACGCCTTATTGTTCCCCAATCTAGAAATAAGATAAAGTTCCACTTTTTTTTTATATATATTTATTTATTTTTTTTAAACAGCAACTCAAGCATCACTGATCAACATCATTATATCTTTATATAAGAATGAATTCTCAGTTTTCCTGCTGCTCATTTGACCACTTCTGGAACAGGTGTAATTGTTTATTTATAAAAACATCTTTGCTAAGACGATTCAGACAAATGAAATTCCATTCATCAATATAGCGGCTTTTCACTCGTTATTTGTATTTATTCATTTCATTTTTTTTATTTATTTATTTTTTTAAATATATATTTATAAACATTGTATTATGTTTTAGTTCTGCTCTCCAGTCAAGGTTGGAAATTTCATGCCAGAAAAAATGCTCCTGATAGTTCGTGACGCGAGCAAGAGCGTTGTTCTGTTTAGTTTCTAAATGAATCTGTTTTGAACGAATCAGGCGAATCGCTGACTCAATAAGCGATTCATTATTTTTTTTTTTTTTCATTATAATTGAAGTGCAAATGCATAAATGCCATGTAACTTCATGCAGCTTCTGCTGAATGTACACTGCTGAATGCGTTTACAATGATTGGTAACAAAAGCCTGTTCTCATTATTAAATGAAGTATTCAGAGAAAAATCTGGTCTGTTTTATACATTTATGAAAATTCGGTCCATTTTGTATACTGCATGGTACCGCGATACTTCAGCTATATTATTATCTAATGGTATTAGATAATTTGTTAATAGCAGTTAACACTTAAAACAGTTGCAACTGGTTGGAAAAATGTTTTTCCATGCATGCTTGGAAACGGTGCATTTACCCTTCTGACTTTACTCAGATTGAACTCCGTCTGTTTGGCGCGCATGCGCGCGGCGGCGCTCGTTCACGGAAGTTTGTGCTTGCTGAAGGCTCGTCCACGCCTGACTGCAAAATGGAAATATTTTCACGACTTTCTAACATTTACAGATGGAGAATATGTCTGTAAAATGTAAGTTATGCACTGAGGAAATTATTGGATGACACTTCAGCTTAAAAAAAATAAAAAAATATATATATATATATTAATAGAGGTATGTTTGTTTCCACCAATCGCTGCACAAGTTAAGGTTACGTATGATGACGAAGGCACGTTAGTGCGAGCCCTCCCGGAACCCATAGAGATTGCATTGCAGTGCCTGCAGTTCGAGGAAAAAATAAAAAATAAAAGCTTTTTGAATGGAAGTCTATGGGAGCACTCGGGGCAAATCTCGGCCAGACTGAAATCGCCCAAAAAGAGGCGGTGCTCCACAGAGCGTGACTCGACGCTGATTGGACTATATCCAGAGGCAGAACAAACAGCCAAGCAGTGACTGTGGTTAAATGTGATTGAAAAATCCGTCCCTTTCTCACTTTGGTGGTGCGTTGCCCTTTTGCCCTAATGAAGAAACCGCCCCTGCTTCTGACCAGTAGACATCACCGGCGTGTGACGATCCGAGGGAAACCGAATCATTTTCTCGAAGCGATTGGTTCAATTGATTCAAAAGCTTCGTTTCTCCCACCACTAGGAGGAAGCCTCAACAGTTATTTTCATCATTTATCTGAGTGTTAACATTATTTTATACAGATAATTATACAGATACAGTCGTGGAATTTATTTGAATCCATTAGTGAAAATGAATGAGTGTATGACATTGTCTTACCAGTCTGTGCAGCGTCTCTTTAACAATAGTGAAGCTAGGTTTTGGTTACTTCAAAACAGAAACAAATCGATTAGAACTGAAAATTATATAGCGTTATATTTTATGTTTATCTCAGGACAGCGCTGATGTTAAGTTCTTATTAATTCTGCAACTGTGCGTGCGATCTGACTGCACATGATTTCCGAGCGGTTTGTACAGCGCCTTAGATTAGAAACGGCAAATCTATGAAAACTGTTCAAAACATCCATTTCTTCTGATTAAATTGAGTATCCAGATTGCATATGTGCTCGTGATTTAGCGACCAAAGCGAAGCAAAATTCAACCAGGGGAAACGAAAGGATTTGAGCTGTTTTTTTTTACGGTTTTGAGCCAGCGGGGCGGAGAGAGAAAGCTGGCCGACAATGAATGAGCGGCGCGGCTTGTTGAGAGCCTGTTGCAGCGGCCTGACTGTGGAGGAAGGCCCATTCCTTTGCGGGAAGAGGGCAGCATTGCCCGAGACACGAGCTTAGCATTTGAGGGGCTTTATTGTCCATTTCTTTATGGCCGGAAAGATTGAATGAGTTGGAGATGAGAAAGACGGGGAAAGAGATCGCGGATATGTTGCCCGTGGTAGGCCTCGGCATGCTGGGCCGGTTTGCTTGGGCTGAGACCCGCGAGATAACGCCGAGGGATCGGCAGTGGCCCAGCAAACATGCTTCTTTGGGGCCCGTGTGGGGCCATTGCGGGCAGCCCACTGTGGGCCCAGATACCGGCGTGAAATGCGGGGCACATGTGGGCCCCACACTATGGGGCCAGTGTGGGGCCCCAGTGGGACAGCCCAAAGTGTGGGCTGACTGTGGGCTGGCCCACACTATGCAGAGTGGGCCCCTGTTGGGGCCAGAAGTGGGCCCACAGCAAGCCCCTTAGGGGCCCGTGTGGGGCCATTGCGGGCAGCCCACTGTAGGCCTAGATACCGGCGTGAAATGCGGGGCACGTGTGGGTCCCGCACTATGGGACCCAGGTGGGGACCCAGTGGGACAGCCCAAAGTGTGGGCTGACTATGGGCTGGCCCACACTAAGCAGAGTGGGCCCCTGTTGGGGCCATTTGTGGGCCCACAGTAAGCCCACACTGTGGGCAAAGTGTGGGTATACTGGGAAAAGAGTGGGCATACTGTGAACAATGCACAAATGTGTAAGAAAATACCTTTGGCTTGAACAAACAACAAGATTAGTTTGGTTCTACTTTGCATTTGCCACAACACACACAAAACAAGTTCACTTGTTAAAAGAATAAATTAGAAGTCATATGTTTCAAATAATTTCATTTATTCACATTCATGTAAAAAAA
>RJVU01008328.1:1340476-1371334 GCA_003731715.1 Anabarilius grahami | reverse complement strand
GGTGCGGTGTGGAGGATAATCACTTTTTAGGCCAGAAAATTGAGGTAAGATTCCTCGAAGACGAAGAATTTTTCATCGGACGGACGGCGAGAGCTCGATTTTAGACCTGAACGTAAGACGGGCCCTAATGATGATAAACTCTCAGGTGAACGGAAGTCAGTCTGCAGAATTTATACCTTTGACATTGGTTGAGTTGATTAACTGAATGCTCTCCACCTGTGCTAATTAGGTTAATTATCTGAACTTGCTCCTCCCGAATTTTGTTAATAAAACATCATTTAGACAAGAATGGGACAAAATTCCTATTCCTAAACTTGAGCAACTTGTCTCCTCAGTCCCCAGACGTTTGCAGACTGTGGTAAACATGGCCTTGTCCCAACTTTTTTGAGATGGGTTGATGCCATGAAATTTAAAATCAACTTATTTTCCCCTTAAAATGATAAATTTTCTCAGTTTAAACATTTGTTATGTCATCTATGTTGTATTCTGAATAAAATATTGCAATTTGAAACTTCCACATCATTGCATTCTGTTTTTATTCACAATTTGTACAGTGTCCCAACTTTTTTGGAATCGGGTTTGTCTATATATCTATGGGTAAGACTATACAAATGTTAATAAGTGTATAAATAAACATTTAATTAATTGTCTAGAAAAAATAGTCCAGGATAATTAAAATAACTTTTTTACCCAATATTTTTTGTGCTATGTATATTAATGCTTATTGGAGTATCGTGCCGTTAGCTTAGCAACACACTAAAGCCAATCTCTACTCAAATTAACGGCAAGTTGAGTCTTCCAGAGCACTATTTATGTGGCATGTGGAGTTGCTGCATAAGTTAAAGTGTTCCAAATCAGTCACTCAGTACGCAGTAAGCAGCTTTCTAAGTTTTGGTTCCCTACTTGCATTTCCAGACTGGCATGATTGACATTTCCAATTACACTGCATTGGCCAACAACATTTCTTTGTCTTTTCAAAGAATGGAATGGTAAAGGTAAATTGTATTTTAAAGAAAATAAAACCATTCACAACAATGATAACAATAATGACTGGCCATTGTTACACATTATTATAGTCAATTTCAACTTCCATATTCAAGCTATTGAGCAGCATTATGGTGAGAAAGCATACACTGGCCATATTTTAATGATCTAAGTATATGGCGTAAGCGCACAGTGCAAGTGCACTTAGGGGCATGTCCAAATCTACTTTTGCTAGTTTAACGATGGTCTAAAAGGGTTGTCCCTATTCTCTTAATGAGTAATGGGTGGGTTTTGGGCATAACGTGCAACAAGCTGGTTTCCACCAAAGCATTTGTATCTTCATGCACACAATAATAATCTTTTACATTGTATTTCTTTTATTTTTAATATTTGGCATGTTTGTGTGCTGCTGCACATCCCTGTGTGTGTAATAAGCAGACTGTACACGCATTGTGGACCAGCCTTTAGGCGTATATTACTAACGCGCTCTTTAAATAACAAAAAAAATATTAGTCTATTTCAGTTGCCTCAAAATAGCAACACGACAACAATGCACCTGAACACACCTCGTTTTCAGACCAACATGCCCATGAGCACACAAATGGGTGAAGATGCATTTGCTATTTAAACAACGTGGCGCAGGATGTGAAAATGATAACTGCGTTGGGCTGAAACTAGCAAAAAACACTTGCGTCCCGCCTGGCGCCACATTGCGCTGGGTGTATGATAGGACCCTTTATATTGCTTTTTTCATTCTAATACTTGTTGAATGTTGCACTTTCTCTAATATAATACCTGATGTCTCACAGGTGGTGGCAAACATTTAGAAGGTTATTGCAGAATTTCACTGCGACAGAGAGCATAATGTCTGGTGTTTCTCCACCGTGGGTGGTACCAGGGTAGCCAAGAGTGATAAAAGTGATTTGAGTTGCAGCAGGAACCTGCACCGATGAAGAAGGGCTCTATCTCTCCCCCATGTAATGTTCACTGACTCCAGTAATAAGCTACACAATCCAATTCTGTCCCTCCAATCAATGGCTCCAACAAAAAGTCAGCCCCAGGCATCAAATCTCTCCCAGAAAGCCTCTATCGCTGAGGCAGCCTGCAGACAGGAGCACAGTACCTTGATCCCTTGGCAAGGGACTGAACCATATGCATCTAGCATCATCAGTGAAAACAAAACAGAGGGCAAACAAAAGCCTTCAATCTTTATACAGCAAATTTTTATGTTATAATTAGATTCTTTTCAATTGCTTTGTCCGAAACCCAGTTTGATTCCCCCTGCAGTTCTGCATTCACATTGAATCATTTGGCTCAGAACTGTGGGACGTTTGCAACATCAACATTCTTGTGTAGTTCTAGTGACAGCTGTTGACCACTGTAGCTAGACAACTCAGGAATAGTTGCTTGTTTAATACCCCCCCCCCCTTTTGTAATTAAATTATTTTATTACAAAATCTTGACATACACAGATCAGCACTTGTGTCGATCTGCCACAGGTACAAAGAATGCAAAAATGCAAGCTGGCCAAAGGTAATTTCTGCAGAGACAAGCAGCAATGAACAATTCATTATGCTATAATAGGCAAATTAACTGTAATCAATAAATTTTCATTTCAGCAAGTAATTCTGGAATGAAAGCAATCCAATCTTTCTTGGTGTGCACTAGAAAAAAATTGCATACACCAACCAAAATCTAATGTCAAACATACCGGAAAAAAAGCTGCTGTCTGAAAGTGTTCAAAAAGTTCCATTGTTTTCTATTACAGAATTATCATAGGTACTTTGAAATAATAACGGACACCAGACCAATCTCAAATAAGGTCAGTGGTTGTCATTCAATAATCGTGCATAATTTGTGTGTTAGATCCGCATACAAATGTTTTCATGAACAAATCATGATTCATCAATAACTTTAAAACTGAAATTTAAAATACTAACATTACATTAATGGGGAAAAAAATGTAGAAACAACCGAAACCACACATACAAAAAAAGGATACATATATACAACAGTTAGTTCCGGTCTTTGAATTTGATTGGCTAAGAAACTTTTTGTGAGTGCTGATATTTCACTAGCATCAGCTAGGCCTGCCCCCGTTTAATTACAATACTAATTATCTTTCCAGTAATGTATGTGTGATGGCAATACCTTATATTTACAACTTTAACTATAAAGGGTATGCATTGATGTTACTTTCCCGCCAGAACACGCTCCCTCAGCTGGACTGAGTGGCAAAAGAACCTGCTGCATGACTGGATTTAGTATTGGAAACTACGAAAAACAAGCAATTACACTAAAGGTTGGGCTCGAAAGTGTTCCTTATAACACGTCAAAGAAACCTAATCCATGGATATTGACATGCAGCCAGGAATCGTGTTTCCTGACATTTATATGTTCCTGACATCGGAGTGATACTTATATCAATGTTATATATATCGTCATATCGATTTTACCCCAAAATCCAATGTTTTGACAAAAAAATGATAACTGCAAATCCATGTTTCTCTGCCTGGAGTCCAGTTGTTTCTGTGAATTGCAGTGATCCATTTGTTTCTTTTTTTCTATAGCTTTTGGCAGTCTGTAAAAATATACCTCAGATTTTGTGACAAAGGTATTTGTACAGTCAATCGCAAAGCTCTTTCACGTGTTTTTCGCGGCATTCACACTGAAAACCAATGGTGCCACTCAGTCTTTTGCCACTCAGTGGGCGTAACCGCAGTCATAACGGTCGACGGTGATGTCACGTGCATACCCTCTATTTGCTTTACCCTTACCCTTAGCACATTTCAAATTCAGACACTGAATAACATTTTTTTTTTTTTTTTTTAAATGTCAATGGTGTTGGCTTATGTTCAGATATTTTTTATCAAAAATTAACACAAAATATTACAAAATATATTAGAAATATATTTTCACATATTTTTCAATACATGAAAAGCGGCAATTCCTTATTCAATATGTTGTAATATATTAACAATATATTATTCTTGTTATTTTCAGTATACTGTAAATCATACTGATCGTTCATATATAAGGACATATATTTTCTTTGTGGAAACAACCATGCGACCTTTGATGAGGGCATCCAGTATCAAATACATAACTAACCCTTGTGTATAGATTTACATAGGGTATCTACATGACCTAAGGGGTAAATTTAGCATGAGGTTAGAGCTCATCAAAACGATATCACGGCACATACAGTGGATGAATCGATTGAATGAGATTAATGGCCTCTCGTTTGAATCAGGGCCTTCTCTGCCAGTCGGCCGTGAAACACTAGAGTGATTTTGTGATATTTGGAGGGTGGCAGGGAACATTTGTAGCATTTGGAAGTCTAGAGGGTTCCCATCATTAGGGAAAGTGACGACCCTGTCAAGACCCTCCTGCACAGTTAATTCCGACATTAATATTACAGCGTGAATGGAATAGAAACATTCCTGAATATTTGAAGCAGAGACTTTTGCATAAACGTTGATAATGAGTATAAATGTGTCTCAAAGCAGAGACACTACATAACGCACACCAACAATAGATTTCAATATATTTTTGAATGCTATATTAATCTATATTTTATTCTTTCAAAATTTAGCTCATTCATCCTTTAAAGAAAAGAAGAAATAGTCGAGACCCTGTCAGTTTAAACACTTATAAACAGAGATTAAATCCCTATCATACATGACCATCATCCTTCTGAGGTGACCATAGAAGTTGTACATTTCTGTGTACAAATATAAAGAATTTACATAATAAAAAAATATATATTTTGAGGCAGAAAAATAAACATTTTTCCCTGTTAAAATTCACAGATAAAAGATAAGTTTAACATTTCAAAACAACTATAATTTGCACATTAATTTGGGAAAATTATGTTTAAGTTTGTAATAAAGTGTAACGATGCATGTCTTTTTGAATATATTTACATTTACATTTACATTTAGTCATTTAGCAGACGCTTTTATCCAAAGCGACTTACAAATGAGAATAGTAGAATCAAGTATGCTATCAATAAGCTAATTAAGTAATAAATTATGTGAAACTAATTCCCTCTCCATTCATTATACACTTTCTCAAACTTCCTCAGCCTCGAACAGTCTGTGCGATCTCTGTATTACTAATTTCAGGAGAAGTGCTGCTGGGCAGATACTCCATACCATATACTCTGAGTCATGCTAAGGAGAAAAAATGTCAATACATATTCATACTGGGCCTTCATTAAATCAACCCCTAAAAGAATGGAGACAGACAAAGAAAGATTTATGCAGAGTCTGTCTGAATGTTGACGGCAATATGCAACCCTTCATTTCTTATAATAGAGACTCTACAAAAATGGCATTTGAAGGCACTTTCACTTCAGTGTGAAAACAGTCTTAATTTATAGGATATATATTACATGCCTTATAGGAGTGTCACCCAAAATTAGCCTCTAGCTCTTTGCATGAGGAAAAGAGGAGCAGATGCAAACTGATTGTGGAGAGTAACGGCTTTGACTCACTTCTAGCTCAAAGTCAAACACCCAATCTTCACTTTGATCTTTTTTTTTTTTTTTCTCTGGGTCAGAGTTATTAAATATTTACCTTGCACTGCCTGTTGTTCCCTCTGCATGCAAACAGGAAGACTCCTGGAAATGTTTCTAATTTTTTAGCATGCTGCAAAGCTAACCAGAGTATTACTTTCATCTTTTTCTTGCTTAAAGACACTATGAGATGATGACTGCAGACTCTTTCCTGCCAGGGCTCCAGACTGCGACTAAATGGTCGCATTTTGCTTTCAAGTACTTCACACATCTTTTCCCAGCACTTCAAAACACTAATATTATCATATTTAAATGTTATTTTTAATGTGATGACATTATTTGTTCATCTTTCATAGATTACCCCCATTTATAAAACTTAAATTACCATTGTAACCAGTATGTGGCTGCCATTTCCACTCCCTAGTATATATTTTCAATCGTTTTACTTTTGAATTATTATTTAGCCTAGTCATTATGATTGATAATGCTGTCCTCAAATGTTAATCTGGAGCCTTGAAAACTTAAAATAAAACTGTACTTGTAATTTCTGTAAGTTAAGTCTATTTATTACCAAGGCATTTGTCAGTAATACAGTCAAAATCGGGGGGAAATGTGAATAACTGCACTGCAGGTCAATTTAAGGTGTGCTCCTAAATTTTCTGCTTGTGCTCCTATAAGGTTCAGTAAGGGGCTACAGTGCTCCTAGTAAAAAAAGTTAGTCTGGAGCCCTGCCTGCGGTAACATATTTCTTATTGAAACAGGAACTTGGGCCAGGACATATCGAAGACTTCACCCCAAGACAATATTTGCTATTGCTAGCATGGGCTCAAGCTTTTTTTCCCTTAGCATGGTCCTTAAAAACCTTATATGGTAGTTGCAGTAAGCACAGCATGGTTCCATAAATCCATATCAACTGACCACTGAAAATAAGCCATGTACTACTGAACACTTTCAACTGAAGAAAAAAATGAAACGTGGCTGACTGCTAATTACTATTGCTACAATGGCATTGGTAACTTTGGCATATGTGCAATTCTTCATCCACAAGATGAATTACTCCATCAGTATAAGTTTAAAACTACATCCATACTGGCCAATGCAACATAAACAAAAACGAAATAACTAACTTTTAATTCTGTCATACATATATTTAAAAAAGTATCTTAATAAATTAAAAACATAACTTACAGCTCAAATGATTGGCTTAAAAAGCTATCCACAGAAATTTCAAGAATTATAATATAGCTCTGTCCAGACCTCCTGGGAAATAATCACTAGTGTATACTACTAATATCACCAGCACCTCCACGGATGATAAGGAAACACTAGATTCTGTATTACAGCTTCTCTGAAGTACAACTAACACACTGATGCCCTCTGCATTCTCTAGGGACATAGCAGTAATTTCAATTACCCTCTCAACAAATCAAGCCATGTATGCAGCAATGATTTATGAGCTGCCTGTAACACACTTAAGTGTGAATAGACTATGATTTGGCTTCCTACTGAGAAGAGGGCCACAGCAATAGAGCAGTCATGACCTTCAGCGAGATTTTAGTTGACATAGCCATTGTCTGTCTCTCTCAATACAAATCAATCACTGTAATGTCAACAACCCGGTCACTTTCAAAGCTGACAGCATTGTAGGGACTCTGTATTATATAGCATGCTGACTAGAGGATAATGAAGAACAACAAAAATGAGAACTCTTATATAAAAAATGAATATGCTAACAGGTTATAATCTTTACTGTGGCTGGGACCTGAGTGTAATATTTGGAACAGTTTCTAAGAGCAACTGGATTTTGACATACAAGGCTGCTTCATGGGATACTTGTTTTTCAGTAAACATATCTAAACATTTTTAAACAGGATAAAATATTTCTTGAATAAAGTTTATTTTTCTCATTGAATTGTTTTAAGCATAAACCTTATACATTTAGTTAGATTTATGTTTAAAACAAGAAATAGTCCTGCTCAGACGGGTTTCATTTAAAAAAGAAAAAGTAAATGGGAAATTCACTGGGTAGTACAGTGCTATGAAAGTATATTAGGGATTTAGTTAATGAAATTGAAACAGCTATATAATCAAATTGGAATCCTTGCTGTAGATATTTAATTTAAATGTGCTTGCCAATTAAAGTAATTTCAATTTGGTCGAGTTAAAACTGTACTAAATAAATTGATCAGACAGAAATCATTTTTTTTCTCTTTTTTTTTTCTCTTCTTTTTTCAAATGAGGAGTAAACAGTCTAGTAAAGCATTTAAAGCAGACATTTGCTATGTACTGTAGTTATAATGGATTTTTGGAAGCATACTACTGTAAGACTCAAACTACTGTAAGTCTCACAATTATATGGAAGTTGTAGATATGCTATTCATGCTTGATAAATCAGTCTAGGCTTTTAACTGGTACAGCTGGTTTAGCTAGGAGGCAAGCTAGTCTGACCAGCTGACAAGTGCCCAAAACCTCAATAAAACCAGCAAACCA
This sequence comes from Anabarilius grahami, assembly GCA_003731715.1. NCBI lineage: Eukaryota > Metazoa > Chordata > Actinopteri > Cypriniformes > Xenocyprididae > Anabarilius > Anabarilius grahami. The sequence goes on along the minus strand of RJVU01008328.1, from coordinate 1,363,341 downwards.
GACCAGACATGACCAGACCAGCTTATGCTGGTTGTAGCTGTATTCTTTCAGGAATAATATGTTTTCGAGCATAGACTGCAAAAGAAAGAAAGAAAGAAAGAAAGAAAGAAAAAAAAATGGACAACAAGTTTCCACTTCCTTTCAGTGTAGAAAAATGTAGCCAAAATATCCCAGAAATGGTTGTTGCCAATTAGGTCATTTGGAACCCAAGTCTGCAGTAGTGATCGTGAGGTGGTACCTACAAAAATAAGTATAAATAAAGTGGATGCATAATCCACCCTAAACCTATAACCTATAGCTCGCTACAAATGCTGTGCAAAGTTCAGCAAGCTCAGATGATGGACAGATATCTTTGAGTTGCCATAGAAACAGATGTTAGAGCTCTAAGTTTTGCCTTCTTTTCTGGCAGAAAGCATAAATAGATTTACCATCACCTACTCCTGAAAATTAAATATCAAATAAATATTAAGAGTAAATCTGGAGTGATTCTAGAGACAATCTGCTACTGCTACAGAAAAGTATGGTATGGTATGTAGAGGCAGTGACGGGCAAATCAAAAAGAAAGGAAAAATAAATGGAAGTTAGACTTCAAGCAATTCCTTCACTTCAATACGATGACCAAAAAGTTTGTATTTATTTATTTTTTATCTCACCTCAAATTTCCTATATATCAATAAAAGAGTAACAAGTAATGTCCTAATGTGTGTGCACTAACTAGGATGGGTTAAATGCAGAGGACAAATTCCGAGTATGGGTTACTTGGCCTTCACATGTCACTTTCACTTTCCACTTTCACTTTCAACAAGTAAGCTTAATTAATTTCAGTGAATCAGTTCAAACTGTTTTTGAAATTTATTGTGTGTTTCAATAAATTAATTTAATTTTTTTGATCTGTTTATGCCACAATCCAAAAACAAATAAATATAAACATACATATGAACTGAAACATTGGTGCATATAAATAAAAATATTAAGAAGACTATGAAAAGTCTTTTCCCGTGGAAAACTATGTGGAAAACATGGATTGTTACCCCCAATGGCAAACCCAAACTAAAATAGATACAGTTCATGAAGCCTTCGCATCACAAGCATAAGTGTGGTCTTGTTTGAGAGCAGACAGTTACTAGTTTATTGTCATGACTCATAAAGCAAACATTTCTAGAGTTCTAAAATATATTAAAGTACCCCTATTATGCCTTTTTTAAGGTTCCTAATATTGTTTTGGGAGTCTCCTACAACAGGTTTACATGCATGCAAGGTCAAAAAACACTTTCGTTTTCTCATAATATATTTGTAAACGATTTGTTAGAAGCAGTTCAAAGAATCAGTCTCTCTTAACCCCTCCTTTCCGTGAGCCTAGACTGCTCTGATTGGTCAGATGGCCCAATCCTTTGTGATTGGTCTACTGCGCGCACCGCGCGCCCATTGCCATAACTGAATGACAGCTATCAATTCACAAGACATTGTATACAATGTATGGACAGAAAAGATAGCATCGATTTTACTGTATCAATTCAAGCCCGAGTCCAACGATGAAACGTCTGAAGTAGTCGATCAACCAGAAACTGATTCGCAATCACGACTGGAGTATGACGTTTCTATATGGTAAGTGTCACCTTAGTTATTTATAAGATGTGATTGCAGCATCACTGTAATACTTTATGTAGGTGCACCTGTGGGAACAGGTCAGAATGCCAAGCGAAGCTGAAAACCTTTAACATAAGATAAACATTTAGGCCAGATGTGTACAGACTTTTTCGTCATAACTATTAACAAAGAAAAATGGCTATGTCATTGTTTGACATTACAAAGTTTACAGAGAAAATACTTCAACTAGTTAGCGCGGACTAGCATTTTAACATCCTATTACAATACAGATAGAGCTCCACTCTACTGTAATAATAAAAAGGCAGAGGAAATATGTTGTTTTGTATGTTGTAAACTCCCATGTTAGCCGAGCACAAATGTGAATAGCTGATAATGCATTAGACTTTGTAAACAAAAGTCGTGATCCATCCTTGATCATTACTCAAAGTAATAAGACAGACAAGCTGCATTAATCGACACATTTTGAGACAATATTGGACCCACATCTGAATAGCAGAACTACAGAAATGTGAGTTAGCCGGTTAGCAGGAGACATCCAGACTATAGCGTGTTCGTTACACAACATAACATACAAAACTACGAATTTTGAACGATCGCTAGAAAATATAAACATCAATTATTAATCATACTTACAGGCTGAGATTCAGAGGAGCAAGCTGGTCCAAATAAACTGGTTATTGATCCATATTTTAAGACCAAGCATTTTGTGAATCCTGCGTTAAACTCCCAGAGGTTTGAGAAGCAGTCGTCAGTAAAATGACGGGAACACAACAAAAGATTGTACTGCTGTGGTATTGTTGAAAAAAAAATAATTTTCCCTGCCGTCTGCGAGCGCAATAAGTGGGCGAGCAATATGCTAATGTTTCATTGTGACGTCACAACGAAATGGCTTGGGATTCGTTTTACAAACACGTTTAATTGACTCAGAGTCGACTCTTACTTTTGAGAGACAGTAACTTTAAATACGGTGCACTTTCAGATTTAAAACTTTGCAGGAAGTTTTCATTCACTTAGAGCTATGTTACACACTACATGAAAGGTAATTTTCAAAAATCCATAATAGGGGCACTTTAAGTAGTTAGAAATGTATTTGTATGAAATATCTTCATGAAGAAAAAAATGCAACACAGCTAAAGCTTTCCTGTAGCTCAGTGGTTAGAGCATGGCACTAGCAATGCCAAGGTCATGGGTTCGATCCCAGGGATTGCACATACTCCGATACAAATGTATAGTATAATGCAATGTAAGTCGCTTTGGATAAAAGCGTCTGCCAAATGCATAAATGTAAATGTAAATGTAAAGCCACTATTTCAAATCTGAAGATGATAACTTCAGATGATGAAACTGAAGTTATATGAAATTATTTTTTAAGATCATGTCATGTGATTTTATTTAGAGAAGTTTCTTAAATGCCAACTGATGTTTATTCACATCTTCTAAGCATCCAATCAGTTTATTGTCTCGAATGTAGCCAGTCCTTTCGTAGTCAGCAGTTGCAGGGTTTACTAATATCATTCAGTTCAGCTGCTTACTGCTTGTAGGCTCAGTAATGTTCTGGTCAGATTTCTGGGGGTAACACCAGATTCCTTACGATTCACTAGTAATAATAGTGTCATGGAAAATCTGAGAATAAATCAAGATCGACAATTTATTAGTCAAGTACAGGTAGATTATGCCAATAACATAATCAATCAATTTAGGAGATAACAATACAAAACATCAAATGCAAAAGATTAAAAAGTGCATAGCTGACATCAGAAAGATGTGGAAGATATGGGATACACTCAAAGCTACAGGGCCATCTGGCTACAGAATCCCTGAGACTTTTGCAGCCTGTACTCAGAACTTTCTCCAAATGGAGACTTGAACTACCAATTGACCCTTCGCCGGGAGTTTGATTGACAAGCGATCTAACCAATCAGAACGCCGCATCCGCCATTTTGTCCGACAAAGCAGCCAGTAGTTAGAAGATTAACCTCGGTGGAGTTAAACTTGAAAAATTTTGTATATTGACGTCTTTCCGCGTTTGAAACAACATTCATTCTCATGTTCATTCATGTTTATTTGATGTTATAAATGGACTAGTAGGAAGAGATGAGCGGTTTACGAGCCTCTTGAGCTGAGGCGCAACAGCAATCTATCACGATCATGGTCACGACACATTAAAGAGCCAGAAAACGGTTTTTATTGTTTGAATTTCTTTCAAACTACACAGTTTGAAAGCTGGGACTTTGTTTAATATTATAAGTAACCTGCTTTGTCTTGTCTGTCGACATGTTGTCATGTATCCTCTTCGCTCCGCGATGTATTTTTCACTGCGTGTGGTGAGCATAGAGGGGTGGTGAGACAGCGCCACGGCTTGTCGGACAAAGCAACAGTAACTAAGGGGGGCGGGTCTTTGCGAAGGGTCAATTGGAATTTGTATTAAATAGGGTCTTAGACCTGGGGGGTTCACACCCTGTTGGGGAATAAGAGAAAAAACTAAATAAAAAAGACCCCAGGAAAGGGCACATCCTCTTTAGTAGGCATAATATCCCTAAACTCTTTATCTTTATTACCATATTGTTCCGAATATAAGATGACCCTGATTATAAGATGACATCCCTTTTTCTTTTAGGACCACAGTAAGCTTTTCTTTGACTGTTAGCACGCCATCTTCTAACATTACACTCTGACACACTGTATTTCTTGGCTGCTTAATGTTTGATACCTCCACCGTTTTTATCAGTCCTGGGGGCACACTCCTTTTACACGTATTTGACGCTCCTTAGCCTCAGTCCTGCAGAGATTAGCTCCAACACTGATAAAAAATTCACCTGCCTATAGCTTTCTAGCAACCCTTCAGACCTTGATTACCTTGTGCAGGTGTGTTTGATTAGGGTTGGAGCTGAACTCTGCAGGACTGTGGCTCTCCAGGACAGATGTTAGCCACCCCTGGTCAAGACCCTTAATATAAGACAACCCCATTTTTTTTCAGATGTATTTCCAAGAAAAAAAACACAGACATATTTAAAACAAAATGGTATAATTTAGTCTACTTCTATGAGACCATTGTATCAGTCACATTGAGACAAATCAAATGATACCAAACGTGAAAATCACTTGCATTCACACGTAACATTGTATTTAGCATAAAACCATTTTGAGTGAACTGAGTTAAGGGAAGGAAGGGGGGGAATAGGAACAAATGAAGGAGAGGAGAGAAAGAAGCTTTCTCGCATCGTCACTCTGCGGGGTGTGAAGACAGATGCCTGTATTTTATTTAATACATTGCGTTTGGATTTTTTGTATCTCAAGAGATCAAAGTATCTGAGGTTCTTTCAGAAAGCACAGAGCAACATATGCTGGTTAGTGTGGGTTTGACGCTTGTCTAGCAGGTAAGCCATCAAGACCAACATCAAACTTTCTTGACCCAGCATGGAAATTCATACGGTCTAAAATAGCCTTTTCAGCAGAGTACAGCAAATTTTCAGTCCAAAAATGAGGCTGATCCTTGGCAGGAGAGTACCTGAAACCTGCCGTTGCATTGTAAGAATGTTTTCCAGCTATGGAGTCTTACTAAGACGTCAGGCGTGCTGATGAGGCACAAAACGGAGCCTTTTCACGCTCCCCAACAGTCCCAGATTTGCTTGCCAAAGCATCAAAAGACTGCAGACACAGGCAGCAGTCTGGCCAGCACTAATCTGAATTAAACTCCAGTGAAATAAACAAATCTCAGAAAAGGGCAGTAATGTAATGGTGAAAGTGCTGTGAAAACCAGTCTTTGAGATAAATGGTTCCTTGCTGTCTAAACAAGATGAGAAAATCTTTCATGGAGAAGTCCTCCTGTGATTTGTGGTGGTCTCTTTGTCTCGGGTCATAGCACACTAATGCACGCTTATTTCTCATATCAGTCTCTAGAGCATGCCCACATCAAATACGTTTTCGCTGTAAGAGACCATTACCATATGAAGACCTCATCTTGCTCTGCGTGTAACTGCCTTCCCTGCTGCGTTGATGAGCATTGCAAATATGTCTCACACTAATCAATTAATCTTCTTCTAGTTTTTAGCAATGATCAATGTCAAAAGATGAAAATGAATCCCAAATAAAGCAATGATTAAAATCCAAGGTAACAGACAGAAACCATCTAAAGAAAAAACAAAAAAAAGGGTTGACTATTTGCAATATGGAAGGACCCCATGCTGTGAAACAGCCTAGAACAATTTTTAATGCAGTCCACCCTAAAAAAATAAATAAAAAACAACACCCCCTGGCTCTGCATCAGAGGAGACAGGATGTGACATGTGGCCAACCAGCCATATGTTCTCTCCGTGAGATGGATTAAGAAGGATCTCTCCAATAGAAAATAGAGAGAATGAAAATAGGTAAAATGGCAGGATAAATAGCGAGTCGAATCTAGGTCGCCTGTCTCCTTGTTGGAATAGCATTACAGCGCGATCATTGTGAGTGACCTAGTTCTTTGGTGCGCTGGACATTTGAAAAGCAAGCTGTCTTAGAAATTTGACTTGCATATTAGAAGCACGCACATATCTCCAGCCATCCAACGACTATGAAGCCAGAAGATCAGAGAGCATCAAAGAGCGACCCAATGGGTCAACTGTTCTACTGTAGGCCTACACAGTTAAAAGCACCTTCATATGTGCATGTGACAGATGATTTTTAAAGAGATATTGTCATTCCTTTTCGTAATTCCCTAAATAAAGCTGAACACATTTTTAAAACAAATTTAGTGAGTAGAAACACTTTTTTTATAGGAACCCTCAATCAATATGTCATGAAATATTCACACACTGTTTATTTGGAGTCCTGCAATGACCCATAACCATAACCCTACATATAACTGTAACCGTTGTAGCAGCAAATGCAAATCATGTGATCATTTCACAGAATAACACATATGTGTGCACTAGGGATGCACCAATACCACTTTTTCCAAAATGAGTTCGATACAATACTTTAATTTTTAGCACATGCCAATGTCGAGTACATCTACTTGTATTTTCACTGCATTAATATTACCTTCAGTTATTTTCATGGTTACATTATGCCATTACATAGTACATTATGCCTGTTAAATGTATTGTAGAAGCTACTATTCCTTTCACTGTTCATATTTTTGCTCTATCACATTTTATCTTTAATTCAATAGCACATTGGATATTTAGAGCTGCTCCTGCAGGGCTCAATGAGATACCAGTGAAATATCACAATTTTCAGGTACAGAAATTGAATAAAGTAATCAAATGTAAAATAACACTGCATAGACTTCAATGTATAAAATACATTTAGATAAATCATTATTAAAGTTACAAAAGTCTTTCAGTTAAGAGCAGTGGTTGATTTTCTCTATGTTTTCATTGTTAGACTGAGAACAAAGACAATAGTAGTCTGCTGTCACTTTAAGACCTGCACGTATACAACATACTGTTACATACGCATTTTCTTTTTCAACTGTTTACATTCACTTAAGAGTCATAACCAACTACATTTCACAAGGATACTTGTCTATACGGGCATTCTGACATAATTTTGTGTGAATTTGTCAGTTCAAGCGCAAGACATGAAAGCGAACTTGATTTAATAGGTTATTTGCGCACTCTGAGAGGCAGCTTTCTAGGCATGCGCTTCAGTTGTTTAAAAAAAAACATCATGTGATTACTGTACCGCCTTCCTGTAATAATGTAGGGAACCACGCATTATACGTAAATCATGTAACAGTTCATGTTTTTGTTTGCACATATGATTTAGTTTTAATCTAAATGACGTGTGTGCTGAGTCAACGATCAGCAATCAAGAGCACGCAACAGAAGTTCTCTCTCGCTCTTTACCGTAAGTTTACATTAGTAATATGTTCCTCGTTTTACTTTCTTTGCTATTGCCATATCTGACCGAACAACAAACTTTTCAGTGATGTCTGTTAAACAGGGATATGATCGAAAAGCTTGCGTGTCTGTCCCAACAGCAGCTTTAGCATTAATTTGTTTAAAATTCTGTTAATTAGATACATTTACTTTATAGACATCCTTCTCTGATATCTCCATTGTGCTCTGTTTGCTGTACATGCTGCGTGGTATCAGTTGTTGGTATTTTATATGCCTTTAGAATGATAATTTCTTGCTATATACAGTACAGTCCAAAAGTTTGGAACCACTAAGATTTTTAATGTTTTTAAAAGAAGTTTCGTCTGCTCACCAAGGCTACATTTATTTAATTAAAAATACAGTAAAAAACAGTAATATTGTGAAATATTATTACAATTTAAAATAACTGTGTACTATTTAAATATATTTGACAAAGTAATTTATTTCCTGTGATGCAAAGCTGAATTTTCAGCATCGTTACTCCAGTCTTCAGTGTCACATGATCCTTCAGAAATCATTCTAATATGCTGATTTGCTGCTCAATAAACATTTATGATTATTTTCAATGTTGAAAACAGTTGTGTACTTTTTTTTTCAGGATTCCTTGATGAATAGAAAGTTCAAAAGAACAGCATTTATCTGAAATACAAAGCTTCTGTAGCATTATACACTACCGTTCAAAAGTTTGGGGTCAGTAAAATTTTTTATTTTTATTTTTTTGAAAAGAAATTAAAGAAATGAATACTTTTATTCAGCAAGGATGCATTAAATCAATCAAAAGTGGCAGTAAAGACATTTATAATGTTACAAAAGATTAGATTTCAGATAAACACTGTTCTTTTGAACTTTCTATTCATCAAATAATCCTGAAAAAAAATATTGTACACAAATATTTTGTACAATTGTACACATTAAATGTTTCTTGAGCAGCAGATCAGCATATTAGAATGATTTCTGAAGGATCATGTGACACTGAAGACTGGAGTAATGATGCTGAAAATTCAGCTTTGCCATCACAGGAATAAATTACTTTGTGAAATATATTCAAATAGAAAACAGTTATTTTAAATTGTAATAATATTTCACAATATTACTGTTTTTACTGTATTTTTAATTAAATAAATGTAGCCTTGGTGAGCAGACGAAACTTCTTTTAAAAACATTAAAAATCTTAGTGGTTCCAAACTTTTGGACTGTACTGTACATGCTTTATAACTGGGGTTATTATAGACAATACTGAATAATTCTCCTTTCTAATGCAGTTAAAAATAGGAAAAAAAAGAGTGATCACATGCACAGTTGTGATATCTTGATCTCACGCCTCTATACGAAAAAAAAAGTGTGAGGCTTATTGCTACATGGATGATTTGAAAAATGTGTTAATAAAGATGACAGAAACATTGTTTTCCCCCTTTCTCCATAAATGAATGCTTTGTAGAAGATTTTCTACCCCACGGGAAAACGATTCCTCACATCTCACATGACTCGGAAATATTTTGCTTTTCAATTAAACGGAACTTGTTTTGAAGATTTTTTTTTTTTTTTTTTGTATAGCGAAGAACAAAACAAAAATACTGATTAAGAACTGATTTTCAGTTAACAGATTTTCTGTCTGAGAAAGAGAATCTGGCATTGTTCCAAGATGATACAGTCACATAGGTCACGTTTGTCCCTTAGGGACCCAGAAACCCCCTCACAAAACACATACAATACTGTTCTGATCAACATTAACCTCCTCCAGCCTCTGACATACCGTCTGTTTGTAGCATCTCAAAGGCAACATCCACAGGGCTTATGTCAGCCTACAGTTAGACAATACACAAAAGCCTCTTCAAGGCAAACACAGCCCTACAGAAGAGAATAGAAGCAACTGTGACAGGCAGTTCTTCCACTAGTCTGTGGAGACATGAAGGTACTGAAAGCTCTGAGTGGACTGTGGGCCTTAATGAGTCCTATGCTGATGGTACTCCAGTGAATTTTAAGAGAAGCTCTCAGGCACGTATGGCAGGTATGTGCGAAGTCGTGTGGAGTGACTGACGGCTGCTGCTGGGCCCAGAATGCATTGCACAGGGAATTTAGTTGAATGACACTCTAAGATGTCAAGATTATTTCTTGGCACTGCACTTAACTGTCAAAATCAATGAGGAGATCTGTGTATGAGAGAACTCCAGGAACGTACTGTACAGAAAGATGGCTGAATAAAAGATGACACATTTGTTGTGTAGCACTCGGGTAGATGATAAAATCGGATATTGCAATATTTTTCAAGGTGATTATCTATAAGATATTTTTTACATATTGCCCAGCCCTACTTGAAGACATTACTTCTTTGCTGTTAAATGTTAAGTTGAATGTTGCAATATATTAAAGCAACTGTATGCAATTTTTCTTTTTTACCTTGAAATATAGGTCTCAATATCATTCTGATGCTACATTGACTTCAGATAAGGTGAATTGCTTCAATTTCTTTCCCATGCTCCCCCCAAATATCTGTTCTGGGAGTATCAAAGTAAGTTTGGTGAGCGTGTACGAAATTCCACAAAAAGGGTAGAATGCTTTACGGCAGTACATCACACAATACGTCCCACCAACATAGCTTTAGCAAAGGAGTATTATCAGTACGGACATCACGGCAGAGGCTAAGAGACCGAAGAGAACGTTTAAGGAGGAATCTAAAAAGAGCCGTGAAAGTGAAAATGACAGTGAGGTTTATACTGTCTTGATGTTGGTTGTAGTTGTCTGATTCTTGGCTAACGGGGAAAAAAAGTACATCCAGCAGCTGAGTGGACCTACCTGCCAGTGTTATTAAAGACGGCAATGTAGGCTTTAACTTTTTATTGGTGTCATTCCTAATCTCACAGAGTTTTGTACAGGAATTTTGTGCAGGATACCAAAATTCATCTAACAGTCCCATCTCAGGATAGCATGCAAATAAATACATCTCATGGCATGTAAGCTTTGAAAGTTTGCAACCTTACAAACCTTTCTCTGCTAGCTTGTCATAGTACATACTGTCTATTGTATATTATGTGCAATGTGGCCTATCGTGTGACCAACATTTGATTACACACATACACATTCAAACTCTAAGCACACAATAGGGCTTTTTACACTGTGCTTAACCACTGGTTATCGTCGTTCTAAACCCCGCTTTTAACCCTGGGTAAAGGAATGTTTCACACTTTTAGAAGCGGGGAAATTTAGAAGCAGGGTTAGCACTGCTTTCTACCCAGGGTTATGAAAGCTATTTTAACCCTGCATTATGGTGCCAAACTTGAACAGTCTGAAACCATGTGGTGTTAGAATGTTATGACTAGATGCTTAGCAACTGACAACCCATAGCATGAATAGCATATTCATGTGCTTTGGACAGTCACGGAAACAGCGCATTGTATAAACAGTAATTTCATGCACGGTTCCTAGCTAAGGAAAACCATGGGTTAATGCCAGAGTCTTCTGATCTTCTGAGACAGAGAAATAAGACAGACCTTCTTCTTCTGAATGACCTCTGAGTGAAACAGAGTTGAAATACACAGGAAAACCCACAGAGACTGTTTTTATATATAAACTACATCAAATCATTCCAAAACATTTCTAGATGGACTTGTAATCAAACATCGTTCAACTGCACTATTCTATATCATGTTTGCAACCTATACATGTGACCAGTTATGCTTAGAACACTCACAATTCATGTAACTGCTATAACTATTGAATGGTTGATTGAAAGTTTGCTTATTTCATATGAGTGTAAATCTCTGTTCATTATTCAAATTTTGGCTTGAATGAAATCTGTGTAAAATGTATCGCAATTCAGGACACAAACAAAGAATCAGACGCGACAATGACGAGATGACAAAAACGAGACAAGACAAGAAGACGACAAAGACAGATTTGGGAGATGAAAATGGGTTAAGAACAAACAGCTTCATTCAAGACATCTAACTATTCTTGTCTCACTTACTTTTCTTTCTTTTACTTAGTTTCCTTTCTTTTCCGTTAAAAGTCTCGTGTTCTAAGTAAAGTTTTGCCGAAAAGTTTAATCAACGACTCTACAGTCTTTGCCCGCCTCAAAACGTCAAACTCCAGCCACGAGGGAGACTTCACTCATCCGCCAACACACCCATATGATTGGCTTCCCAAGAAAACGTCAATCCAGACACGAAAAGATGAATCCGGGAACCCCTTCTCCAAGCCAAAGACGCCGACAAAGGGAATCCCCATTTAAAGACACAAACGACAGATGCAAGTATACCTCCAGATTCTAGCTGAACTGGTGCATTGATATAAAGTCTAATAACCCTGCCTAAGAAGCGATAGAAGGGTTAAATTAATGATTGATGGTTCGTTCAGATCAGGTCTTATGAAGTGCATACATTGCTAGAAACTTGGGATTTCATCATTTCACTCTTAAAAGTCTTTCCTCTCTTTCTTTCTGCAACTCATGTGAATGTGTCTGTGCATGTTTTTATGTGTTAGAATAATCAATAAAGTCTCATTTATATTTTAAAGAGAAGTGTCTTGTGTTATGTGCTCACAAATTTAATGTCATAAACTGCCGATCTATGTTACCATGCTAAAAAATAGTGTTTTCACTATAGTTTGGATATTCATATCCACTGCAGAGTTGGTGTTGCGGCCTGTTCAACTGAACGCTGGACGAATCATTTGCCCGATCGTAAAATAAGTGACTCTTTCAAAATTCCCTATAAATTAATTAAGAATTCCCTTTGAGCTAAATTAACCTGTGTCCCTTACAAGGATTACCCGGGGTTTACAATGACCCATGGATACCTATTTCAAGTGTGAAAAGCCCTAATTTATATGTGAAAACGTTTATTTCAGCAAAACTAAACATTTCTGTCATTCTTATGTTATTATTTTCGTTATGGTTGTAATATTACACACCATATCAGTCAACATGATTCTTCCTGGCTTTTGAAATCATTTAGCTTGTCAACAAATGTTTTGTTTTGTACAGCTATCCCCTGTGGTATATTTACGACCGCAAATTTCACTCACTTAACTGCAGGGGCAAAGTTCAAAATTTCTGATTTACTGACTCTCATGTTGTTCCAAATGTGTATGCTGTTATTTTTTGTGCGTTTCATACTTGTTTTATATTAACTGTAATAGTTAATAGTTTAATCTTACAAAAAGACGGCAAATAACTTTATTGTTGCAAAAAATTATTAGATTTGATTCATAAAAACACATAGAACAAAATGAACGCATTATGACATTAAATTAAATAAATCTTTAAATTAATTGAATAAATCTTTAAATGCTCTTTAAATGAGTGTTAACTGAATTTAATAGTGTTATACAATCATTATAATCAGTTATATAATCATTCTCAGAAGTTAATGGTTTAACTTTGGCAGTTCTATTTTAAAAATATATGCAGACATTCTTCTCACAGAATTGTCATTTACATTTCGAAGTACACCAAAACAATGACACAAATATCCACATCCTTCAGTTCAGTGATCTTTAAATACCACCTGCGCTATGATTGGATATGAATAAATTAATGGATGATACTTCCCACCAGAATTAATGCATAAGCTTTAATTTCTCCTCTCCCACACACTTGGAATTGAAGAGTATAGCTGTTCTATTCAAATCATTGGCATTAACACCCTTTCCTAGTTTTCTTCTGTGATCTATGGTGAAGAGTCTGTTACACGCCTCTGAGGAAAAACACAGAAATGGTCTAAGTATATTTACCAGTAATTTCCTAATTTCTGTTGCTTTCTCTTCAATGTTCAACAGCTTCTCTGTGTTACTGATTTGATATGAAATGTTTGGGAACTAGAAATATCATAGTCCAGAGAGCCCAACCAAACCAAAAATTTCTAACATAAACATTAATAGCCTGTATAGTACTTTAAGATTTAAATGATAAAAATGTACGGTGTACTGTGGTTCAGAAAAGTTCTTGCCACAAAGATGACATTCTGAATTTTACACCCGAGAAAGTCTGTTATGTGTTACAATGGTGAGATTTGTCTAGAGGATAAGGACAAAATTAAAAGGACAAACTTTATGATGTTTTCAACAAGGTTTTTTTCACATTGCAGTAAAACAGACTTAAAATACTCCGTCATTTTTTGTCATAGAGACATACGTAATATATCAATTGAAACTATAGAATATCTTCTTTTATTTGTATACACTCAGAGTAAAAACAAAATGTTGTGCTTTTTGTAAAATAAAGAAAACTAACATGATGCGTGATCTCTCGTCTCCCTCTGAATGAACTCCAATCTGATAGTTCTCAGAAAATTAACTGTAACTTAGTGAATACTAATCACAAAAAAATGAGACTTGTGTCTAAAAAACGTTGAAATGTCAGGTTTTAAATCGTGTAAGTTAAATCGAAAACAAACATTCTGTGTTTATGTAATCTGTATGAAAATAGAGCCATGTCAGAAGTCCATTATTCAGCTCATTACCCACTAATGCGGCCACGCCCACGGAGCCAGCTCTATTCAGAGGCAAATTCAGAGGCAATACATGCATACATAGTTTCAATCGTGTATTTATTGTCTTGAAAAGTGTTTATCTGGATGTAAAAGCCATGGTTAGCGACCTCTGGAAGACATGCAGTTAGTTCCTGTTTTCTTTTCTTCTATAGATGAATTTTAGAAGAGTTTTTGTTTCTTTAGCGCCCTCCGGCTGCAGTATGAATTGAAAACACCATTCATGGAATAGCCTCTTCTTCTTTAGATGAATTTGTGGACTAAAAATGCACAGAGAGCGCCCTCCGACTGCAAATATGAATTGAAAACACCAGCGCTCATAGTAATGACATTGAATATTAAATAAATATAACTCCTCTGTATAGAAAATTGACATAAACATATGAGAATCCAATATTTCTCCAAAGATGCATGCTTTTAAACTAAAAGCCTATATTCAGACTCTTTGCATCACAGAAATACATTATATTTTAAAGTATAATATAAAACCATTACTTTATATTGTAATAATATTTTTCTGTATGTTTCATATACCATGATGAGCTTGAGACATCACAGAAGGTTTTTTTCAAAGCCTACCTGACTGAAATGCCTCATTAATATGCAAGTCATTTCAGCTCATTACTATGCAATTCTTTTGTATTCTCAGGTGAGAATGAGCCATTATTCATGATGATTCACACCTCCACGCATACGGTGTTTCTTGGCAAAGAGTGTCTTACAAAAACTAAATCAATATATTGTTATAAATGAAAGAGTAGTCAGCATAATCTTTACATAATTTTGAAGCAAAAACTCTAGTCTACAACCTCCAATACCCTAAAGTATTGTAAACACAGATTTACTATACTTTTTGACACTTGTGTCATTAACACTCTGAGGTCTGAGGGTATCGCCAGCGATACCACCGTGGTTTTTTTCTTACCAGTGTGAAAGAGACTCAAAATACTCCGTCAATGTTGCACATACAATTAAGAGTTATACACCATTTGAATCTGTGGAATATCTTCTTTCATTTGTGTACACTCAGAGTAAAAACAAAATGTTGTGCTTTTTGTAAAATAAAGAAAACTAACATGATGCGTGATCTCTCGTCTCCATCTGAACGAACTCCAATCTGATAGTTCTCAGAAAATGAACTGTAACTTAGTAAATTCTAATGACAAAAAAATTACACTTATGTCAAAAGAAACGTTGAGATGTCAGCTTTTCAATCGTGTAAATCAAATCGAAAACAAACCTTCTGTGTTTATGTAATCTGTATGAAAAGAGAGCCATGTCAGAAGTCCGTGATTCAGCTCATTACCCACTAATGCGGCCACGCCCACGGAGCGAGCGCTATTCAGACGCAAATTCAGTCAATACATGCAGATATAGTTTCAATTGTGTATTTATTATCTTGAAAAGTGTTTATCTGGATGTTAAAGCCATGGTTAGCGAGCTCTAGAAGACACGTAGTTAGTTCCTGGTTCTTCTTCTTCTTTATATGGATTTGTGGACTAAAGGTGTACAGAGCGTCCTCCGGCTGCAAGTATGAATTGAAAACACCATTCCTGAAATGTCCTCTTCTTCTTTAGAATAATTTGTGGACTAAAGGTGTACAGAGCGCCCTCCGGCTGCAAGTATGAATTGAAAACACAGTATCCAGCACTCATAGTGATGAGAATAAATATAGAATAAATATTACTCCTCTGTATATAAATTTGACATAAACATATAAGAATCATCAATATTTCTCCAAATGTGCATGCTTTTAAGCTAAAAGCCTATATGAAATGCCATAGAGGTAACATAATTGTTCAGACACTTTGCATCACAGAAATACATTATATTTTAAAGAATATAATAGAATACCATTATTTTAAATTGAGCTGAGACATGATTACAGAGGGGTTTTATCACAGCCTACCTGACTGAAAGAGCTCATTAATATGCAAGTCATTTCAGCTCATTACTATGCAATTCTTTTGTCTTCTCAGGTGTAAATGAGCCATTATTCATGATGACTCACACCTCCACGCATACTGTTTCTCTTGACAAAAAGTGTCTTACAAAAACTAAATCAATATATTGTTTTATATGAAGGAGTAGGCAGCATAATTTTTACATAATTCTGAAGCAAAAACTCTAGTCTACAACCTCCAATACCCAGAAGTCTTATGAACACAGATTTAATATACTTTTTTTGGCCTTATTTCAGTGACTTAAGTTTTTTGTTTTTTCAATAACCACGCATAAACGTTATTCCTTCAAAAATACAAACATGTACATACATGTTCCACATATTATGGTAGCCTAGTTTGTGCTGAATACAGTGTAATGACACTTGTGTCATTTATATGTTTATGAACAACTGAAAAAAGCACAAATGTCAGGGCATGTCAAAACTTCTCCAGGGCCCCAAAAATCCTCAGACCCCAGAGGGTTAATATGTTTATGAACAACTGAAAAAAGCACTGACATTTGTGCTTTTTTCAGTTGTTCATAAACATATTAATGACACAAGTGTCATTACACTGTATTCAGCACAAACAAGGCTACCATAATATGTGAGGAACATGTATGTACATGTTTGTGTTTTTGAAGGAATAACATTTATGCGTGGTTATTGAAAAACAAAAAACTTAAGTCACTGAAATAAGGCCAAAAAAAGTATAGTAAATCTGTGTTTACAATACTTTAGGGTATTGGAGGTTGTAGACTAGAGTTTTTACTTCAAAATTATGTAAAAATTATGCTGACTACTCTTTCATTTATAACAATATATTGATTTAGTTTTTGTAAGACACTTTTTGCCAAGAAACACCGTATGCGTGGAGGCGTGAATCAGCATGAATAATGGGTCATTCTCACCTGAGAAGACAAAAGAATTGCATAGTAATGAGCTGAAATGACTTGCATATTAATGAGGCATTTCAGTCAGGTAGGCTGTGAAAAAAACCTTCTGTGATATCTCAAGCTCATCATGGTATATGAAACATACAGAAAAATATTATTACAATATAAAGTAATGGTTTTATATTATACTTTAAAATATAATGTATTTCTGTGATGCAAAGAGTCTGAATATAGGCTTTTAGTTTAAAAGCATGCACATTTGGAGAACTATTGGATTCTCATATGTTAAGCTCTTTAAAGCAGGATGGATTCTGATTGGCTGTCAATGTTTTTATCATTCATCAGCTGGAAAAAAAAGTTGTTCTGAATATAATATAATATAATTATCTAACTGTGTCTAACTGTGAAGGTTGTGGAACAAGGGAAAGAAGCTGATTTGATACTGAAATTAAATCGATTTGTGAGTGAGAGTCAGTTTTATTTCAGTTTTGATATCGATTTATTAAAAGCCACTCAGCTTGTTTTGGAAAGATGGATGAAAGAAAAAAATAATACACAAATACACAAGTAGTACTGAATTTCTTCAAGGTCATATTAAATTATTTTTTTCCCTTTTTGCATAAAACTATCTGCATCCGTTTTGACTCTTGCCCTCCCATACACACACCAATACTCATGCATACACATCTGCAAACACAGTCACAGTATACCATCTCACACTGAGCTATGAACAAGAAACAATCAGAGGAAAAACATGCTGATCCCAGATAGAAAAGATGTCAAAGACTGAAAACAAGACTGTTGTGTTTCCTTTTTTAACTTAATCCATGAAATATACCTCAAGGTTGGAAAGGTGTGGCCAGATCCATGGAAAAACAGCTGATTAAATGCCATCACTTGTCTGTCTTTATCCAATCTTTCTTTCCTTTCTCACTCTACTCTCTTCATTCTGAGTGTTTGCATTGATTTTAGCAGCCGTCAGGGCTCTAGTATATGATTGACAGGCCACATCTCTACTCACTGCTCGCACATGATGTTTGGAGTGTCAGATTGTGGGTTCTGGAATTCCCATGACACACTTGCAAAGAGCTTCAGGTCTCAAGGAGCTGGCAAATGTCTCTTGTTTATGTAATTTTTTATAGCTGATGCTTAGCTCAAGATCAATATGTTATCAAGCTGTTAAAAGATATTTGGACAAGGTTAATGCTTTGATTGTATAGTAAATGGTTTCAGTAATTATCTCATAATTACAATATTTTTCAATACAAATAGCAAAAGTAGCCATAGTTTCCACAATAATACACTTTAAAAAATCTTACAGTAAAAATCTTTTAATTGGTTGTAAAAAAATTGCGGCTGTAAATTTTCTCATTTTATTTGTCTTATCCTATTATTTTAGTGAGTAAAATGAGTAAATTAGGGCTAAATCATTTTTAAATACCATACTAAAAAACCAAACCCATTCTCTCCCAACTCGCGAATCATATCGCGTTACGTATTCTCGTTCTGTTCCCGCTACAGTTGAGGCTTATGCTAAATAGCAGGCTAACTAAACTAAATGGATATTTATTCATCATTTTTTTAAATAAAGCCACAACTAAAGGAGAGAGGGCTTCAACACTGATTCTTCCACAATCAACATCTACGCAACTCGGAAAAGAGGCACCTGGAAGAGGTGTTAGTGAGGCCAGCAGGGGGTGTTCACCCTGTGGTCTGTGTGGGTCCTAATGCCCCAGTATAGTGATGGGGACACTATACTGTCAAAAAGCACTGTCCTCCGGATGTGATGTTAAACCGAGGTCCTGACTCTCTGTGGTCATTAAAAATCCCAGGATGTCCTTCGAAAAGAGTAGGGGTGTAACCCCGACATCCTGGCCAAATTTGCCCATTGGCCTCTGTCCATCATGGCCCTCCTAATCATCCCCATACACTGATTGGCTTCATCACTCTCTCTTCTCCACTAATAAGCTGGTGTGTGGTGGGCGTTCTGGCGCAATATAGCTGCACATTGGTGGTGGTTGAGGAGATTCCCCCTTCAATATGTAAAGCGCTTTGAGTACCCAGAAAAGAGATATAAATATGTAACAAATTTGTATTATTATTAATTATTCTTAAGAACAGATTCTAAGAAAAAACTGTTTCTTAGAAACAAACTTCGCAGTACTGAAATAAAGCCAACCTATCCAGACATGATCATAAACAATCCAAAAGTTGAGGTATAGATGTACGTTATAATAACTGCAGCCTTACCTGCAAACAATGGCTATCAGGACCACAATACAGAGGCCTTTCACAAAACAACAATATTATCCACTTCCTTTATTCTCTTCAATGTGTGAACACACACAGAGAGTGGTTTCTTCTCAAACACATGGAAAAGCAGTTTTTCACAGCAGAAATCATCAAATACTGAAATAGACTGGCAGGTGAGAGTGAGAGAGAATATCACTTTTTTCAAGGTGATACATTTAGATGGAGTACCGTTTGTCTGACTTCACTTTTTCAGCTGCTTTTTGTTCAGTATCTTTAACTTTTACCTGTTTTGTCACATCTAAAGTTTGAATTAAAGTGGACAAGATCAGACAGTTAAAAAGGTTCATTGTGTCTCTGAGATATGTTAAAAGCTCAGTGTTCCTCTGTACATACGCTGATTACTCGTGCTGTAGAGTTCTCTGTGTCCATGGCATCTCACTGGTAAAAGGGTTGTGATTTTTGTCCATTAACCCCTCCAGGAAAACATTCACTATTATTTTCGGAAACAAGAGGTCAGGGTTTGGCTCGTGAGCATGGGCAGTCAGCCCCTGTTGGGAGCTGTTGACTAATATTCAAAGAATGTTACATAACACAGAGGCTTTAAAGGTGGGGTAAGTTGTTTTTCAAAAACTTTGTTTGACATTGTCGATATTTGAAATCAAACTCACCTCTCTCTTCATTGCTCCGCCTCCAAAACTCACCCTCCAATCCTAACCACTCTGCTCCGAGTCTGTCTTGAACCCTGGCCCTTTTACTGCTGGCAGGCGAGGCCAGTGCACTAACAATGATGCTAAACACCGTATTCTCTAGCGGTCCTCAGTGCGCAGTGGTTTACCTGCACAAATCTCACTATCTGACCTCTATTACACATGCAATGCGAGAGTGGATGTCTGTTTATCACAGCTGACGCGCAACAAAATGCTTTGCGAAAAATAAAACGCAGATGATGAATGAACGACAAGGAAGCACAAAAATAACCCTTCAGTACACAACAGTAAAAACAAACAAGAGGTTCTTGTTAGTCACCAACAGCACAGCAGCTCCAGACAATCAATGACACTCAAACCCAGTGTTACTCACGTGTGAAGCGAAATCAAAGCAGCCTACGCGTCTGTTTTCAGGTTTTCCCGCTTGGCTCTCTCCAGCACTGGAAAGCTTTTCTAATATTAACATGGGTCCTAAAGTGTTTGCCCAGTCATAAACCTTCATTCTAGTGATATTCTTTTGAGCTCTTTTGTATTGTCTCATCTCTCTTTCTGCATTTTTCTTTTTTCTTTTTCAAATCTCCCTCTTGCTCATTCTGTCTCCTCGACCGTTATACACCACTAATGCTGATTGGTTAAACGTTTGTTGTTGGCCCGACTAACTTCCAAACATTGTTTTTGAAAAACTACTTACTCGACCTTTAACTGTCAGTTGATAGACAATGTTTTTAGAAACCCTGCCAACACATTCTTTTTTGGGCAACTTTTTGTGCCATGTTGAGAGTACCTCACAGGCCCGGTTCCAGAATCAAATCACTGAGGGTACTTCTGAAATTAGTGAGGGTGCTCTAGTAATGTGCAGATGTAAGCAACAGCTCCACCATAACAAGAATAGCAATGTACAGTGAGACATTTAAGATTATTTACAAGTTATACATTTTTTTTTTTTTTTTTNTTTTTTTACAAATGATTGGAATAGAATATAAAAAATATTGATAAGAAAATCACATTTTTTTTTTTATCTATTAGACTCAATTTACATATCTTATTGCATATCAATCTTGAGATATTTTTGTCCTGTGCTATGGTTATCACTATGCCAATCATTGCAATTTTGAGAGAGAATCACATTTATATGTAGATGTCACTTCCGAAACTCTGCAGCCTGTAATTGGCCATTGGTCCTCTTAACAGCATAAAAAACAAAATTTTTATTCAAATTCTGAATGAATTAGCCTAGAAAGTGCACAAAGGCCACTCCCTTTGTAATCACTAAAAAGCTGTCACTCATCTCCGTTCATCGCAATCTCACAAAGTTCCATTATAATCAATGAAGTTGTCTACACTGCACAATAAATCTCTTTTTACATCCTGTTTACATCTGATATCTATCCGAGCATGAACAGACCAGGTGTAAATGCCCTCCAAAACTCTTTGGATCTCTCAAACCACTTCAGAAGGCAATTTGAGAAGCATTTCAAATGAAACTGGACAAGTGTAAATGCATCTGGTTGTTGAAACCACATATGTAAATTTTACTCCTAAAATGTAAAAAAAATAAATGTGTGAGAGCGTGTTATAAGCTATATGACATGTTATAGGCAATATGACATATTGCTACTGCAGCACTCCTCACACAGTCATCTTCATTTAAAGAAGTGAGACTAAATGATCTTACCAGTGCTGATGCTGCTCTTTCTCTTATTGTGATCTTTGATCTTGAAATTAGCTTATGATGAAATGCAACTTATATCTGTTGCTTTCGTTGACTTGAACACAGTTAAATCTGCATATAGTGCGGGAAGTGAAGATTGGATTTATTTTTGTTTTGCAGAGACACATTTATGTTGCCAAGTGTTAATGGAGCCATTTTAATAAATCAGATAGCTATCCAATCAGTAAAAACGCATAAAGTGACCAGGTGTATACAGGCTCATACTTACAGCGTGTCCACATTTTGTTAATAAGAGGATTTGCGAGTGT
The DNA here is from genome assembly GCA_003731715.1 of Anabarilius grahami. Taxonomy (NCBI): domain Eukaryota; kingdom Metazoa; phylum Chordata; class Actinopteri; order Cypriniformes; family Xenocyprididae; genus Anabarilius; species Anabarilius grahami. The sequence continues at coordinate 1,341,606 of RJVU01008328.1, read as the reverse complement.
ACAGAACTCAGCACTAAAAAATGTTGGCGTTTTGATGCCGGTGAGTGGATTCTGACTAAATTAAACACCCCTGATTGGCCATTGCATTCAAGAGATCAACAAACTGTGATTAGCTACATTGCTGACTGCTGCAAAAACACGTTGTAAATAAAAACATTTGATGCTCTACAGAGCGCAAATACAGATACGCACTGGAGCATTTGGCAAATCTGTATCGTGAATATGATATTATTACAGTATCAACTGAGGGTGCTCTTGCTTTAGATTGACCGTTGCATTCGTCCAACCCCCACCCCCTAAGAACTGGGACTCATACCCCACAGTAATGGCAGCTAGTGTGGTGTCAAAACTGCTCTATTCTAAAATAAATCAGATTGAAATCAGATATTTGATAATATTCCTGTTTACAGAAACTGTTAAATTGACTTGGAATTTAAACTCTTTCAACGCCTCATTACCCCAGCAATGGAACAACTCATTAAGACTTGATATTCCTCTGAGATCTGGCAATGAAAAAGTAGGGAATGCGAGTAAATTCAAATCCTGACTCTAACAATAAGCAACACCACCCTCACTTTGTTTAGGGAGAATATTGATTGAGTAATTACACAGGAAAATATGGGAAACAAAAAAATGAAGGTCACATACTCACTGCAGCTAAATATGGCTGTCATTCTTCTGTCTTATTACTGTACGCAGACTGTTCAGTTATTTATCATATTTAACAAAATAATTCCTTTACTCCTCAAAAAAGGTTCAGACAACCAAATTCAAATAAAATCTGTAAGTGCAAATTTTGATCTGCCTCAGTTCACTTTAGTGGCAACCCACACATTTTGATCAATAGGGTGCATGTTGTTTTCAAGAAGCAGCTAACAGAGCATAAACAAAACTCACTGTGTTTTACTAAATAACTAATTGCTGCATGACTGATTGTTAATGTTAGTTTGATGTAAAATAAAAACTATTTCCTTCCACATTTTTTGTTTAAACCTACAAGACACCAAAATTGATTGAAACAACAACAACAACAAAAAGATCTGCAAATAGGGTAAGAATTTGAAACTTAATTCAAGATATATTCTCTGAAAACAAGTCCTGATTAAAAAAAAAAGCTATATTACAGAAAA
>RJVU01008328.1:1311200-1340372 GCA_003731715.1 Anabarilius grahami | reverse complement strand
CCCAAAACTTCACAATTTGTTCTTGGCTAAAGCAAAAAAAGAAAGAAAGAAAGAAAGAAAGAAAGAAAGAAAGAAAGAAAGAAAGAAAGAAAGAAAGAAAGAAAGAAAGAAAGAAAGAAAAGAGGAAAGAAAAACTTATTTGGATCATCACTGTGACTTCCTGTAATATCCAGGCTGTGAATTCAACAGGTAAAAGGTTCATCTCAATGCTCCAATGATCATTCAACTGAGATGCCGGTGTTTGATTAGAGGAATTAGCTGACAAAGAAAGCTCACTATGTTGATTCCCATGATGTCCCACATCTTCTCAGTCTAAAGCCAGTAAGTTAATTTGAACTGAAGCCTCACAGTGGGATGTTGTTAATCTTTAGAGTGTGTTTGTGTATAGTCTCATAGTGCACATAGGCTCATAGTTCTGGTCCAATCAGAATCCCTTCTAACTGAATTGATGGAATATTGAGTGTTGTCTTTCCTGCTGTGCGTTGTTGAGTGGGATTTGAAGATGTTATTAGGCAGTTTCTTCATCATTTGGGTTGGAAAACAGTATGAGCTACGATAACCCGATTATAATTTCCACTTGGATGAACTTAGAATCGATCTCAAGACTCAAAACAACATACACTTCACAAACAAGCAGGTGTAGAGGGTCACTCTAACCTTCAGCACAGTGGTGGGTCGGGATTCAAAAATGGGCCATAGATCTGATAGGTAAACAACAATGATAAATGCCAATGTTGAAAAAGCTACTTTGAATCTTTTAAACTACAATAATTAGTAACTCTCCAAGTTTAAGTAGATATCGACATTGGAACAATTTAAGGGGCAATATCTTTTAAAATATAAAACATCAGATAAATAAAAAAATTATATCTGATAACATTATTTATGTTTAAAATAAGTATTTGTCTGGAACAAAATCAATAAGAATCTCAATAAGGGTTATAGAGTTAATCGATAAAATTCAGTACATTTTCACTAAATAAAGTAATAAAACTAGATCTGAACCCTAATCTGAAAATAATAAAAAACATAGTGATAAACAGCTGAATTTAACTAAATATTTTGCTAAAGATATAAGTTCCACACAGGGGCTCAAATTAATCTGTGAATCAATATTGTTTTGAACAGATAAACGGTCACACTATTTAAAAAAATACAGTTAATGTTATGATCACCGTCTGTTCCTGTCACTTCTCGGACTACATTCCCCATCATCCTCTCTGCCAGTCACATTCACACACTCCACACTAATCACCACACCCAGCTGTAGCTCATTACCAGGACTATAAAGGACTTTCACTCACACCACCTCACCATGTGTGCAATTCCGAGCATTACTTTCCTGTCTGTCTGTTTGTTACTGAACTTGTTGTCTACCGTCTAGTTACTGAACTTGTTGTCTACCGTCTACAATCCTGTGCTGCCTGTCCTGACCCTTGCCTTGTCTACTGTTCTGTGAATGATATCTGCCAGCCCTGATCTACTGCCTGTATCTTGATCACGATTCTGCCTGTCCCTTGCTGTTCCTGTTTGCTCCTGATTGACCCTGCCTGTACGACTACGTTCACTTTAATAAAAGCTTTGCACTTGGATCCCTGCCTGAGTCCAGCTTCCTTACAGTTAAGTTAGTAGTTTTACTACATTTCCTTTTAATTAGTTGAATTACTCCCAAATGCAAAATTAAAATGCAATACCCTTTAAGCTTGCATTTATGATAGTAAAATAAATAGGCTTAGCAACTTTTAAAAGGAAAGAGAAAATTGGGAAAAGAAAAGATTTCAACCCAAACTAATTTACATATGCATTATGTTTTAGAACGGTGTTGGGGCATCATTTGATGTTCAGTTCTCAAACCAGTTGAGAACCACTGCTTTAGCAGATGTCTTACTAATTCAACAGCAGCATTTCAACTCAAATCACACCATGAGGGCCATCCGTTCTCAGGGGGTCAAAAACAAGATTCAAGATTCAAGAGTTTTATTTGTCACATGCACAATTATATAGAGCATATATAACCAGCAGTGAAATGAGAGTCAGGTCCGCTCCATGGACAGTGCAATTATTAAAGAATACAACACAGATGAGAATATACATAACTATAGCTATGAAGGAATTAAATAAAAGTAAACAATAAAAATATAAGAATAAAATATGAAAAAAAAAGATGTATACTGTAGAATTAAATATAGAATGGAAAATAATGTGCATGAGAGTAAACTGTAGTCTTAAATATTAAGATACACAGGGATGTGCAAGAGGCAATGTGCATATGTGCATTATACTGTAGTCTTAAATATTAAGATACACAGGAATGTACAAGAGGCAAAAGTGCAAACAGGTTAACACTTTCAGTATGTCAATGTGAGGTAGTGAATTATGAATTATCTTACTGATAAAGTGCATATTAGGTGAAGACATGAAAAAGTTAAGAGGCAGGTTATGAGTTCAGGAGTCTGATGGCCTGGGGAAAGAAACTCCTCCTAAGTCTCTCGGTTTTTGCCATCAGACTACGGAAGCGCTTACCAGATGGCAGCAGAGTGAAAAGATGATTACTGGGGTGGATGGAGTCCTTGATGATTTTAACAGCTCTGCTTTTGCAGCACAAAACATGTCTCTTATCTTAGTGACTTCTCTCACTTCCTCTCAAAATCGAGATGCCTTGGTTGCTGTTTCATGGAACAGATGGTGTGCAAGCACATTACCTCTCCACAGAGACATTAAAGAGAAAAAGACTTTCAATCTGTTGATGTCTGGCTTTCTTTCATACATTATCACCATTTTCTTGCATCAGCAGAATCCTCTATAAACACTTCTGTGGATTCCAGCAATATGACATTACCACCTGACTTTGTTGTCTTTGAGGTCACAATAATAAACCAAAAGCAAGATCTTATTATAAAGAATGTATCTAGTTATAATTCACCTCAACAGTGAACAAGACAATTCATGACAGCATTCATGTAAATTTGTGGACTAGACTTCTAATGACACAATTTGTAATATATATTCAGTGTTTTCATCTGTCACAAGAGTATAATATCTTTGAAATATCTTCATTTGAGAGCTCTTCTCAACAAATATGGGTATGTGCTATTAATTCAATTAATTAATTGGCTTATCACGTAATTGCTTAGATTAAACAAAAATATTAGATACAGAGTTTATGTAGTGATCGAATTGCTTGGCAATTTACTCACACTTTCTCAGTGTGTATAATGTAGTGTGGTAGTGGTGATAGTCAGCTCTATAGTATAATGGCCACTCTGCTACCCATTATAACTGCTAAACATTATGCGAGACTGGACTTACGATATGGAGCATGATGTAGTCTCCTAGTCTGGGGGCGCTGTCAATGCGGACCAGAATCCCGTCCTTGATAGTGGTGCTGAAGCCCAAAGCCAGTCTATCGGTTCGAGTGCTGGGCCTCTCATTATTGGGCCATGTGTACGTAATAAGTCCTCCACCCTTTCCAAAGATGTACGTTGCTCCAGCTGCAGGGAGAAATAAGATGTGTGAGGGATCAGCAGATTTATTTACAATGTAACATCTAGCTGTTAATGGTATGATGCCAAAAGTACCAATATCTGTCTTTAAGCAGTATTGTTAGTACAGAATTCCAACTCAGTTCAGTACCCAAGTGCTGTCTGACTAAAAGGCAGCAGACAGCAAAAAAGCTTACGAAAAGTTTACGATAATGCAGCTACAAGCTTGAGTGGTCAAAATGCTTGTCTTGGCAAAGTATTAATGTAAATACAGTCAGTTTGTCTACAGCAAATATAAACAGATGGGACATAAAATTGAATGTGTCAAAATATCAGATCTGTGCATTAGATCTTACAGTGAAAATGCACTCTAAAAGGCTATTATGTTGTTAATATTTATCGAAGAACAATATTGACAAGGAAAAGAAAACCACTCACTGGTCTTGGCTGGATAATTTTAGTAGCTTTACTACAATTGAACATGAAGACAAAGTAAGGCCTAAAGAAAAACAGTGAAGCTGATTTGAATTGCAAGCTTTTCAGTCAGTCACCAATAATATTGAATCCAATATTGATGTATTATATCTAATACTATGAAATATGAGAATAATTTGTTTTATTTCATATTTTATTTCACATTAATACTTTATTTCTACACACTGTAATATTTTATACAGTTCACTATTGATTGTTTTATTTGTCTTATTTCTTGTAATTTGTTAGATTACTGTAAAACCCATGTAGTGTTTAAGTATTCAGGGAAATCTGAATACAGAATATCAGTATTCCAGAACTATAATTGCTTTTATAAAATACTCAGCTTCACAGATAACATGATGGATTTTAAGAACCCTATAGTGAATGATTCAGATGGCACGCTGGTCAAGGATCAGGCCCTTGTTTTATCATTGTGGTTCATGCAGAATTTATAAGAAGTTGGCCTGAGATCGCTGTGAAACCTCCAACAAGTCCATGTCTTTTTATGCAAGTTTTAGTGACCTGATTTTCATGGTGACTCTTAGACCTTGGCTGGAGTGTCCAGTGCTTGAGCTGAGCTCTGGGATCAATGCTTGGCCCTCAAGCCTCTTAAACAGGGTTCTATACAGGCAAGAGCTTTAAGTTGCCAAAAAAAAAAAAAAAAGACCTGCAATCCTCATTCAATATGCATGAACCTGCAACTAGAGAACAAAAGCAGGCAGAGAAATAAAATCAAACAACCTTTTCCAAGTGTAATTTGACAAACACAAAAGGGCAAAGAAAATAAGATGGATGTTGCCGCTTCAAGAAGTAGGATCATTATGCTTTCATATCACACCCATAGCAAAAGATAAAAAGATGGGCAAAACTACCAAAAGTTCCTTTGAATCACAGTAATTACCCCTCTCAAATCAGAACCATTTACTAATGTCTGGACAAGCATGCAATCAATTATGTCCAGGTCTCTGAGGTCTAGAACTATTAAAAAATCAGAATCTTCTGTAATCTATTACAGGCAGAGTCGGATGTATGCATAGGAATTCTAGGCACGTGCCAATGCTCACATACAATGTTTTCATTATTATTATTATTATTTTACTCTAACAGTAAAACACCAAAAGACAATTACTACCTAAATTAACAAAAAAAATTAAATATCGGGCAGAAACCTTGTATCTCAATATTTTGTCATTTTTTTCATAAATCAGTGGGTTTGGCAAATATTTAGCCAAATAAAACATATTAAAAAGACCTTGTGACTGAACCTTTTATCTCCATTGGATCATCAAACTGTCAGTCAAACCTCACAATGCCACCTGTTTAACATTGTGAATGAAGTGCCACACTTCTTTGTTTTGGAGTCAAAGTCAACACTGTCTTAAATAGCCTGTGCGAAGCTCTTTAACGTCCTAACAACTGTAAAATGACTGTAAAAATTACAATTTAAACAACTTTACAATTCAAATAATACAAGTTTTGACAAAAAACAAACAAAAAGGGAAGTTTGTTTACTGTGGTCACGTGGCAAAGGAAGTTTGTGCTAGGAAGTTTGTTTACTGTGGTCACGTGGCAAAATCGCGTTTGTTCTAGTTTCGCTCTGAGTCAGTAAGGCGTGGCCAAAGCCAGCTTTAGTATATAAACAGTTGTTATTTAGCATTCATTAGAGAGAATCATTCAAGCTACAAGAGGATCTGCATTCTGTAAGTGTTTTTTGTGTTGTTTCTAGTTTGATTTCAGTGGCGTGTAGTTGCTAGGAAGTTTGTTTATTGTGGTCACGTGGCAAAATCGCGTTTGTTCTCGTTTCGCTCTGAGTCAGTAAGGCGTGGCCAAAGCCAGCTTTAGTATTTAAACAGTTGTTATTTAGCATTCATTAGAGAGAATCCTTCAAGCTACAAGAGGATCTGCATTCTGTAAGTGTTTTTTGTGTTGTTTCTAGTTTGATTTCAGTGGCGTGTAGTTGCTAGGAAGTTTGTTTACTGTGGTCACGTGGCAAAATCGCGTTTGTTCTCGTTTCACTCTGAGTCAGTAAGGCGTGACCAAAGCCAGCTTTTTTATATAAACAGTTGTTATTTAGCATTCATTAGAGAGAATCCTTCAAGCTACAAGAGGATCTGCATTCTGTAAGTGTTTTTTGTGTTGTTTCTAGTTTGATTTCAGTGGCGTGTAGTTGCTAGGAAGTTTGTTTACTGTGGTCACGTGGCAAAATCGTGTTTGTTCTCGTTTCGCTCTGAGTCAGTAAGGCGTGGCCTGCTGAACTAACTAACATTGTAAGAAGTTGGTATAACTATGTAGTCTACCGCGGCAGCGGACGCGGATGCGGCAGCCCTTGTGTGAAGCCCTCCTCGTGTGAAGACCGAAGAGTGTAAAGACCAACGACTCTACCTGTGCGACTCCACCGAGCAACGACACCGACAAGGCACTTGAGTATTGCACTTTTCTTTTTCCTTCTTTCCTTCCTCTTCATACAGTGTGTTCTTGTCTGTCTTTTGACCTGTTTTAGATATGTGCTTCCAAATTCCCACTATTACTAACACTCGTAAATCGCGTGCTACACGTTGGAGGCAGTGCAACCATAACAACCTGTGTATTTTACCCATGTCATCTAGTACATTACGTTCTATTTCTATTGGGCTCTGGAATTGTCAGTCTGTTGTAAACAAAGCAGACTTCATCACAGCTATTGCTACTTATTCAGGTTTCCATCTCATGGCTATGACTGAGACATGGATCAAACCAGAGGACACTGCCACACCGGCAGCCCTCTCCTCTAATTTCACTTTCTCTCACACCCCACGCCAGATTGGGAGGGGTGGTGGTACTGGTTTGCTTATGTCCAGTGAATGGAAGTTCAATCCTTTACCATCTCTCTCTGACAATGGCTCTTTTGAATCACATGCAATTACCATCACCTACCCTACTAAAATCCATGTTGTAGTTGTTTATCGTCCTCCAGGTCAGCTAGGTAACTTCTTGGAGGAGTTGGATGTGTTACTCTCATCCTTCCCTGCGGATGGTACTCCTCTGCTAGTACTTGGAGATTTCAACATCCATCTAGACAAACCTCAGACTGCTGACTTCCACACTCTGCTTGCCTCATTCGACCTCAAGCGAGTGGCTACCTCAGCTACCCACAAATCAGGTAACCAATTGGACCTCATCTACACACGCTGTGGCTCCACCGACAATACACTGGTTACTCCACTACACACCTCAGACCACTTTCTCATCACTTTTACACTCAACCTGACCCCTAACTCAACACGCACTCCACCACATGTTACTTTTCGGCGAAACCTACGCGCCCTCTCACCATCCCACCTATCCTCTTTGGTCTCATCCACACTTCCTCCCCCTAACCAGTTCTCATCACTGGACACTAACAATGCTACTGACACCCTTTGCACCACTCTAACATCTTGCTTAGATGACTTCTGCCCCCTTTTAACCAGACCAGCCCGCGCCACCCCCTCTGCCCCCTGGCTCTCTGATGCTCTCCGTGAGCATCGGTCTAGACTCAGGGCTGCAGAGAGGAAGTGGTGCAAATCTAAAGATCCTACTGACCTTAGCTCATATCAGTCACTCCTTTCTTCTTTCTCTACTGATGTCTCCAATGCTAAAACCTCGTACTATCACACTAAAATTAACAATTCAACTGACTCCCGCACACTTTTCAAAACCTTCTCATCGCTTCTTTGCCCTCCTCCCCTCCCTTCCACATCAGCTCTTACAGCCGATGACTTTGCCACATTCTTCACACATAAAATAACAATTCTCCACACCACACACTGACAATAACATCTTAACGGAAAACACACAAACCCTCCCCTCCTTCTCCATGCTATCTGAGGCAGATGTTTCAAAACTCATCCTCTCCAATCACCCTACTACCTGTCCGCTAGACCCTATCCCCACTCATCTTCTTCAGGCCATCTCCTCCTCAATTCTACCTGCACTCACTCGCATTATCAATTCTTCCCTTCAAACTGGAACATTTCCCACAGCTTTTAAGCAGGCTAGGGTTACCCCACTGCTTAAAAAACCAACTCTGAATCCAGCACTTCTAGAAAACTACAGACCAGTATCCCTTCTTCCTTTCATTGCTAAGACACTTGAGAGAGTTGTATTCAACCAACTGTCTACTTATCTCACACAGAACAACCTCCTTGACGACCACCAGTCTGGTTTCAAGAGTGGCCACTCAACTGAGACTGCCCTGCTCTCAGTCACTGAAGCCCTGAGACTGGCACGAGCAACTTCAAAATCATCAGTACTCATCTTGCTGGATCTGTCTGCTGCTTTTGACACAGTTAACCACCAGATTCTCTTGTCAACACTCATGTTGAAGGGCATCTCGGGAACCGCACTCCAGTGGTTTGAGTCTTACCTCTCAGGTAGGTCCTTCAGGGTATCATGGAGTGGTGAGGTGTCCAAGTCACATCATCTTGCTACTGGGGTACCTCAGGGCTCTGTGCTTGGACCACTTCTCTTCTCCATCTACATGTCATCACTAGGATCTGTCATTCAAGATCATGGTTTCTCCTATCACTGTTATGCTGATGACACACAACTCTACCTCTCATTCCAACCAGATGATCCGACGGTTGCTGGTCGCATCGCAGCCTGCCTGACAGCCATTTCTGCCTGGATGAAGGACCACCACCTTCAACTCAACCTTGCAAAAACGGAACTGCTTGTGGTCGGTGCCAACCCAACACTTCATCATAACCTTTCAATTCAACTTGGGTCGTCAACCATTACTCCGTCCAGGACAGCCAGGAACCTTGGAGTGGTGATGGATGATTGTTTAAGCTTCACAGATCACGTTGCAACAACAGCCCGGTCCTGCAGATTTGCCTTGTACAACATCAGGAAGATTAGACCCTTCCTATCGGAGCATTCCACACAAATTCTTGTCCAAGCTCTTGTTCTATCCAGACTGGACTACTGTAATGCTCTCTTGGCTGGCCTTCCAGCATGCACTATCAAGCCTCTACAACTGATCCAGAATGCTGCAGCAAGACTGGTCTTCAACGAACCGAAGAGAGCGCACGTCACTCCTCTCTTCATCACTCTGCATTGGCTGCCAGTAGCTGCTCGCATCCAATTCAAGGCTCTGATGTTTGCCTACAGAACGACCGCTGGCTCTGCACCGCTATACCTTAACTCACTACTCCAGACTTACATGCCCTCCAGAAACTTGCGTTCTGCAAATGAACGGCGCCTTGTGGTGCCATCACAAAGGGGCAAAAAATCTCTCTCACGGACCTTCTCCGGGTCTGTTCCTGGCTGGTGGAATGACCTGCCGAGCTCTATCCGAGCAGCTGAGTCTCTAGCCATTTTCAAAAAAATGCTAAAGACATATATTTTTCGTCAGCACTTGACCCAGTAATAGTAGCACTTACTTTGTCTTCTATTCTTCTTCCATCTATTTGTGTATTTTATTAAAAAAAAAAAAAAAAATCCTTGCTACGGGCACTTTACTGACATAACAGTGACTTCACACAGCACTTACATACTGTTGTTCTCATGTTGATTTTGATTTGATTCTACTATTCTCATTTGTAAGTCGCTTTGGATAAAAGTGTCTGCTAAATGACTAAATGTAAATGTAAATGTAAAAAACTTTATAAAATGGCTGACATCGTATTTTAGCTTTTAAATAATTTTTTAAAGAAAAGGGATGAGTCAAAATCAGAAATTATTAGTTATTATATATATAATTGGTCTGAACAAAAATGGCAGACAGGCTGAATGACAATGCAAATGAACTCTCTGACAGTAGGTGACACTTACAGAAAAAGCATAAATACAGTGGTACGCAAAGCAGTGCTGCGCTTANCGCTTATATATATATATATATATATATATATATATATATCACTGTAAGCAGTATAGGCATTAAAACAAATGTAGGACAAAAAGAAAATGCCACTGAAACTTTTCTGAAGAGAGTCAGTTCCCTTCAGAGATACATTTATACAAATGCCTATCTTTTGGAACAGTCTTAAAATGTTGCCTCTGTAGGCAGCTTAATAGGTTTTTGAACAAAGCAATTGAGATCAAGGAGGAATGAACATGTTTGTGCAGTTTTTGGGCAATGTGCAGAAGGAACAAGACCGCAGGTGCACTGGCAGTTTTATTGCCATCGTTGGCGTTTTCTCCACCATTCATTTGTTATTAAGACTGTAACATCTCATTTGCACATCTGGGCTTGAGGACCCAGCTGGTTGATATTCCTTAAAGGGAAGAGACATCATGCCAAGCGGATGGGGTTGAGTCCCAGGAGATAGAGAGACATATGGGAGTGAGATGAAAGAGAATGCATCGCATACATTTCAGATTTGCGCTGGGTCAACCTACCTTGTACCAATCTAATATGTCTACGTTAGGTCAACACTCTATTTTATTAGATAAATTACATGCTTTAGGCACAGAGTAAAATCCTGACCCATGGGGAAATAAACCACAGGATCTCACTCAGAATTCTTCACTGTCTCCAATCGTAGTACTCGTGAGGATGGACACAGATCTGAGCTCAGTCTTCAGGGAGTTGTCCTCACATACCATGTCTTCTCAGTGCTGTGGGATGCCATGAAATGCTGCATCCACACTGCACCCCAGGGAGCCAATTATCCCACTCAGTGGATTTGCTAAGTAACAAGAGACACCATTCAGTCCTTACAACACTAGGTTTCTAATGGACCTTGCACGAGTAGGCTTAGCGAATGCCTGACACACAAAAAAAAGCTATTTACCAAATTTAATCGCATCAGGGCTTTAAGCGATTGCACACGTTCATTTAAATGGTGCGGAATTGGTGGTTAGGCTGAGAGTTACTTGCAGCATTGATAGAGTGAGGGAGTGTTTTGCATTTAGGCATTGGTTTTAAGAAAAAGGCTAAAAGTAGTGAGATTATAATTATGCCACAAATGGACTGTTTTTAATGAATACTGAAAGCTTTTGAAAGTCTGGTGTTTTATGTATGAATTCATTATGGGCAAATTGCATCTTCTGGAGCAATACGTACCACAGTTTCTGTCTCCTTAATGGAATTTCAGGCCGGTGAAAACTTCATTAAAAAACTTCATTACAGAAATGCGCTGATAAAGGGTGATGTGTGGCAAACATTTTCAATTCAATATACTGATACACAAAAATAAAGTGTGTGCGGAAAAGCCTTTTTTTATGTTTGACACAAAAAGGTTACTAAGAACATGCTGTTAACAAACAAGCTGGACTAAATATTGCTTTTACTGGGTGCTGCATCTGTGCTTTTTAGCATTTCCATGATTCTGTTAAGAGGACTTTAGATACAGTCTTAATCAAATACACAAATACTTTCTTCCATCTGGTACAAAATTAGTCCGTTGTCAACGTTTTAATTTATTGTAAAGCAAAACAGCCACTATTTCTACAAAATTCAAGTGAAGAACCAGTAGTAACACAGCAAAAAAATACATAGCCTCAAATAATGCACTTGATATGGTCTTGTAACCTTCACAAGCCCTCTCTTTATGGCCATTATGCACCCTCAATGCACCATTTCGCCAAGACAGTACTGGTGCAGACTATATAGTGAACTATTATCAAACAGTCCATGTGGAAAAGTGTAGTCTTGGGGGAGGACCAAATGGGGCTGACAATGCACAAACTACAACCAATCAATTTGTTAGCACCAGCTTGGATTACAGGAGGAGAAACTACTGGCAAATGAAGGGTTTGTTTTTATTTGCACTGGATGTCAGTATGTGACATGGACTGATGGCATAAAATTGGCCATGACCAAAAGTTAGGATCTGACAATAACAACTGTTGATGTTGCACAGTCTGCCTGGATTTTACAAAAAATTATTGTAAAAGACAGACAAAAGTAAAAGACAAAAATACATCTGGCTTTACCGCCCTATATGCATTTGAAATCTTGACATTCTCTATTCACCTATCATTCCATCATATTGCACTCTCTTTGATTAAAAGTTTGGTTCTGCACAATGCAGCCAAGGTTAAGAGTGTAGATGTGTAACAAAGCAAGCCTAACATGTCTTGCTTTAGGAAGAAAGTGCACTTCTGCCAGTGTAGTTGGTGGAGCGGTCTCTTGGCTCATATCCCATGCCAAACTAGCAATTTGACAGTTTAATCTCTGTGAATGCATAACACGGAGTCAGAAAAAATATCCCTCTCATTATGAAGGCAAACATGTAAACAACACATGAAAGCATAGATTCATTAGCACACACATTGGTTACATGTTTGGATTTTGCATCTGTCCCTGCAATACTTGCCCAATTACCCAAGATCCACAGTGAGAGTTTCTGCTGCCTTTACACACACTTGCCCACATACACATACACATACACTAACCCTAACCCTAACCCCAATTGGTGCTATCTGTGATTTGTAGATTCTAAAGTGGTATCTCATGGGCTTTCAAACATGCAGTATGTTGGTGCTGCAGAAAATCTGTTCCACGAGGTTCAACACCATTCGCCATAAGCCATTTGATAGCTTAATGTGAGGTACAAATGAATATTTAAGCCATTAAGTTAAAGTTAAAGGGTTAGTTCAACCAAAAATGAAAATTATCCCATGATTTATTCACCCTCAAGCCATCCTAGGTGTATATGACTATCTTCTTTCAGACGAACACAATCAGAGATATATTTAAAAATATCCTTAGTCCTCCAAGGTTTATAATGGTTGTGAAACGGGGCCTGCATTTTAAAAAAACAAACAAAAACAAACAAACAAAAACAAACAAACAAAAAAATGCATCCATTCATAATCAAAGTAATCCATAAGGCTCCAGTGGGTTAATAAAGGCCTTTTGAAGCGAAGCATTGCGTTTTTTTATATTTAAACTAGCTTCCGGCGGACAACCGTACGCATACTGTGCAAGTCGATTTGGGCGGAAGAGCAACCTTTGACCCGAATGCAATGATGCAATGATGCAATGACCAACGCAGGGGCGCAGAGGAGAGAGCAAAACAAAACACTGGTTACAGATTAGAAGTCTAAAACGAGAAATTTTAAAGAGAAATGTCAGAGGATTTTGAAATAAGAGAAGAGGAGCTAGAGTTTGTTGCCCAGCCCTATTTGTTTAAACCGCAAAAGGCATCTAAGCTTACGCTACTCCTACATCCTGCGTCATACACCGCATCAGTGGGTTGCTCATTTGGTGCAAGTCGAGTTGCGCAGTATGTTTACGGTCGTCCGCTAGAAGCTAGTTATTTAAATTTATAGTTTTAAATATGAATTTTTTTTACAAAAACGCATCACTTCGCTTTAAAAGGCCTTAATTTACCCCCTGGAGCCGTATGGATTTCTTTGATCATGGATGGATGCATTTTTTTTTTCTTTTTTCAAAATGCAGGCCCCCATTTACAACCATTATAAACAATGGAGGACTAAGGATATTTTTTAAATATATCTCCGATTGTGTTTGTCTGAAAGAAGATAGTCATATACAACTTGGATGGCTTGAGCATGAGTAAATCATGGGATAATTTTCATTTTTGGGTGAACTATCCCTTTAATGGAAACTCATCTCTCCTCAGTCATTCTCCTTTCAGCATTTTAACAGCGCATTATGTTCGGTTACGACAGTAACATGATGAAATTCACTCCAAGTCAAGATCAATGTTCACATTATTATACTTTATTTGTAGACAAAGGTCTATGGTTTTACATAAAAGGACTTTATCTTGCTGGAGTTCAATGCTGTTTCTAAATCATGTTATCTTTCTACCAGGTGTCTGTTAGATCTCAACACTGGAATAGAAAGCACTATGAATTGTTCTTCACATGCGCATTAACTGAAATTTAAAACTACTAAAAGAAAAGGCCCATTAAACTGTTGCATAGATATAATACACTAAGCATCAATATCTCTTCCCTTTGTGCTTTGAACTTTTCATGCAGAACACTGCACGCTGTGACTGCATGTTGCTTCAAGCGCATGGGATGTGCATAAGCTCTTTGCCACTATATTGGAGCCTTTCATATTATAATACTTTTGCACAATAAAAGATTATTAACAGCCTATCTTTTTCTGTTCAATCTATCATATGTCATTGCCTCATTAAAAAGATGCGCTATAAATTAAAAAAAAAAAGTCTCTTCATTTTATAGTTTATAAAAATATATCTACTTGTATTTCATCAATGTATTTTATAACAATACAAAGAGCAATGTGGAACATTTTACCTTCAATTTGTTCCCCACTAAATTTTTTTTTTTTACTAAATGCTCAGGTTCTGTCAGGACCACTATCGTCAAATATGATTGATAATTGCATATAGTTTGTATTGGCGGCATGATTCTGTTCTGGGCAAGAACTCCCTGCACATCCATGCAGCCAAGCTGGAAGAGCAGCAAGCAGCAGATTTTTATAAAATTATTGTGCACTTTTCTAGAATAACTTTGGCTGCTGAATTATCCACTAACCTAATTTATAATAATATTTTGCCATTGATTATGAAAATAGCCTTCTCTAAGTCTGGCAGTTTAAATCTTTGCAAATAAATTCTAAATTTGTTTTGACAGAGATGGTTGGTTGGTTTTAATTTTTCAATTCCTCAGAAAGAGGTGTGTGAGTAGTGCATGTGATTCTTGGGTGGGGAGGTTTAACCACCAGCCCCCTCCCCCTGTGGAAATAGGCCTGCCACCACAGCTGAAAAAAATCCTAGAGGAAACACTAAAGTATGTGAAAAGTGTAGTGAGGTTTTCCAAGGCCACATCCACACGAAGCCAGAGCTTTCCCTATCCAATCTTTTTTTTCCTCATTCTAGAAAAAAAAACCAACATCTGTAAACACGGCTTCGTCTCAAGAAATATCTGCGTACACACGAAAGCACTGAAACCAACTCAAAACGATGTAGTATACATGCCAGACCAGTATGTGGCACTGTAATTCTGCCACAGAGATACACTAAAAACATAGAAGATGTGTTGCACATACACCTAGTGCACTGTATACAAACTTTAGTAAAACTTAGTAATAAAGCTTTACTTTAGTAAAGCTAATAGGCTCAGTAGCTTCTGCAGCACAAACACGAGCATTTAGTCCTCCATTGTTGTTGTTGTTTCTGTTACGTGACGTAGCACGAATGGTCTGACTAAGGTATACAAAATATACGGATTGGCTCTACACATGAAAAAGCAAGGGTGTCGTTTTTCAGATTTATCCACTCTTGGACCCGGTTTCAAAAAATAGAGGTTTCAGAACTCCGGATCCGTCTGGAAGAAATGCCAATATGGTACAAAATTTTTACGTATACAGCTAAGCGCATCTCTGTGTGTATGGGCTCTAAAATGAGGATACAAAGTCCCCTATCCATGTTTAGTCGAATATACAGTATTTGTTCTACATCAATATATATATGTTCTAGAGCAATATATGCTCTAGTTCTATTTGAGGATTAAACAGTTTGCAGATTAAAGCCTATGAAACATATTTTACCTTACACTATCAACAGATCCAAAACAACAGAGTAATATTTTCCAAAGGCTGTTTTTAATCTCTCTTTTTTTAACCCATCTCTGATGTGTGATGCTGAACTCTCATATGAGTTTCTAAAGGTTTTTCATTCTTTGCACTGTTCTGAACATTGATATTTTATGTGCAACAATAGCTTGCTCAGTGGTTTTTAAGGCCTTTCGACTGATTTTAATTTATTTATTTTTTCATACATCATGATATAAATGCTCTTTCCACCCCTGCATTTCAGTTAAGATGCTGCCACAAAAAGCAACAGACAGTAAGGCAGCTTACTAAGTTTTGGAACAGAGCCATTGACAGTTAACCCCCAACTAGTTCAATCAAAGAAGAGAGAACCTAAGAGCATTTCAAGAACAGCTTGATTTGCTATCAGTCCAACAAAAAGAGGATGTTCTGTGTGTGTATTTGTGTGTGTGTGTGAACAAAAGATTAAGAGCTCCATGAAGGCTGCCTGCTTGCCTGCACCAAATCTGCAGCAGCACAAAGGTTTGCTCAAATACTTCTTTAAAGTCAGACAAGCCAAAGTGCAGCCCAATTCACTCTCACACACACACACACAAAAGAGAGAAAAAAAACATTTTATTGTGTTTATTAATCAATTTTCCTTGTGAGGATCAGCAAAAAGTCCCCACAAAGCAGGGAATCTCAAGTTTTACTATCCTTGTGGGGACATTTGTTCCTCACAAGTATAGCTAAACATGCTAAACATGATCTCTGAAAGTGATCTTTTCAATGAGAGTTGCTGCTTTCACGTGACACGAATGGCCTTTGGCAATGTCCTGCTTTAAATAAGCAGTGTCGCGATGCAGTGACAGCCTGTATCTACTACATGATACATACATTTATTGAATGGACACCCATTATTGAAATTATGTACAACTGCTACCATGATGTAGTTAACAATTATATATTATACACAATAATAATAATATATACAGAAATGAGATGATAGTAGGCTTCAGACAAATGGGAAGAGAAATGTGCTTATCACACACACACACACACACACACACACACACACAGGTTTGTTTTGCTATCTTAGTGGGGACTCTCCATAGGCGTAATGGTTTTATACTGTACAAACTGTATATTCTCTCCCCCTACACTACCCCTATCCCTAAACCTAACCATCACAGGAAACATTCTGCATTTTTACATTTTCAAAAAAACATCATTTAGTATGTTTATTAATCCATTTCCCTCGTGGGGACCGCTGGCTGGGCCCCACAATGTAGGTGAACTCAGGTTTTTATTACATCGTGGGGCCATTTGGTCCCCACGATGTAATATAAACAAGAACACACACACACACACACACACACACACACACACACACACACACATGGGGT
Organism: Anabarilius grahami; assembly: GCA_003731715.1. Classification (NCBI taxonomy): domain Eukaryota; kingdom Metazoa; phylum Chordata; class Actinopteri; order Cypriniformes; family Xenocyprididae; genus Anabarilius; species Anabarilius grahami. Next base: position 1,323,567 of record RJVU01008328.1, on the reverse strand, counting down.
AATGTCCTCATAAGTCACCCTCTCCTTGTAATACCTATGTGATACCCATGTCATTATATATATATAATCTTAAAGGCTACATTTTCTTCATGCAAAATATAATTTCTTATTTTTGTCCTTTTGATGGTGGGGTGAAATATGGCCTTTCCCGAGATTCAACCAATAAGCATTAAAAAGAAAGAGTTACAAAGAAAGAATAGACACAAGCTGAATACCAAGGTTTACATAAAAATTTTGAAATTTGAAAATATTTGAATAAATTCCACAAAAGTGTAAATCTAAAGTTATTCTATAGCTCAATCAGAAACACCATCACATCGCCCAAACACACATTTATAAGGTACCATGGACCTAAAACATTGCAGTAGAGGTGTGTTGGTGCATCAGAATACATGGTGACCCTTGGAGACAGAGGACACACCATTAGAAAGAATAACCCATCCAAAGATGGCTGCAAGTGAAGTCTCATTCATAATTCAGTCATCTCGGGGGAGACACTGCAGCTGCTTGGCATTCCGATGCCTTCCAGCACTGAACAGACTGTGTGCTTGAGAAAAATAGGTACAGAAGGCTGGTATAAAGAAATAACTTCATTACATATATGCCAAATGAATATGTTATCTACAAAAAAAAATACTATGCACTGTATACTATGATACATACAGGTAATGGTAAAACAGATATTTGAAAATCAATCCAATAAAAGTGGCACAAGAGTTGTTCACATATGAAACTTGATCGTTGAAACTTTATGATCACAATGGCATACTATCTACTATTTAAGAAAAGCAGTATGCAGTATGTATACTATGTGCAGTATGTGAATTTTCAGTGTATAGGAAATACCTGGATGAACTACTATAATTGTCAATCTGCGCAGAACACAGCTAAAGCTCACTGTATCCCACAATCCAATAGGCTCCTGTTGCCAGGTTGACAAATGAACCAGAAGCAATATTAACCATTAGGTTTCCTCCATTGCATCTTATGTTTTCAAGATAATAGCTAAACATCACTAAGTAAATTAAATATGCAACATCATGAACAATCTAGCATACCACTGTTTGATACAATTATCATTGTATACTGTATACATTGCACAACAGGACGATGACTTTAAAGATAATGGTGAAGATATAGGGTAAGTGTACCCATTAAGCCAATGTACCCTATAAGGCCACTTTCAACTCTGAAGTCAAAAAAAAGAAGAAAAAAATATTATTTTATGCTGCTCATTATTTGAACAAATCCAGTGATTTGTTACTGTCCTGACATTTTTTATTGCATATGAATCACATTTGGCAATGTTGAGTTAACCCAACTCATGTGCATGCTGTAACAGGGTACCTCACACAAAGAAAACCAAAATCTTTGGGTTTCAGGACCCTTCAGAAATCAACACATTTCTGCAATTTTCAGCCATTTCTTTATCAAGTACATTGATATTATGTCAAATAAGAGATAAATGTATTGTTTTTTGTGTATGAACAAATAGTACTTTATCATTTTATATAATTTTACTTTAAATAGAAAGATGAGTTTTATTAGCTTGGGCACAAAGCTAATCTCAAGGTCAAACCATTAGCCTTACTGAAAGATAGACTGCCAAAGAATTAAGCATGTGAACTACAAACAATAAATGTTTTGTGATTCATTTTACATTCACTTACAAATAAATACAACATCAATTGTTTTGTAGAGCAGATTATTTTCAGGAATTAACTTTTTTTTTTTTTTTTTTTTTTAAGATGGGCTTAAATGGTACAGTACCACAAAACACATGCAAACTATAACCAACACAAGCTTACATTGAATGAAAAAAATCTTAACATTTCTCAATGTTCCATTTTCACACTGAAAATTACTATGATGCTTAGTACACATTTTATTTAAGCTCCATGCATGTCTTTGTAAATATATCTTAAATTTTTAAAGGAAAGCATTGTCACAGCCAATACTCACCGTGGAACAATTTAAGCCCACCTTATGTGTTTCAATGAGGAATCCCTCTAATTACAAACTTTGATCAATTTTCTGAGTGAAAGTGTTTAATGATAACATTTCTTTGTGTACTTTTACCTTACTAACCTTTTACCTTAACTAACCTTACTTATTACTTAAATTTACAACTATATTTATATTTAGCCTACAAATTACACACATTAATTCAATTGAGAAAGAGCCCGTTTTGTCCCGAAGTTCCTTATGTATAACTGGGCATAACTCTGGAGCCAAGCCGAGTTAAGGCTCCATACTCCGGGCATGGGGGGCCCACTAGGAGACCCCCGTAAGTCCAGAGTATGGGAGCCCCAACTCAGCTTGGCTCCCGAGATACACTCGGTCAAACTTCCAGCTTGACTCCAAATACAACTCCAGAGTCAAGCCGACTTAAGACTCCAGACCACCGGCCTGGACCCCCAGCCATTAACACCTACCCATCCCACCCAGGGCTCTATTCAAACATTAGTAAAATGATTTTTTTAAATACTTCCCTGTCACTAAATAAATATATTGATGTTTTACTTCTTTAAAGGGATAGTTCACCCAAAAATTATCCCATGATTTACTCACCCTCAAGTGAGTTTATAATGAATGATTCAGTGATAGATACATTTTTAACATTTTAACCTAGTGGCATAACAATGCAATCAATACAGTCGTGAAGCAACCAGTTACTTTCAATGTGATTTATTCCATGCCATGACGTTCTACACAATTACATGACGTAGAACGCGTAGCACATCATGTCATTGTGTAGAACGTCATGGCATTGTGTACTACATCGCGGAAGTTAACGCTTTTTGGATGTACATCGAATGCGTATGGCTGTCACTCTGGAAGCTTGTTATTTTACTTTATAAAGTTTTAAATAAGGATACTTGTCTAACACAAACACATCGATTCACTTCAGAACGCCTTTATTAACCCCCTGGAGTTGTATGGATTCTTTCTTTTTAAAAAAGTTTTTTATGGATGGATGCTTTTTTTTTACTTCAGAATTTGGATTACCATTCACAACCATTATAAACCTTGGAGGACTAAGCATATTTTTTAAAATATATCTCCGATTATGTTCGTCTGAAAGAAGATGGTCATATACACCTAGGATGGCTTGAGGGTGAGTTATAATGGAATAATTTCCAAACTATCCCTTTAAAATCAATACATTTGCATATTTTATGAATCAATCATGATGTGGGCTTACTTGGAACATATGCGGGCTTAAATGGTGCCAAAGTGCCAATTAAACCCATGCCGAACTTCTGACTTTATTCAAAAAATATCTTAATTTTATATTCTAAAATGTACATCAACAAATTAATACATTTTCAAATGAGAGTTAAGTTTTTTTTTTATAAACTGGGTATCAAATCAGCATATCAGAATGATTTCTGAAGGATCATGTGACACTGAAGACATTCAGCTTTGCATCACAGAAATAAACTATTTTAAAGAATATTAAAATAGAAAACTAATGTTAACTAATGAACCTGTCACGGAAGGCACAGAGACAAGAAGGTAAGATCCAGTTGCAGCATTTAATAGGGAGATCCAAAATCGTAATACATCCAAGCCAGAGTCAACATCCACAGAATCAGTCCACACAAAACAAGAAAACATAAACCAAAACAGGAAAACAAGAATCCAGGAGTGCATGTGACCATAGCTTAAGACTCGACGACAATTGACTGAAAAAACAGAGTATAAATAGACAGACACTAATAACATGAGTGAAACCAGCTGGGTGCAATGAAGTGATAATGAGTCCGGGAAGTGGGTTATGGGAAATTAAGTCCGAAGAGGTGAGGCAATAGTCTGGGGTGGAGTGCCCTCTGATGGCTAACCAGGGCACTCCAACTGGTGATCATAACAGTACCCCCTCTCTACGGAGCGGATACCAGACGCTCCAAATGGCAAAAACATAAAACAAAAACTCTCAGGAGGGAGGTGGACTGGAGAAGGACCAGGGGGAGGGATGGCGGGCCAGGTCGGTGCGGGAGGAACTGACCAGGCGGGCTCCAGCAGGTCTGGAGTCCTGGCTGAGTGCCAGGGCGGTGCTGGAGGAACGGACCAGGCGGGCTCCAGCAGGTTTGGGGATGGAGCTTGATGCATGGGTGGTGCCGGCAGGGCAGAGCGCTTGGGTGGCACCGTCAGGGCAGACCAAGGGGGCTCCGTGACCGTATCCGGAAGAGCGGGCGGCTCTGGGACGGCTTTCGGGCTGGCAGACTGGTCCGTGGTCAAAAGAACTTAAATGCATTTTCCAGGCACGCAGAACAGCCAAAACATAAAAGGCAAAGACAGCCCTCTTGGCCATGACAGGACTGACAGGGAGAGCATTTGGCTCTAATACCTCTGGGGTGTCCTCCAGGCCTACAGCAGGCTCTGGGACGGCCTCCGGGCCTTGAGGGATGGAGGAAGCCTTCTTCCTCCTCTTCCTCCGTTTATGTGGGTGAGGCGGTGGCTCTGTGCCTACCTCCTCTGTGGGCGCTGCAGCGGACTCACGGGCTGGAGCGGGCTCCGGAGCGGACTCACGGGCTGGAGAGGACTGATGGGCTGGAGCGGGCTCTGGAGCGGACTGATGGGCTGGAGCGGGCTCTGGAGCAGACTGATGGGCTGGAGCGGGTGCTGGAGGTATCCGAACCTGACCATTTTTACGAAGATACAGGTAATTGGAGAAATTCCAGAAATTTAAACTCCTTACCAGCTCCATCTCCCACTGTGGCAGAGGGTCATCGAGACAATGATTGAAAATGTCTTTGAGAACCGCATCAGAATGACTAAACCTCTCCGCCCGTGACCAAAACTTCTGCGTAAACGCCCGCACCTCCATATCTCTCTGACGAAGGGTGGTCAGAACTTGAGGACAGGTCTGATCCTCCCGGGTACTCGCAGATGGCCGGATTCCCCTGCTGCTGGATCTAAACATGGTCGAGTCTTATGTCACGGAAGGCACAGAGACAAGAAGGTAAGATCCAGTTGCAGCATTTAATAGGGAGATCCAAAATCGTAATACATCCAGGCCAGAGTCAACATCCACAGAATCAGTCTACACAAAACAAGAAAACATAAACCAAAACAGGAAAACAAGAATCCAGGAGTGCATGTGACCATAGCTTAAGACTCAATGACAATTGACTGAAACAACAGAGTATAAATAGACAGACACTAATAACATGAGTGAAGACAGCTGGGTGCAATTAAGTGATAATGAGTCCGGGAAGTGGGTTATGGGAAATTAAGTCCGAAGAGGTGAGGCAATAGTCCGGGGTGGAGTGCCCTCTGGTAGCTAACCAGGGCACTCCAACTGGTGATCATGACAGAACCTTATTGTAAGTAAAGTGTAGCGAATTTGTTGAGATTAGCCATCTGTTAAACTCATTTTACAAGTATAATAAACACAAAAAGGACTGTTTGAGTTGAGTATTGTGCATTTTTTCCCTTACTACTATTTTTTATTGGTTGTTTAATAATTTTAGTGGAACCGGAATCGGAACCAGAATCGTTAAGCAGAACCGGAATCAGAACTGGAAAAATTCTTATAATTGCCAACCCTATTCAGGAATGAAGTAAATGGCTCTCTTTATAAATGGACCATTGAATTATTGGTTCACCCAATTAATTTATTAAAATGCTGATTCATTCAGGAATTAAGTAAATGGCTCTCTTTATGAATGGGCCATTGAATCATTTGTTCACCCCATTAATTTGTTCAAAATGCGGATTCATTCAGAAATGAAACACCTCTGTGTGTTGTTTGGAGATGCACAACAGTTCTGCTCGGGCTATATAGGTAATATTTTCATGAGAAAATTTGAGCAAAAATAGAAAATATTGTGTCTAAAATATAACACAATATTAACTTACTTATTGAACTGTTGCATAAAATCAATATCAATAGAGAAACTTATGCCGTTGCCATGGAAATCTACCATCAATGAATACACTGAACCGGATAAGAATCTTGACATTACACTCCTACTACTGAATTCAGAAAAAACAGAGATTCTAATTATAGAATTCTAATGATAACCTAGAATACTGTTTAACACTTGTTGGCTGCTCTGTTAAGTCTTCGTCGTCAGTTAGGAACCTGGGTGTGCTTCTTTGATACCAATCTTTCATTTGAAAGCCACATTTCTAACATCTGTAAAACCGTATTCTTCCATCTTAAAAATATATCTAAACTACGACATATGCTCTCAATGATAAATTCGGGACAGTTAGTTTATGCGTTCATGAGCTCAAGGTTAGATTATTGTAATGCTCTACTGGGTGGTTGCCCTGCATGCTTAATAAAAAAACCTTCGGCTGGTCCAAAATGCAGCAGCTAGAGTTCTTACTAGAAACAGGAAGTATGACCATATTAGCCTCGTTCTGTCAACACTGCATTGGCTCCCAATTAAACATTTTATACATTTTAAAATCTTGCTAATTACTTACAAAGCACTAAATGGTTTAGCTCCCCAGTACTTAAATGAGCTCTTAACGCATTATAGTCCTTCACGCCTATTGCGATCTCAAAACTCTGGCCAGTTGATAATACCTAGAATATCAAAATCAACTGCAGGCAGTAGATCCTGTTCCTATTTAGCACCTAAACTTTAGAACAGTCTTTCTAGCATTGTTAGTGAAGCAGACACATTCTGTCAGTTTAAATCTAGACTAAAAACACATCTCAACAAACCCATCACCATACTGGCGTGATGAATCCGATCTTCAACCAGATGGAACTGGATTCAATATTTTGACTGTTCTGACCCCAATCTAACTTCTGACCTGTAATGCTGCCTGAATCATAATCACGCACTGTTAGTTTGTTGGCCAGAGGAGAACTGGCCCCCAACTGAGCCTGGTTTTCCCCCAAGGTTTTTTCTCTTTTTTTGTCACCTGTTGGAGTTGGGTTCCTTGCCACTGTCGCCTCTGGCTTTCTTAGTTGGGGACACTTGATATCCAACAATATTTTTGATCTGCCTGCATTGAAACCATTGTATGCGAAATGAACAGAGCTTGACAATGACATCACTGTTTTCTCCAGAGCTGCTGTATAAATAAATGAACTAAATTAATAAGTAATTATTTTTACAACGGAATGGATCAATACTTAACTTACTTAAGCTGAACAATGACAATTTTTTTCTAGAGCCGCTTTATAGCCAAAACTATGTTCCCTCTATCATTGTAAAGCTACTTTGACAATCTGCATTGTCAAAAACAAAAAACACTATATAAATAAAAGTGACTTGACTTGCCAGTCTCTAGCTCTAGACCTGCATCTCTACATTAAATACAATAAATATACAGCTCATTTCACTTTGATTTCTCTTAATTTTTTCTTCACAGGAGAGAGATGACCTTTTCGATCTTACATAAGTGTGTGGCTCTGTCAGCACTGTCTGTCATACTAAGACACAGTTTGCTCAGCCGTGTTGATGCTGTTAGGATATTTACAGCTAATAAAACATTGTAAACATAATATGTGGTGAGAAAACCTGAGGTTTAACAAAAACAAACAAACAAACAAACAAAAAATACATGAGTGGCATTTCAATACCAAGGCTGCCATTACAGCAGAAAATAATTTTCTTGATCAAAAAAAGGTTGCAGTAACTATGTCACTCCATATTACAAAATGAAGGTTATTTAAACAATATACAGGTATGAAAACATGGCGGCCGATTACTGTATTCATTATAGAGGGGGGAAAAAAACAACTTATTTTTATGAGAAATGCACCCATAAGCCCATCTATTTATTCAGCAAGACCTGTCAAGAACAAGAATTATTACTCTGGTTAAAAGCAGGCTGTATTAATGTTATGGTGAGGCTGTGAAGCTGCGGCTTGAACTTTTTCTGTATGATCTCCACAAGTCCTGTTCTGTCCACACGCTTTGATGCCTTCTTGCTGAACATGTGCAATTTAACACACCTAGGGGCACTTGAGCGTCCTCTATTTATCCAAGAGCACTCAGGGAGATGATGAATTTGTTGCAGGGTGAGAGTGAGTGAATTTCCACAAACTCTGATCTGTGGCAGGAGGACACAGGCGGAAATCAAGGGACATGGCCTCTACCTCTATTCAACCCTCTGTGAATGATTTATGGCTGGTGTGTGTCCTGAATAAACACAATCATCACCTAACATGTAAAAGGGGACACGGCGGACCACACACACAAACAAGAATCCATGTATACACAAATGAACACAGAAACTGACCTTAAACCGTGTCCTAACCAAGTTTTCAAAGACTGGTCTGTTGTCTGTCCACACCAAAATGTGAAATTGCTGTGCGATGTGGCTCAGTATTGGCCGGCTCCTAGCCTGACGTGGACATACTCAATTCCAGTCAGAATATGAGTCTGATACTGCTCCATTGGGCTTTGATTATGGGGACGTATTTCAACCGATCCAGGAAGGACCTCAATTGGATAGACCTACAACCAATCAGAGCTACAGAGTAAGTGACGTATGTTGAGTGACGCACAGTTTTGTTAACAGAACTCAACTGCACAAATACTGGAACTAGTAGAAGATGAGCGTAAACAATCTTTGCCGGTGTTGTAAAAAGAATTTTAAAATCTTTTAAAATTAATGCGCTGTCGATATCTTCTATAACGGACACGATGGCGGAATCTACACATCTCAGTTCTTCAACAACAGCCATCATTGTTGTAAACTAATTCAACCCAAGCGCTCTTTGATGACGTGGCTGATTACGTTTCTGGTGATAATCTGTCAATCGTCGCCCTGACAATGTGATTGGTCCGAACAGTTTCTGTTCGGGCATAATTACTCCTCTACGGATCGAGTCCAGACCGAACTCCTCGACCTCAAAATGTTGTAGGCGGGGCTAAGTTCGGCTGGCATCCAGGCTAGCCGGCTCCTGCAATATCGTGCATGCAATATCGTTGACGAAAAAAAGACAAGACTGAAATGTGGCTAAAAGACTAAAAACTTTATCAAAATCACTCTTTTGAAATCACGTTTTGTTTTTGTCGAATAAAGGAGACAAAACATTACAGACACACAGACACATTAAGCACACGCGCTCTCTCACTGAGGAAGAAGCGCGGATGATCTGAAAACAGTAAGCTGGTGTTTAGCGATCTTCATTTGAGATTTACTACTTAAATTAAAGTGTCATTCAGTCGGTCTATATTGCGCTGCTCGTTTTCTGACTAAATCTGCGACCAAATTGTAGGCTGATATCCAGCAGTGACTCTCAAACTGACGTACACAAACAAAATGCTGAGTTTTGCCGTTTGTTTTATTCTCCTCCACCTTAAAATAACATTAAAACTGGGCATGTATTTCTAGCAGGTAAAATCCCATAAATACTCGACATTCAGTCAAATTACCTCATCTTCTGTGGTCAAAACTGACTGCATCCACACAAGCCAGCAAATTGCGCTACATTAGTGTTGTTCTTGACAATAAAGTGGGTGGGGATTTAGCACTTGTTGTTTAGCATGAAGAACAAATATAGACACAGACAGCATAGAGAATTAAGATTAAAACTCTCTTCGATACAAAAACATACCCTTCTGTGAGTTATTGTTTTTTTAATGTTGATCATATTATACCAGCAAGAATGCAATGTTTCCCGAATATCCATACGATTTCAAATGTGACATTTATTTTATACAACAGTTAAACAAAAGAATATATTAAGTTATGCACATTTTAAACAGTATTGTCAGTACTATTTTTGCTCTATTTTGCAACGAAAGCCACCTTTGAACGAATCGTTAATGATTCAATGAACCATTCATAAATACAGCTGCTTGCTTTGATACTGGAAGAATGAATGACTCGATGATTCACTCATAAAAACAGTGACTTACCGTCACCTACTGGTGGTTTAAATGTAATATTTAAAAGTATCACTTCGTTCCCATTCAGTCAGTCACGTTTGACGTTACGTCGATACTGACGTAATAGGGTCTCACTTGGGAGCCCAATCACCTCCAAGTGGTACAAAACGAGCCAATGGGAACTGGCCAGTGAGATTTACATGCCAGACCACACCCCCGGCATCCGGGTATAAATAGGGCCGGCCTACTCACTTCCATTCATACTTTTGCTTCGGAGCCGAGCGGTTGTACAGCGATCGCTCTTCCAATTCACCTCTACTGAGAGTAAATTTCTGAGCAAATAACAGCAATTTTAATTGCTATGAGGAGAACACTCAGAAAATAGCAATTTTAATTGCAATTTTGCTTGCAGCTCGTCGAGGGATCTCTCTCCAGGTGTGATGGTGCATTCCAGCGTTGTTTGCATCCAGCTTGCTGTTTACACAGGGCAGCATTCACCCGTGGGCGCTTCGGCTAAGAGTATTTCCCTAAAAGAGCAAGCACGGCAGCAAGCGTCTTTTTAAAGATGCCTCTCTGTCCGTGCATTCCTGGATGCGGTCGTTTCCTGGTTTCATCTGACGGCCACGATCGCTGTCTCACATGCCCAGCATGTGGATACAGCGTTTGATGCTGATTCATGCTCTCGAGAGAACATGATCACGTCGACACTCAGGTCGTGACTCTCCTTTCTCGTAAAGGTTTGAGTCCCCTTTGTTGTTGCCCAGACGCTGCTTGTGTGTAAAAGCACAGCTGCGGGTCTGTTCAACACTTTGGGAGATGGAGGGTTACAGCGAGAGCCTTCCGCCGCTCCTCAGCATGTCGTGTGCCGGTGAGCTGCCTGCTGACAATGCGTGTTGCCACTGCAACCCGTGTCATTTGCCGCTCTGGATGAGGATCAGATGTCGATAGCTGCATCGGTGAGAGGGCTATCGCTATCTGGAGAGGAAGATGAAGCTGAGCTTCCAGCTTCAGCGGTGTTTGCTCATGCTGAATTGGATTCAGAGTTGATAGCCATGCTTTCCCGGGCCGCCGCACGCTCAGACTCGTTCTGAACGATTGTGGCTGGATGATTAGTTCTGGGCTCGGAGCGTGACACGAAAGATCGCCTCACCCCGCCCCCATGCCTTTCTTCCCAGAAGTGCATGAAGAGCTTTGGCAGTATAGAGGCACATTAGTGCCAAAATCTGTTCAAAGTTTTTCCTCTGTCACTACCCTCGTCTCTGGGGCGGTCAGGGGTTCATGTGGGTTCCTCAGGTGGACTGGGCAACTGCGGTGCATTTATGCCCGCAGAGTGCTGCCACCTGGTGGAATCACCTGTGTCTCCCATCCAGTGCCTGTGAGATGATGGCAGCTCTAGCTTTTAAGCCTCACAGTGCTGCTGGAGAGACCGCCTCCTTCTTGCATGCTATGGTCCTCCTGCTGGCCAAGGCAACGCACAAGGGTAGTTCTGAGCCGGGGTTGATGCAGGACCCGAGCATGCTGACTGACCTTGCCCTCTGGGCAAGAGAAGTCGCAGCACGGGCCCTCGGCCAGACGATGTCAACCTTGGTGGTCCAGGAACGCCATCTTTGGCTAAACCTTGCTGAGACTCGAGATGTCAAAAAAGTGCGCACAAAGGCTCCTGGACACGACCCCAATGACACTGGCATGTCAACTGCCTCAAGTTGCTAGCAGTACTCCTTGCCCTGCGCTAGTTTCGACCGCTGCTGCACGACAAGCATGTACTGGTCCGGACGGACAACACATCGACCGTAGCGTACATCAACCACCAGGGTGGTCTACACTCTTGTTGCATGTCGCAACTCGCCCGCCATCTCCTCCCCTGGAGTCAGCGGCGACTCAGGTCGTTGCGCCATTTATATCCCGGGCGAGCTCAATCGTGCGGCCGACGCGCTCTCACGACAGCTCACGTTCCCAGGGGAATGGAGACTCCACTCCCAGGTGGTCCAACTGATTTGGAGCCAATTCGGGGACGCACAGGTAGACCTGTTGCCTCCCACGAATCCGCTCACTGCTAGTTGTTCTCAGGGACAAGGCACCATATAGCACCCATCCATCGCAGCACCCACCATCGCAGCACATCACGATGTGGTCGATAGCAGGTCACTATGAAAGCACGACCTGATCAGAGGAGCCAGGAGGTTGAACCCTTGTAATGACTGAGGCAAATCAGACACAATTATTGGTTAGTTAACCAATAGTTTTAAGCTCACTCTGGGGTGTCCCCATCCCCCGGGAAATCCTCAGTTACAAGTTTATTGCGCCGAGGAATGTGGCTGCCGCATGGAGAGCAGAAGAGACACACAAAAATCTGCATCTTCCCTGCATTTTCCACACAGAACACAGACGTTACTGCATTAATTTATAGACAGACTATTCTCTACATACATATTCCCAGGAAATGGTATCCATTATTACTGTTGTTGTATTGTACTCATTGTATTTACATGTTTTATGATTTTTAAATGTTATGACCTGCAAGGTAACTTCAATTATGCCATGTTTGGTGTCTATGC
>RJVU01008328.1:1294842-1310567 GCA_003731715.1 Anabarilius grahami | reverse complement strand
TTAGTTATGTGTTTGTGAGTTAGTTAATAAAGATTGTGCACAATACATGTTTGGTTCTGACTCCGTCTGCTAATGAATTGCCTCTTAAGTGATATAGACCCGAACCTATGCTCTAAGTAGCACGGTGCGTTAAGAAGGTTATTTTTCCATAACCTGGAAATGAACATTTCTTAGAATTATTAAACAATCAACACTGTGTTCCCTGGACAACAGGTTAATTGATTGCAATATTAAGATTAATGTAGCTATATCCAGTAAATCTGATTAACCGATTTACATATTCATAATTAATCATAATTGATAAATCATATTGAGTTATGAATAATTATTAATATTTCCCCTCTTGAGTTAAATCGCTACACCCTTCTAGGCCTCGCCTCATTCCCTGTTGGGACCTCTCTGTCGCTCTGGCGGGTCTACAGAGAGCTCCCTTCGAGCCCCTTTAGTCAGTCGAGCTGAAACATCTGTTGTTAAAGACAGTGCTCCTGACCGCGCTCGCTTCCTTTAAGAGGGTTGAGGACCTGCAAGCATTTTCAGTCAGCGAATCGTGCCTAGAATTCGGGCCGGCTTCCTCTCACGTTATCCTGAGACCCCGGCTTGGATATGTGCCCAAAGTTCCCACCACTCCCTTCCAGGACCAGGTGGTGAACTTGCAAGCACTGCCCCTGGAGGAGGAAGACTCAGCCCTAGCGTTGCTGTGTCCCGTTCGTGTCCTGCGCGTTTACGTGGACCGCATGCAGAGCTTCAGAAGCTCTGAGCAGCCCTTTGTTTGCATTGGAGGTCAGCAGAAGGGAAAGGCTGTCTCCAAACAGAGGTTGGTCAACTGGATAGTGGATGCCATCGCCATGGCTTACCAGTCCCAAGGTGAGCCGTGCTCCCTCGGGTTGCGAGCTCACTCCACTCGGGGTGTTGCTTCCTCCTGGGCGCTGGTGCACAGCGCCTCTGTAGCAGACATCTGCAGAGCTGCAGGCTGGGCGACACCAAACACATTCGCAAGATTTTATAATCTCAGAGTGGACCCGGTGTCCTCCTGTGTGCTGTCTACACGTAGATAGCCACGGGTTTTCGCTTGCTTGTGCCATTTCCCTTGGATGAGGGAATGCGAGCGGCGGAGGCGTACGACGCCAGGTCCAGTACTCGTGTGCATGCCCGGTTGGTCAACCCTTGTACTGGGCTAGATGCCTATATGATGTGATTCCCTTCGGGTAATTCCATATGTGTCTGTCCATGGTACGGTTTCCCTGGGCGGCTCTGCTCTGCCCTGTCTCTGAGCGATAGAGTTCCTCCCTGGAGGTAGGACCTATGTCAGGGATCTTCCACATGCGTTACTGCCCCTCGGGTCAGTCCATTTGGGTCTTCCACACGTCACCTCCGTTCGGGCAGGGTGTGGTCTCTGTAGCTTTCCCCTCCTTTGGACTGTTGGTCATGGCTGAAAAACGTGGGAATCGAGTCCTGAAGCACTCTTCCTCAGGGGTAAGGAACAGCAGCTTCGACCATCCCCTGAGTAACACCCTGTCCTCTCCATCCCACTGGAATGGAAGACCTCCTTGGGCTTACTCCGGATGCTGGAGGGTTACGACTCTTTGGTAGCACTTGCATTTGGGCACGCTATGGCTTGCCAGCATCTTCTACCCTAACACTCGTAATGTGGCTCAGTTGTTATGCCGTTTTCCATTGGACCCCATTATGTTAGTGTCAACATAACGTAGAACGTGACTGACTGAATGGGAACGTCTAGGTTACTATTGTAACCCCCGTTCCCTGAAGGAGGCCATAGCCCCGAGTCACCGCTGAATGGCCGGGTGCCCTGGCTCGGCTCCTCAGCAAAACACGAATGGAAGTGAGTAGGCCGGTCCTATTTATACCCGGATGCCGGGGGTGTGGTCTGGCATGTAAATCTCAATTCCCATTGGCTCGTTTTGTACCACTTGGAGGTGACTGGGCTTCCAAGAGAGACCCCATTACGTCAGTATCGAAGTAACGTCTCAGTTTTCTCCTAGTACCCTAGACGTTTTCATCTTCATTGTATTTATTGATTTTTTTTAAACACATTATTTATTTTATAAAAGGTATTTATAAAAGTAAAAAATGCACTGGAAAAATCAATTCAGAAGGCAAATATTGTCCCTTAATGGAACAGGTGTAACTGCAGTCTAAGTGGGAAAGAGAGGGGGTACGCAGAAGGATGTTAAAATTCCTCAGGGGGTACGACACTCTAAAAAGTTTGAGAACCACTGAAAAGGGATATGTAGAATTGCACAAGAAATACTGCTAAGAGTGAAATGTCAATAAGCCTGTTACCTTGATTCAAATTTTTCATAAGCTTAAATGAAGTGGTCTAAAGAGAAAAATTATATTGACTATTTTGTCTAAAGACTACATACAAAATAGCTATCAAAATTAATGTTGGTAACTGTAGTTTGACTAAAAGTAATGACTTAAACTTGACAAAAATGCGATGAGTTTTCTTCAACTAAAACTAGACTAAAATATGAAAGACAAAAATGACAAAAATGAGACTAAGACTAAAGAGCATTTTCGTCTGAAGATAAAGACTAAGACTAAATCAAAAATGGCTGCCAAAATTAACACTGAACTGCATAGAGTATTTTCACCCCAGGCTACAGCTATCCAACCTCATCCCAGAGTCTCCTCCTTGAGATGTCATTGCCTATCTCGACTCTCTCCTGGGACACTCTGAGGTGTAAACAAAAAGAGAGAAGTGAGAAGCGAGGACAGGTGATTCATCTCCTTTGTAAGCCCATGAACTGGCCTGCAAATGTCTGTCCGCTATCTGTTTTCAATCCTTATCAACAAGAGAGAAATGCTTAACGAGTCTCACGAATGCCCTTCTGAGAGGCTGACCTGCTCCCCATCTGCAAAACAGATGAGAGGTGGAGAAGAATCGCAGGTCTCTGCTGAACATATATAATTTACAGAATTTTACAGAATTACAGAAAGCAGCTGATAGATTGATATGGAGCGTGACAGTGATGATAAAAGTAAGGAAGGGAAAGACGTTTAGAATTGAGAGATAATTTGCAGAAGATTGGGGGGGGTCTTTCTGGTGAAGCTGGTCGACAAAGGTATTCTTGATGGTTAAATGAAAATTTTGACAAATTATTCACACTGCTCCAAAGCCTTTTGAGTTTCTTCCTTGGAAATATCTTTTCCATACAATAAAAGCAATCTTAGGGTATGTTCACACTTGGTAGGTTTGGTTCAATTAAAACAAACTCTGGGGCGATTGCTCTATAAATGCGGTTCATTTTAATAAGCGTGAAAGCTGCCATCTGAACTTTGGTACACACCAAACAAGCGGACTGAGACCCTACACGAACTCTGGTGGGATTCGACTGAAATATGAATGCAACACAGACCAAAGACATCTAAACAAACAAAAAACAGAATGTGATGCCATCCAGCATTAAACTCATGTAGATTCTGGAAGCTGTCTTCAGCACCGCATCCAGTGTAGAAAATATCACAGATTATTATGGGTTATATTATCTTTTGAAGCGTCGCGCCGCTCGCGTCCGATGTACACAACTCTTCCGCTTCCACATGCTGCACGACATGGCCTCGCCCACTTTGTTGAGTGTTCCCGGGGGCGTGTTTTGCAGGGTTTATGATGTCACCAACCCAGGAAGAAGCTTGTTGTAGTCCAAACCGGTCGTTTTTGTAGGCATTAAACTGCCATAACTTTAAAAGACAATATCTCCGTTTGCAGTGAACTTTCAGCGCTGTAACTTTGCAAATACTGTTTATGCTCAAGCAGCAACATTACACACTAACTAAAGTTAAAAAAGTGAAATCGCATTGAACCACCCCTTTAATGGTTGTGTAAAAAAAATACACCCTTTTTACCTTGTCAAAAACAGCTCTGTTCACAGTGAGCCGTTTCGGTGCATGTCCCTTTAAATGAAAATGAGCTACTGTTCACCCCACCCCTATCTTCCATGGGTGGGCTGTAAACACTATTTGGCAGGTATTGCACTGAAGTCACCATTCTTATTTATGCAGTTTTAAATGCTCAAAAACGATTAAAATCGTTGCCTCATCGTCATGATAACGGTTCGTGGCCAGGTCAGATAACGTCAGAGTTTGTTGTCGTTTGTTGGAAAATCATACCACACTGCTCAGACATTCCCCGACCCAACAAACGGCGATTAAACATGTTCAGTCGGATGAAAACAAACTCCGACCAACGGCAACAAGACGCTAACAGGGGTATCACACTAGCTGCGTCTCATTTCGGAGGCTGCGTCCTGATCCAACAAACTCCAACAGATGTGTTTGTTGCCATTTATCTGTGCAGTGTGAACTGGCCTTTAACTTTAGTCGCATTCGTCATGGAACTTGCTAACTAGCACATTATTAGGAAAGGCATTTTGCAAAGATTCATAAAAAAAACCTATAACGTTACTCATGTCTTCTGGAGGTACTGATCCATCCTTCAGGAACTTTTTAGCAAAACAAACTTTTTAGCGCAGACATAAACGCATATAGGTAGATCGGGGGGCGCATTCCCTTCAAAAACAAAATTAATCCACTGCGTCTTCAGCGGCTCAGATGTCGAGAGTAAAGGACGGCTGCTATGTTCATTCTTATATCCAATAACAAAACGCCTCAGTTGCTTTGGAGACATTCTTGTCTACACATGCATGGCGTCGAAACAATGGCGGACTGTTTACAGCTCACTCAGGGCGGGTCTATGCTAAAACGGCAATGTCCGTCAAGAGTCGTGGGAGGGGCCTGTGCAAATTTACGTCACTTTGCCAAGAATCTGTGAATGGCTTGATCTGACAAAGTGCTTATGATTTGTGGGGATAAAAAAAAAAAGCACTAGGTGGATTTTTATCTTTATAGGGTGGTTGTGTAGACACACTGCCAACACACATTTATGTCCAAACACCATGTAAAAGTGAATTTTGCATCTGATGTCCCCTTTAAATCTTAGTTGTACAGGTTTGACACGACAGGTTAATGAGTGAATAATGACTGGATTTTTGGTAACACTTTAGATTAGGGAATACATATTCACTATTAACTAGGAGTTTTACCTCAATAAACTCCTAATTACTGTTTATTGATAGTAAGTAAGGTTGATATTGTAGTGGTTATGTTTAGGTGGGTTAAGGGATGTAGAATATGGTCATGTAGAAAAAGGCATTACTATTTGTTTTATAAGTACTAATAAACATCCAGTATGCTAGTAATACGCATGCTAATATAGTAACTATAGTGTTTCCTAATCTAAAGTGATTTTCATATTTGGGTGATCGGCCATGTTGCTCATGTTTGATGATTTTATTTAGAAAGAATTTGGGACTATTTGTATTTGGACATCTATAGGAAATCCCACCCATGGCTGTCTGCTGTGTCCTGATAGCATTGTTACCTTGCCTTGGGATGAGTGCTTTAACAGCTAAACAGTGATGTCTTTTAAATGTGTGGGCGTGTAAGTTTAGATGTTGCATGTTTATTGTGAAACTAGAAGTTTTCTTCAACCCTTCTCTGTCTTTTGTATAGATGACATGCTATTTGCTTGCTCATTCACATCCAGATTCGTTTTTTTCTCTCTCTACACTTTCTTTGAAGATGTGCTTAGCTGAACTGATGAAAAATTTCAGGCAGAGAACAGAGGCTTTCAGCAGCTGCATGAAAGGCAGTGGAAGAACTGGCATTATGTGTTAGCGAAACACAAGGTGAGAGATGCCACAAGCAAACACCTGCCATGCAAAGTACCACAATCCCTTCAATTCAGCCAGCACACCTTATTGCCTACAGCACACACAAAGGTGTACCTTTCCTTAACACATTTATTCAGAAGCACAAACTCATTTTTTTTCAGTCAAATGTTTCTCGAGTCATTTGGGAATACCTCCTTTACTTCGAACCAAGTCTGAAAAATATGACAGGCCAAATGGGATTTGCTATTATTGAGATTAAATTTGCAACAGGTAATCTTTATACATCAGTCGGTCATGGACTACAACAAAGAGACAGGCTGAAATGGCCACATTAGTATGAATGATTTTTTTATTATTCTAGAATAGAGTCTATTGGGAAATACAAGATTTTTTTAATCAGCTAGGTGCAATCTAACACCTTTCAACAGCACATATTTCACTAAACACCAATAAGCTATTTAAAAACAGAATAAGAAAGCCTCAATGCACAATTTCATGACTGCATTCTTTCAAAAAGACACTCATGTAACTGTTAGAGCTGTTGATTAACTAACGTAACATACTAAACAAGCAAACAAACGTTTATACTTTAGACAAACAACTTCAAAACAGGACAACAAAGTATACCTTTGAGGGAAGTTCAAATTTGCATTTCAAACTGTCATGCCAAAGCATGTCAACATCACAGTGTTTTCTCACAAGTCAAATTTGTGGAGGAGTGAAGCAGAAGGGCTGATTTCATGACAGTCCTTACCCAAAGAGACTAACAGCCTCTGACAGGAAGATGGATCACTTTACTAATGCCTGAACAAATCTATAGGAGGTGATGATAATAGATGTTAGTACTGAATTGCATCTCTAGAGTAATTTTGAGTCAAGTATGGAATGTTTTTTGCCTCTAAATAGAAACACCACAAGAACATGTAATTTGGTATTACTGTGTTTCTTAGGACATGGTACCTTGGAAATATTATCTTAAAAGGGGCTATATGTAGAATTCAGAAACCCTTGTTATTAGCAACACTGGTGGCCGTTAAGTGAACTGCATCCAGCAACTTATTGTTTGTGCTCGAACTCATGCACACATAACGTACAGGAGACTGAACGTGATTCAAGGCCACAATATACTCAGACAAAGTTCTTTTTCATTCTTCGCTTAGAAGTAAAATATTGGAAATACTGCTGAGAGCCACATTTAAATGAAGATATAAATATGTGCTGGATGTTTTCCTCTCAATAACAAAATAAAACAGCACTTAAGAAAGCATCTGATTATTGCGATGTGTATATGTTTGAACCAGTTCTGGAATTCACCGGCATCATGTTGACAGATGAGGTCATTAAAATTACACTGTTATAATAGTTTGATTATAAAATATATTGGAGACTATAGACTATAGGTCTGGGTATTTGAGACTATAGTTTAGCATGACACATTGACATTAAAGTACAGAATAGCTCTTTTGGCATTATCCTGACTAAGCAATCGTTTCATGTGTCATTGAAAGGAAGAAAGGCTTTCGGGAGAGTGTATTCGTCACATATTTTTGATTTTTCTGGTGAAACCGACCTGAGTCCTTCATATAAAATCAGTCTACAGGCTTCTACAGGCTACAGGACATCGGGAAAAGTCTTTTTTTTTTAAAACTTGTTTTTAAAGTTTCGTTACCAGCTGTTCACACATTGGCAATACAAAAGGCGATTAATACATGAAAAGTCTTAAATATTCATATAGACCCTTTAAGAATGCATTGGGAAAACCACCTAATTTGGACCTTATTCCAGTTCAGACAGGACCACTTAAGTCAAAAAATACCATAGACAAACTTTTTTGTCAACGTTTATTGGCATATTTAGCTGAAGTTACATTTGGCGGTATGGCTCTGTTCTAAATTCCCCGTCTTTTTCATGAGCTCGGAAACATGAGTTTCATGAAACAGCAGCAGCTTCTGGGGACAACCTCCCATTTTTTTAAACTGGGGGAGCAGCGCAAATCCCCCTATTGAGAACAGAGCATGCATCAATGACAACAGAATGACACTGATTAAGTTAAACACAAGTTTAAGGAGGAGCTGGGGGAGGAGGTGGGTTGCAAAGCAGCATGCAGTGGAAGCAGCCAAGCAGGCAGACTGAAGCTGTGTTTAAGTAATGCGCCCTGTTTGAGAGTTGCCAATTTAGTGGATAGGAATCGGATCAGCTGATATGGGTGGGGTTGGAATTTGCCAGTCAGCTGATAGCAGAGCTTGACTACGAGGCCTGCCTGAACTAATGCAGAATGCTTGATTTATTCAGTTATTTAAAAACCAACTTTCTTTTTCACTTGACAAAACCACTTAAGCTGGGCACACATTTAACTACTAGATAAAACATTCTAAGACTGAGCTCAACACACAGCGATTATTTCCTTAGACTGAAGCAGATTTATACTTACATACGGAATTTGAACACCAACTGTAATCGCCGACTGAACGCAACTGGCTCTGACTGGACACGTTTGAGCGAGATCAGTCATAACTATCAATTTACATTCATAATCGGCCTTACAATCGTTAAGTGTGTCCTCGGCTTTACTTTAATGAAGCTTATTTGGTTCCATTTTGGTATGTAACACCTATTTTCACAATCCAATCAATTGTCAAAAAAAAAAAAAAAAAGAAGTCTGACATTTTTGTTACTGTTGTTTACAGCGGGGGCAGTCGTGGCCTAATGGATAGAGAGTCGGACTTGTAACATAAGGTCATGGGTTCGAGTTGGATGGGTTAAATGCAGAGCACAAATTCCGAGTATGGGTCACCATACTTGGCCACATGTCACTTCACTTTCACTTTCACTTTCATTCAAACTAGAACAAAGAAAAAAAAAAGTTGTTTAGCTTATAAAAATAAAAAATAAAACAGTTTGCTCATCTCGTCATAAGATGGCTGCCACTGCTGGCTAAAGGATGGGTTTTGAAGGAGCAAATTAATTCTCTAGTTCGACTGTGGATATGACAGGTAGCAAATTGACAAGACTTTGATAACAAAAACAATTACTAAAGCCATATGATATAAGAGAATAGACTGAGCTTGTCTTTTAATTCATTCCTACTTTGCGCTTGTCTAACTCTATTCTCTCCTACAAAATACTTTACGCTACATTAGCTTTGACATTGCATTTAGTCTCCTCAGGCACAACAATAAAACAGACTGGAACCTAACAAAAAAAATCTCTTCTTCCTCTTTCTTTAGGTGATTGCTCTAAAACACTTCGAACAGCATCAAACCCATGTTTCTACTGACGGCAAGGTATAAAAGAATAATTTTGGCTTCTTGAAAAAAAAAATCAATAAATCATTTGGCGTACAGGGATGGCCGCTATCTTGATTGGCAGGACGAGGCTGGGGATTAGCATCAGCGCTAGTATCTCCGGACTACAGTGCTTTAATCAGGATTCTGGATTCTGAATGGAGCTCTGAGTGGCAGTGCGCTCAAGAGGACAGGCTCAAACTGTGTATACAAATTAGGCTTTATTTAGGAATGTGCCATTCAACCGTGTACTGGAGGACAGAAAGCACGGCAGTTTGCTAAAAAGCTGTCTTGGAGTGCACTCTTGAGGGAGGGTTAGGGTGCAGTTGGAGCCACGCTTTTAAGTTTTGCATAAGGGACTTGCTTATTAAAAAATTTCTTTTTGCAAATAGCTGAAACCATGCTGAGAGGCCTCTGACACATTTAAATAGCACACTTTTGAGTCGTATGAAAGTGTAAGTGATGGTGGCATGACAGTTATATTGTGAATAAATAAATAAATAAATTAGCATCATCAAAACATTCATCCATCCATTTTTCAGACTTTTTGACTTATGTAGGGTCGTGGGGATGCTGGAGCCTACACTTTAAAGGGGTGGTTAAATGCGATTTCACTTTTTTAACTTTAGTTAGTGTGTAATGTTGCTGCTTGATCATAAACAGTATCTGCAAAGTTACAGCGCTGAAANAGTTTGCTAAAAAGCTGTCTTGGAGTGCACTCTTGAGGGAGGGTTAGGGTGCAGTTGGAGCCACGCTTTTAAGTTTTGCATAAGGGACTTGCTTATTAAAAAATGTCTTTTTGCAAATAGCTGAAACCATGCTGAGAGGCCTCTGACACATTTAAATAGCACACTTTTAAGGGGTGGTTAAATGCGATTTCACTTTTTTAACTTTAGTTAGTGTGTAATGTTGCTGCTTGATCATAAACAGTATCTGCAAAGTTACAGCGCTGAAAGTTCAATGCAAACGGAGATATTGTCTTTTAAAGTTAAATGCCAACAAACACGACCGGTTTTGGACTACAACAGGTTGGTGACATCCTAACCCTGCAAAACACACCCCCGGGAACAAGCAACAAAGTGGGCGAGGCCATGTGGTGCAGCATGTGGAAGCGGAAGAGTTGTGTACACCGGATAATAGATAATCTGTGATATTTTCTACACTGGATGCGGCGCTGAAGACAGCTTCCAGAATCTACATGAGTTCAATGCTGGATGGCTATTACTGAATGCACAAAGGCTTTTACTGAAAGATGGAGCAGTTCCCTCTTTAAAAGCAGAAGCTGCTGTTTATTGGCTTCAAACTGTAAGTACGTTTTATTGTTTTTACGTCTTTTAAACCTATAGTCCTGTTGCTATTTTTGGTTGCATCAAGGACATATACAAAGAGCAACTCGTTTTTGCTTCGCTAGCCAGTTAGCTAAATTCTACAAACACCAACAAACTTCTATGTTCATAGACAAACAGTTGTTCATGCTATAAATTAAACGCTGCCTTTACAAAAATGCGACTGCTCAGGCATGTATTCAGCTACAGTAAAGCTTGTATCAGGATAAAACTGTATATTGAAAGCTAACAAACAGCAGTGACAGAATATCTAAACACTTTGACACAAATACAAAATGAAATACCATTCATAAATGTCCTTTAAAAGCCGCGATTGCGATTGACCCTCTTCATCTGAGTCTGATTCGGGCTTAATTTGATACAGCAATATAGACGCCATTATTTACATTTTGACTGAAGCAATGGATGGTAAGGGGTGTGTCGTTTCCGGACGCTTCAGCGAATCACGATACACTGGGCCAGCTACCAACCTGCTAACCAATCTGAGCACAATCGGAGGGAGTGGCTTCATAGAAGCAGGAAGTCAAACGAGCCGTTCATATGACAGTGGAAACAGAGGTGTAGAATAAAGGTAAAATATATGAAAAATACAGCGTTTTCAAAAAAAACAAAGCATTAAGACATGTTAAACTGCGCCCCAAGAACACAATCAAGCCTAGAAAAAAAACACATAACCACCCCTTTAAAAAGTACTTCAGGTCAGGACATGTCACCACAACTTAAATAAATGATTGCAAGTTAAAAGTTCTAATTTACTGATTTAATTAAACCCTTTAAGTTGCAAACATTATTTTGTTGAGTTCTGTTGACATAATAATATTGATCATTACATTAACTTAATATTGTGTGTACTTTAAACATAAATTTTTTTTAACTAAGTTGTAGTAATGTAATGAAATTGTCTTGATTAGTTGAAATTGAAAAACTTCTACTTTGGTAATTTGGTAGTGGATTTCTAGATCCCAGTATGCTTTGCATAGGACTGGATAAGGAGAATAAATGTTGAAATTATTTTTGCTGTATATATAAAACTGGAAAACACAAAAATACAGATAAAAAAAAAAAAAAAAAAGCTGATCTAATGTCTCAAACATTGTCTGAAACCTCCCAAGGGTGCAATTTACCTCCATTTAAAGAAGTTAATTGTATCTGATGAAAGGCATTTGACAACTCTTCCTAACCCACGGGTAGAAGATCCATTAAATGAACACACACCCACACAGGTTTGTTTTTGTGAATTGTGGGGACATTCCATAGTCATAGTGGTTTTTATACTGTACAAACCGTATTTTCTATCACCCTACACCAACCCTACACCTAAACCTACCCATCACAGAAAACTGTGCACATTTTTACTTTCTCACAAAAACTCATTCTGTATGATTTATAAGCCTTTTGTAGAATGGGGACATGGGGTAATGTCCTCATAAGTCACCCTCTCCTTATAATACCTATGTCATACCCATATCATTATACAAATTTGTGTCCTGATATGTCACAATAATGTGCGCGCACACACACACACACACACGTTCGTTTTTGTGAATTGTAGGGACATTCCATAGGCGTAATGGTTTTTATACTGTACAAACCGTATTTTCTATCCCCCTACACTACCCCTACCCCTAAACCTAACCATCACAGGAAACTGTGCACACTTTTACTTTCTCACAAAAACTCATTCTGTATGATTTATAAGCCTTTTGAAAAGTGGGGACATGGGGTATGTCCTCATAAGTCACCCTCTCCTTGTAATACATATGTAATACCCATGTCATTATACACATTTGTGTCCTGAAATGTCACAAAAACGCACGCACACACACAAACTTTAAGTTTCCAAGTCTGTAGTGCCACACTGACTGAGTGATGTAAAGTGATTGAGGTCTGCCTGCAGCTATAAATGCCGATATGGAAGCAGACACCTGCGATCAAGGAGTCAAAGACTGTGTGTATGGATTCAAATGGCACGTTTAACTGTCATTACCAATGCAAATTGTCCCCTAAAGCTATCAGCTTTATCAGCTTATGACTCCCCTCTTGTGGACAAGCAGCCAGACACTCATGATTAGCTACAAAACAGCCTATTAAAAAAAAAAAAAAGTTATTCCTCTTATACAGTATATTTTCTTTTCCCCATTATAAACTCAGACTTTTCAAAGATGGACAACATATTAATTAGTTTGCCTTTTTTAAACTGCCACAATTAAGAGAATACAGGGGTGATTTTATAAAATCACTTCAAAACACAACTAACAAAATTTGCTTAATGACAAGGAAGTGATATCAAACAACAGCACAAACATCATCAAAAGCCCAGTTTCATCAAATTATAGAAATCATTATGATCCTGTTCATTTTCTTTCAATTGAGTTACTAATGTTTCAGTGAACTTGGCCAGAGGATATTTCTGAAATAATAGCATATAGAAAAGAAAGATAGTAAAAAAAATACCTTAATTATCATAAGCATTTTTTTTCCAAGGTATGAGCTTAAAAGCTACTGCATAATGCATGAATGATTCAAAAAGATGAACAGTCAATAACCAAATGTTTTACCTACTTGAATACTGGATTCAACTTTTTAAGTAAGACAACATGTTAAGAATTAATGAAGAGCTGAGAAGTGAGATGACAAGTAACAGGAGACGACAACAGTGACATACAGAGTGCAAATGAAATGAATGAGTGTGACAATAATTAAAAATGTACAGATTTTGACAGTGAAGGCTGCAAAAAGAGTTTTCTGGATAAGATGCATAAGGGAAATTATTCATATTTTAATATTTCATATTTGTACTAGTTTCTGTTAAGATGAGATCAAGAGATGATCATGATGAAGGGTCCCTCTTTTTCTTTCTCTCTCTCAATTTCTGGTGTATTTCCCAAGTGCCCTTCAGGCCTGGCAACAGTTATATTGGACCTGCTACAAGGGTCCAATGTGCCATATGTGTCCTTGGGCCTATTCCCTCATTGGAGTGGTCACCTTTAAGAGGCCATTCCCCAAAGAGCATGTCAGTTTAAGCACACAGCCCTTAGCAGTCAGTATTCAGTATTCTCCTCTAATGTCCTACAACGTCCTGCAGGCTCACTAGTCTCATTAGGGAGTACCTGTTGGGTTGAGAACAAGGGTATATGTACTGTAGATAGCGACAGAAAAAAAAAGAGGGAACTAATGACAGACTGTCATATCGGCTGACTTCTGGGCTTTTTAAAACCATCAATATCACTGGATGATAACTGTGCCCACTTGGCTAATTAACAGAAATCTTAGCAACCCCTTGTGTCCGTAGATATATTTATAATTACAATTATAGATAATGATTTTCAATGTAGTTTTTCAAGTGAATTTTGAATAAGTACATTTTGTGTAAAATTTATGTTCAGGAAGGATGGAAGGAAGGACCAATAAAAAGACAAAAGATAAATCACTTCAAGAGTATTTACAAGTCTGAAAATTATCGCTTGACTTAGTTACCACTCCTGCACACCAACGCATCATCCAATAACCCTCCGATTAAGGAATACCGTAACTCATTAGGTCCAGTCACATGCTGTGAGTCCTTTCTGCTGTTCGCAGAATGAAGACAGATCACTACCTCCCTTCAACAGCCCTCTCTAGCACACACTAAACCACACTGTAACTTCAAACAGCCCGCTTGCCTGGGAAAAGACAATTACTGTATATGGAATGGTTTTTGGTCTATGTTCCTAGATCAACTCTTGGTGCTGGGGAAAAAAAAATGCTACTAAATAATCATTGGGCAAACCATATCACTCCCTTAACCTAAATTTAGAGGGAAAGTATAGGTTTATAAACACAGACGTTGATCCATTACATGTGTTATAGTTGTCATGTACACTCTACTATACTGGAAGCTATCTGTAACATTCCTTTAGGCTTCAAGATAATGTTTCTTAAAATGAGTTGTCTACAGTGAGGACATATTAACCTGTGGGCTGCCCTAGCCTGTCTGAATCTTGAAGGTTTGAGTTTCTGAGTTGGCAGACAGCATTGAACAAGAGTGACAGTGTCATTAGGGGAGACAGTGTGGCGTCTTGAGCCGTGAAAGATCCTTCCTATGGGGTGAGGAGCAGGATAACTAAGAAGAGGACGTTGTTTTATGTCCTCTGTCTGTCCCTGCTCTCCAAAACCCAAAAGTGAGTGAATGAGAAACTCAAGAAGAGAGATGAAAGGTATAGGTTTCCACAAGGACATAAGTCATAGAGAAAAAAAATCAATTTAATGATCTTTAACAAGGGCTGCAGAACAGATTACCCACCAAAATATTTTCGTAATTAGTACTTTTTTTATCTTAACATCCTGAAAGCATAGTGATAAGTAATTTCAATGGACACAGCTCTATAAACAAAGCAGAATACATGCTATATCCGTGGTAAATCTAATGTTTGAAGTTTAAAACACAAAAAAGCTAAAAAACTAATTCAATACATGTTTAGTGCAAAAAAGGCTTATTACATTAAGGATCTTAGATGTTTTTAGATATATTTATTGGGAACAAGACAAATACTAATTGGACTACACATGCACCAAACCCCATTAACAGCACCCTCAAAAAACAAAACAAAACAAAAAAACAAACAAACAAGGCTTTTGTGAGTTTTTATCATTAGCGTGTACATGCTTGTTTTCTATGTGGGCAATGGTTTAGGAAAAAATAATGTTGTAGTAGGATAATGGAGAGTAATCACATCATTTGTAAGTTAATTCGTTAATTTATGGCCGCTCCAATAATTCTTCAGCAGTGGTGTTGGATTTATTTTGTGCTTCAGCATTAAAAAGTTGACTAAATTGTGCTGACTGGAAACAAATTTACGGTGTGCATTTAAAAAACCAACTCTCATGGGTCAGCGCAAGAGAGTTCTGGACCAACTGAATGAAATGTTACTTGCCCTATCGGGCCTTTGTTGTATTGCCATGATTATATGCATCAGTTAGAATGTTGTGTTTATGAACATGCAGTAGCTGTCATGAAGTTGCATTTAACCCTCTGGAGTCTGAGGCTGATTTGGGGCCTGGAGAAGTTTTGACATGCCTGACATTTGTGCTTTTTTCAGTTGTTCATAAACATATTAATGGAAAAAGTGTCATTACACTGTATTCAGCATAAACTAGGCTACAATAATATGTGAGGAACATGTATGTACATGTTTGTGTTTTTGAAGGAATAACGTTTATGCGTGGTTATTGAAAAAACAAAAAATGTAAGTCACTGAAATAAGGCCAAAAATATATATTAAATCTGTGTTCACAAGACTTCTGGTTTTGGAATTATAATGCCTACTTGTTCATATAAAACAATATATTGATTTAGTTTTTGTAAGACACTTTTTGTCAAGAAACACAGTATGCGTGGAGGCGTGAATCATCATGAATAATGG
>RJVU01008328.1:1280095-1291302 GCA_003731715.1 Anabarilius grahami | reverse complement strand
GAGCTGTATGCCAAAATCATCAGTATTAAAACAATAAAAGACCTGAAATATTTCAGTTGGTGTGCAATGAATCTAAAAT
Source organism: Anabarilius grahami (assembly GCA_003731715.1). NCBI lineage: Eukaryota > Metazoa > Chordata > Actinopteri > Cypriniformes > Xenocyprididae > Anabarilius > Anabarilius grahami. Next base: position 1,291,223 of record RJVU01008328.1, on the reverse strand, counting down.
ATATGAAAGTTAAATTTTTATCATTACATTATGGAAAATAATGAACTTTATCACAATATGCTAATTTTTTGAGAAGGACCTGTACAGGTGGTGGTCATATAATTAGAATATCATCAAAAAGTTGATTTATTTCACTAATTCCATTCAAAAAGTGAAACTTGTATATTATATTCATTCATTACACACAGACTGATATATTCCAAATTTTTATTTCTTTTAATTTTGATGATTATAACTGACAACTAAGGAAAATCCCAAATTCAGTATCTCAGAAAATTAGAATATTGTGAAAAGGTTCAATATTGAAGACACCTGGTGTCACACTCTAATCAGCTAATTAACTCAAAACACCTGCAAAGGCCTTTAAATGGTCTCTCAGTCTAGTTCTGTAGGCTACACAATCATGGGGAAGACTGCTGACTTGACAGTTGTCCAAAAGACGACCATTGACACCTTGCAAAAGTGTGGTAGGAAAAGGTGTACAAGTGAAAGGAATGACCGCAGGCTTGAGAAGATTGTCAGGCGAAGCCGATTTAAGAACTTAGGAGAGCTTCAAAAGGAGTGGACTGAAGCTCGAATCAGTGCATCAAGAGCCACCGCACACAAACTTCTTCAGGAAATGGGCTACAACTGTCACATTCCACGTACCAAGCCACTTCTCAACCAAAGACAACGTCAGAAGCGTCTTACCTGGGCTAAGGAGAAAAAGAACTGGACTGTTTCTCAGTGGTCCAAAGTCCTCTTTTCGAATGAAAGTAAATTTTCCATTTCATTTGGAAATCAAGGTCCCAGAGTCTGGAGGAAGAGTGGAGAGGCACAGAAACCATGTTGCTTGAAGTCCAGTGTGAAGTTTCCACAGTCAGTGATGATTTGGGCTGCCATGTCATTTGATGGTGTTGGTCCACTGTGTTTTCTGAAGTCCACAGTCAACGCAGCCATCTACCAGGAAATTTTAGAGCACTTCATGCTTCCTTCTGCTGACAAGCTTTATGGAGATGCTGATTTCATTTTCCAGCAGGACTTGGCACCTGCCCACACTGCCAAAGGTACCAAAAGCTAGTTCAATTGGCCAGCAAACTCGCCTGACCTAAACCCCATTGAGAATCTATGGGGTATTGTCAAGAGGAAGATGAGAGACACCAGACCCAACAATGCAGATGACCTGAAGGCCGCTATCAAAGCAACCTGGGCTTCCATTACACCTGAGCAGTGCCACAGTCTGATTGCCTCCATTGATGCAGTAATTCATGCAAAAGGAGGCCCAACCAAGTATTGAATGCATAGAAATGAACATACACTTCAGAAGCCTGACATTTCTGTTTAAAATAGGTGTCCCCTGAATGTGTCTGTGAAGTTTCAGCTCAAAATACCTCATAGATTTTTTATTATAAACATTTTTAAACTGCCTATTTTGGGGCATGATTAAAAATGCGCCGATTCTGTCCGTGTCCCCCTTAAATGCTAGTGCTCCCCGCCCCCACTCTCTATAACTCTATAATACATTGCATAAACAAAGTTCACACAGCTAATACAACCCTCAAAATGGATCTTTACAAAGTGTTCTTCATGCAGCATATCAGATCATGTAAGTATAGTATTTATATGGATGTTTACATTTGATTATGAATGAGTTTCATAGTAGCCTATGTGTGGCTAATGGGGCTAAAGCTAACATTACATACTGTTGGAGAGATTTATAAAGAATTAAGTTGTGTTTATGAATTATACACACTGCAAGTGTTTAGCAATGAAAATAATGACATGGTCCTGTCTCCGTGAATACAGTAAGAAACAATGGTAACTTTAACCACAATTAACAGTACATTAGCAACATGCTAACGAAACATTTAGAAAGACAATTTACAAATATCACTAAATATATCATGATATCATGGATCATGTCAGTTATTATTGCTCCATCTGCCATTTTTCGCTATTGTCCTTGCTTGCTTACCTGCATAAAGTCTGTTGATTCGGCTGTGCACAGCTTCAGACATTAATACTGGCTTGTCTAATGCCTTGAACATGGGCTGGCATATGCAAAGGTTGGGGGCGTACATATTAATGATCCCGACTGTTGCGTCACAGTCGGTGTTATGTTGAGATTCGCCTGTTCTTCAGAGGTCTTTTGCACAAATCAAATTTACATAAGAAGGAGGAAACAATGGTGTTTGAGACTCACTGTATGTCGTTTCCATGTACAGAACTCTAATTATTTAACTATGCCGAGGTAAATTCAATTTTCAATTCTAGGGCACCTTTAATACACAAGTTCCACAATTTGAGTTGAATTACTGAAATGAATGAACTTTTCCATGACATTCTAATTTATTGAGATGCACCTATGAGATATTAATCTAATATTTTTAATCTGGCACATATAAATATAAATTGCTAAAAAAATTAAAATCTGTATTTATTGTCACATGACCAGGGCTTGTAGAATACGCTTGTGCAACTTTCAGACAATCTTGCAACAAAATGGTGTTATGAACTTAATGCAGGCACAATTCCCCTGAAGCAACCTGGGGTTAAACTATTGCTTGTTCATGTGGAGAATATACCAACACTGAACGTCAACCATAAACTTCCCCATTAAAAGTCTATAAGCAGTAGCAGTTGGCAGAATTTGGACCTGAATTTTTATTACATCCATATATCAGGGGAGATAGCAAAAACAGTCCCCCACTACCAGACATTATGCAACTGATTCTCAACGTTGAAAAAAAAAAAAAAGGAAAGAAGGCATTTGGGGCATGAACTACTTCTGGATCATGGTGTCTCCCCACCATCAATTATTTAAAGGTGCAGTAAGCGGTTTCTAAGAAACACTGTTAAAAGTGGTGTGCTCCTGGCAACTAACAACCAACTCTTGCTTGTATACTCTTTTGAACTGTATGTTCATTTTTTGTTTTTCCTTGTAGTTAGCTTAATTTTTGGCCAATCATTATTTTGTTATTTTTGCTATTCAGCTACAGTGCATCCGGAAAGTATTCACAGCGCTTCACTTTTTCCACATTTTGTTGTTACAGCCTTATTCCAAAATGGATTAAATTCATTATTTTCCTCAAAATTCTACAAATACCCCATAATGACAACGTGAAAGAAGTTTGTTTGAAATCTTTGCAAATTTATAAAAAAAATCATATGTACATAAGTATTCACAGCCTTTGCCATGACACTCAAAATTGGGCTCAGGTGCATCCTGTTTCCACTGATCATCCTTGAGATGTTTCTTCTTGATTGGAGTCCACCTGTGGTAAATTCAGTTAATTGGACATGATTTGGAAAGGCAAACACCTGTCTATATAAGGTCCCACAGTTAACAGTGCATGTCAGAGCACAAACCAAGCCATGAAGTCCAAGCAATTGGCTGTAGACCTCTGAGACAGGATTGTATCAAGGCACAGATCTGGGGAAGGGTACAGAAGTATTTCTGCAGCATTGAAGGTCCCAGTGAGCACAGTGGCCTCCATTATCCGTAAATGGAAGAAGTTTGGAACCACTAGGACTCTTCCTAGAGCGGGCCGCCCGACCAAACTGAGCGATCGGGGGAGAAGGGCCTTAGTCAAGGAGGTGACCAAGAACCCGGTGGTCACTTTGACAGATCTCTGTGGAGAGAGGAGAACCTTCCAGAAGAACAACCATCTCTGCAGCACTCCACCAATCACTAAAAGGCACATGACAGCCTGCCTGGAGTTTGCCAAAATGCACCAGAAGGACTCTCAGACCATGATAATCAAAATTCTCTGGTCTGATGAAACAAAGATTGAACTCTTTGGCCTGAATAGCAAGCATCATGTCTGGAGGAAACCAGTCAACGCTCATCGCCTGGCCAAAACCATCCCTACAGTGAAGCATGGTGGTGGCAGCATCATGCTGTGAGGATGTTTTTCAGTGGCAAGAACTGGGAGACTAGTCTGGATCGAGGGAAAGATGAATGCAGCAATGTACAGAGACATCCTTGATGAAAACCTGCTCCAGAGAGCACTGGGGCGAAGGTTCATCTTCCAACAAGACAACGACCCTAAGCACACAGCCAACAAAGGAGTGGCTACAGGACAACTTTGTGAATGTCCTTGAGTGGCTTAGCCAGAGCCCAGACTTGAACATCTCTGACAATGAACATCTCTGGAGAAATCTGAAACTGGCTGTGCACCGATGCTCCCCATCCAACCTGATGGAGCTTGAGAGGTCCTGCAAAGAAGAATGGGAGAAACTGCCCAAAAATAGGTGTGCCAAGCTTGTAGCATCATACTCAAAAAGACTTGAGGCTGTAATTGGTGCCAAAGGTGCTTCAACAAAGTATTGAGCAAAGGCTGTGAATACTTACCTATTTTATTTTTTTTTTAATTTGCAAAGATTTCAAACAAACTTCTTTCACATTGTCATTATGAGGTATTGTTTGTAGAATTTTGAGGAAAATAATGAATTTAATCCATTATGGAATAAGGCTGTAACATAACAAAATGTGGAAAAATTCAAGTGCTGTGAATACTTTCCTGTAGCTCAGTGGTTAGAGCGTGGCACTAGCAATGCCAAGGTCATGGGTTCGATCCCAGGGATTGCACATACTCAGATACAAATGTATAGTATAATGCAATGTAAGTCGCTTTGGATAAAAGCGTCTGCTAAATGTAAATGTAAAAAATGTAACTTTCCGAATGCACTGTATGATAAAGAGACATCCTCTCTTGCATTGCGTGTTCATGCATTTTGGGGATGGAGAAATGAAGGAGAAATCGCTTACTGCACCTTTAAGCAATTAATTAGGTAAGTAAATAAGTATATATCTAACCCTCAACTTCACCCAAAACCTTCAAACCAAAAAGATTCAGATGAGAATGTTCAACACAGGAGGCTGTGTGGGCTTTCTGTGAGTTGTGTGGTGGGTGACAGGCAGTTCCGTTCGCCTTCTGCCTCGCTGAAAATCATCACGTCAAAGTTGAGATCATAGTTGGTGTTTAGGCACAATGACCCTCCCCCCAACTCCCCCTTGCTAGCAGGGTTAGAGTGAGCCAGGCGCTGAGCTCTGATAGGCCCATGTGTTCCAAACGAGCTGTCTCCCCTTTCGCTGTCCCTTCCCCTCACACTCTCTCGCCCCCACATTTCAAACCAGTGTAGCTTCAACGCGACAGGCCATCTGGAAATTGCATGCAAGCACAGTCGTTTACAACAATGCTATGGTCCATAATGGCAGACCTGTGACATTAGCAAATTAGCTGCCGAGTTTCAATCTACTACTACACTAAAGTTGGTGTCCATGCTTTCTGTTTTCTGTTCACGGAATAGGATTTTTTACACAGCACATATAATAAAAGACTTGACAGCATTGAGCTGAGGCAGTTTTCACTGAAATATAACCAAGTCAGAATACACCCTCCCGGTTTTGAGTGGCTATTAGCATGGCAGAATGATTTCAGAATCAAATCTGGATTCAATGAGCATAAAGAGCCACTCGTCCAATACAAACCCCCTCCTCAGTTTTGTGCGAGAGACAGAGTGCTTTTTGATATGATATATTCAAAGCACGTGTTGGGAAAACATTGGAATAGATGCTCAGAGATGTTTGGAGCTATTCTGGTACAGCGTGGAATGATCTGTCAGGGGCAATGCATCACTCTTCCTATTAGCTGTGCATGTGTATGAGGGTTTGAGTGTAACAGTGCACACATACAATGCATGAGCGTCTGTGTGTGCATATTTTCACGCACATGTTCTGCATGCATCCAGTTTGTGCTTGAAGCCATATAGACGTACAGAGAGCCTTCTGTTGTGAGAGACAGTGGCCGTTGGCTCTTAGAGTGGGACAAACAGAAGCAGACTGCATCACATTTACTTACAGAAAACCCATCCAAATCCCATTCATCACTGCAGAGGACGAACACACACACAAATACAGTACATGGTCGTACATAATCAGATTTCTTTTTCAAGTAATGAGTAATACAATTTATAAACTGACAAATAAAACCTCCCCTTTCCCCAAGTACAAAGAAATAAGAGTATATTTTAGGTGTACAAGCATTGTAAGATTTTTAGTGTGCATAATGGCCATTGTTTGTCATGCATTTCAGTTCAGAGCATTTTCTTTCAGCCCAGTTCTTTAATAGATTACTGTGGCAGATCAGATATCAGATTTTCAGTGCTGTCTGTTTACATGCACTTTAACATTAACCGACTTTGTTTACATGAATGTCTCTCCAAAATCATTTGAACTAAAAAGTGCATTTTACAACTTGTGTGCTGTTGAGCAATGCCTCATACAGCAAATGCTTTTCACAGAACACAAGCACAAATACGCACAAGAGCATTTGAAAGCAGCCACCTATCAGCAGGTACCGAATCGAGTCTGTACTCTGTACTAGAGGTCTTCATGGGTCCAAAAATTCATACCCAAACCCCAAGAGACCCGTAAATGTGCTACACGGAACCGACCCGGGCCCGACTATTATTTTGAAAGTTGGACCCGAACCCGGCCGGGAAGACACAGACCCGACTGGACCCGATCGGCACGCAGGTCTATTCCACAGCAAATTGCTATTAATAAGTCAATAAACAAGTTGCGAAAATAAAACGTTTTGTCTTATCTAATGTTAGTAGCCTTCTTCCTTGTACCTGACTATGATGCACAATCCTCCTTGCCAAGAAAGTTCATCCATGTTATTCCTCTCTTGCCGATTGAAATGCTTACTCCACTCATTATTCCACTTGCTGTCACGATGACAAATGCGAATTTGCAGTTTTGCATTTTGTTGTATCTCGAGTCAACTCATATAAATAAAATAACTTTGACTGTTTGCCCTTTTGAACTGTAATAACGATTGCTTGTTCAGTGACATGGCCGCTGACGTTAGCATTACTTATTTGTGATCATTTCTGTGCTTTCTGAGCCGAGTCTGACCAAAACTTTAGATATAACAAGATGGTTCATTCATAATATTATTATAAAAAATAAAGTGCGCTCGCATGAGACTGCACATGCACGTTAGCTGGAGCAACCTGAAACATAAGCTTTTAAACGCATTTTGAGCGTCATAGAAAACATTCATGTGATAGTTCATCTCAGATTTTGTTAATGATTTAAAATATGTAATTTAAATGTGAGTGTGCAAGGCTGCAAGCAATTTTTGAGATCTGAAGTTTGTTTGCATTACTGTTGCACACAATAGGAATAGGAAAACTCGATGATCACTGTTCGCTTGCATTAATTCCGCCCGTTTTGCTTCTGATGGCTGGGGTCGCTCGTGTTTTTTTCACCTTATCTCCTTGCTCATACTTTGCAAGTTACAAAACACACACACAGCGCTGACTGACTCTGAACACGGCTGGGTGATCTCCGAATCAGATCGGCTTGGGTATACACACAATGTTAAACAGACCCGGGAACCGAAGTAATAGATTGGGACCCGACCCGGACCGGTCTGACCATTTAAAATATAGACCCAAACCCATACGGGACCCGGGTCCTCGGGTCTCGGGTACTCGTTGTAGACCTCTATTCTGTACTACTGCTACTGCAGAAAGACTGGTATCGTTAAATTTTTTCAGTTTTGGTATTGTCTTGGTACTGAAATACGTAAGTTTGACATCAGTATATCGTCGCTATCAGGTGGAAACCTCGTATCTCCATATTTTGTCATTTTTAATTTTTTCATAAATCATTACTATTGGTCACCCTATATGTCTGTCTGTGGGTTTTGCAAATATTTAACCAATGAAAAGTATTAAAAAGAGCTTGAGACTAAACCTCGTAATTCCAGTGGATCCTCAAAAAACTGTCTGTAAAACCTCACGACTCAACCCACCTCTGTCGTAAACGAAGTGCCACATGCAGTTTGGATGGTCTCTGCTTGTTTACAATGCAAGGGTAAATAAAGAATGGGTTGTTTGCTTAAGTAAAGCGTTTTCTTTACTCAAGAGAGATATATATATAGGCTAATGTTTTATGTATATAAAGAGCGGAGAAGAGTGCTTATGATTTATTGTTGAGTCATAGCCAATACTGTCTTAGTTAAAGACAGTAAAAAAAATTTGGCCAAATGACAGAAAAAAACTGAGCACCCACATATAGCTACAGTAAACTTTATAACCTGTAAATCGATGAAAACAATGCAATGCACTTCTCTGAAATTTGATGGTCATTTCAGTTTTGAACAAGAAAATGATGTGCAAGATTTTCTTATTTTGTTTAAAAATCATATTTTTTTTTCATTTAGTACTGCCCTTCGGAAGCTACAGAAGATGCTTACATGTTTCCCAGAAGAAAAAAAAGTACTATTTATCCTGTTCATCCAATTCAAATATTTTAAATCCCCATCGTGTTTCCTTCTGGATTATCAGTGAATGTTTGCGTCTTTTGTAATAGTAGTGTTTGAGTCCCTCAGTTGTCTTCTGTGTGAAAAGATGGACCTCAAAATCATACAGGCACTGCTGGAAAGGGTTCAAATTTGCAAAAGTTGCTGGAAAATCAAAGAATCTGCAGGACTTAAAGGATTTTTCTGAAGAACGGTGTGCGGTTTAACTGCTCAGGACAAACAAGGGACTCATGAACAACCATCACAAAACAAACATATTTTTATAAATTCAGCAATTTTTTTGTCTTGTGGACTATATGTAAACATCTGTTATGTGGAATAGTTTATTCAGGACAGTACTAAATAAAAAATAACATGCAATTTTTATGATCCTTCTTATTTTGTTAAAACGATTAACATTTTTGCAGATTACGCAAGGGGTATGTAAATACAATATACAGCTCAACTGTATATTAAAGGTGGTACAGATGATCTTTTCGTCGACTGATTTTTTTAAATGAGCGCATGCGTAAGAACAACCCCCCTCCATTTCGAGGGAACGCCTCCCAAAACTTGTGCACGAGTATTGGAACATGAGTGTTTACCACCAGCATTCGCTGTGTTATTAAGCCGGGCACACATTTAACGACTAGCTAAAACATTCTAAGACTATGCTCAACATAGAGCGATTGTTTCCTGCTCCTGAAGCAGATTTATATACTTTCACATGGAATTTGAACACCGACTGTAATCGCAGACTGAACGCAACTGGCTCTGACTGGACGCGTTTGAGCGCGATCAGTCATAAGTATCAATTTACATTCATAATCGGCCTTACAATCGTTAAGTGTGTGCGTGACTTAAAGCCGCGCACACACTTAGTGGATTCATTATGTCGGACTCACCGCAGGTAACTCATAATCTGCAGTTATTACTCCTGTCTCCTGACAAAAACATTGCATGCGGCGCCTGTGGAGTGTGGAAAGTTACTGGAGCGCGCAGCCGCGTGTCTCTCACAAGGAACGTAGTGGCAGTGATTGACAAGCCAGAGGGCCAATCGTTTGCGCGATGATCGCGTAAACAATTGGCTGATGTTTTTAAGGCCCTACCTCGTGCACAGATGATGTATATTAAAAATATTCCTTTCAGTGCACCTAATAAATAGTCTTTTATCAGTTAGTAAAGACAGTTTCAAGTAGTATTGCAAAAATGTATAAAACAAAACATCCTATTTAGCACCTTTAACACATCTGTAGCGAATTACAGGTATTTAATCAATTAGCTCAAATCATGGGGGAAATATATACAGTGGGTACAGAAAGTATTCAGACCCCCTTAAATTTTTCACTCTTTGTTATATTGCAGCCATTTGCTAAAATCATTTAAGTTCATTTCTTTTCCTCATTAATGTACACACAGCACCCCATATTGACAGAAAAACACAGAATTGTTGACATTTTTGCAGATTTATTAAAAAAGAAAAACTGAAATATCACATGGTCCTAAGTATTCAGACCCTTTGCTGTGACACTCATATATTTAACTCAGGTGCTGTCCATTTCTTCTGATCATCCTTGAGATGGTTCTACACCTTCATTTGAGTCCAGCTGTGTTTGATTATACTGATTGGACTTGATTAGGAAAGCCACACACCTGTCTATATAAGACCTTACAGCTCACAGTGCATGTCAGAGCAAATGAGAATCATGAGGTCAAAGGAACTGCCTGAAGAGCTCAGAGACAGAATTGTGGCAAGGCACAGATCTGGCCAAGGTTACAAAAAAATTTCTGCTGCACTTAAGGTTCCTAAGAGCACAGTGGCCTCCATAATCCTTAAATGGAAGACGTTTGGGACGACCAGAACCCTTCCTAGAGCTGGCCGTCCGGCCAAACTGAGCTATCGGGGGAGAAGAGCCTTGGTGAGAGAGGTAAAGAAGAACCCAAAGATCACTGTGGCTGAGCTCCAGAGATGCAGTCGGGAGATGGGAGAAAGTTGTAGAAAGTCAACCATCACTGCAGCCCTCCACCAGTCGGGGCTTTATGGCAGAGTGGCCCGACGGAAGCCTCTCCTCAGTGCAAGACACATGAAAGCCCGCATGGAGTTTGCTAAAAAACACCTGAAGGACTCCAAGATGGTGAGAAATAAGATTCTCTGGTCTGATGAGACCAAGATAGAACTTTTTGGCCTTAATTCTAAGCGGTATGTGTGGAGAAAACCAGGCACTGCTCATCACCTGTCCAATACAGTCCCAACAGTGAAGCATGGTGGTGGCAGCATCATGCTGTGGGGGTGTTTTTCAGCTGCAGGGACAGGACGACTGGTTGCAATCGAGGGAAAGATGAATGCGGCCAAGTACAGTGATATCCTGGACAAAAACCTTCTCCAGAGTGCTCAGGACCTCAGACTGGGCCGAAGGTTTACCTTCCAACAAGACAATGACCCTAAGCACACAGCTAAAATAATAAAGGAGTGGCTTCACAACAACTCCGTGACTGTTCTTGAATGGCCCAGCCAGAGCCCTGACTTAAACCCAATTGAGTATCTCTGGAGAGACCTACAAATGGCTGTCCACCAACGTTTACCATCCAACCTGACAGAACTGGAGAGGATCTGCAAGGAGGAATGGCAGAGGATCCCCTAATCCAGGTGTGAAAAACTTGTTCCATCTTTCCCAAAAAGACTCATGGCTGTATTAGATCAAAAGGGTGCTTCTACTAAATACTGAGCAAAGGGTTCAGTTTTTCTTTTTTAATAAATCTGCAAAAATGTCAACAATTCTGTGTTTTCTGTCAATATGGGGTGCTGTGTGTACATTAATGAGGAAAAAAAA
>RJVU01008328.1:1268777-1279992 GCA_003731715.1 Anabarilius grahami | reverse complement strand
ATACAACTCTGGAAAAAATTAAGAGACCACTTAACATTGATTTCTGAACTTGGAGTGGTCTCTTAATTTTTTCCAGAGCTGTATATATAATTAGCTCATAATGCGTTATGATCAATTATAATATAGATCGACCAAAGAGCATAAAGGTTTTGCAAATATGCACATATATTGTGAATTAATTACAACGGATTGTAATTAATTACATATATGATTAGTTCTAGTTCAATAGTAGTTTCAGAAAGACTATCCTAGTGTCACGATTCCTGTCATTTCCTGGACTCCAATTCCCATAATCCTCCCTGCCAGTCACCTGCACTCACTCCACACTAATCAGTAATCACCACACCCAGCTGCAGCACATTATCCGGACTATTTAAGCTACTCATATCCACACACACATTGCGAGGTCTTGTATTGCCACGGTGTACACTTCTGAGCATTATTCCTGTATTATCTGTCTGCCTGCCTGCCTGCCTGCCAGCCAGCCAGCCAGCCAGCCTGCCAGCCTGCCTGTTACCGATCTTGTCTGCCTCTCGTCTACGATTCTCTGCCACCTGCCTTTGGACTGTTTATTGTTACCTGGACTGTGAGTGATATCCGCCTGCCCTGATTCCTTGCCTGTACCCTGACCACAATTCTGCCTGTTCCTTACCATTCCTGTTTGCCCCTGTTCGACCCTGCCTGTTGTACTACGCACTCCTTTTAATAAAAGCTTGCAAATGGATCCCTGCCTGAGTCCCGCTTCGTTACAGAAGACCTCGCCAAAACAAGGATCCAGCAGCTGTTCTGGAGAACACTGGTCTGGTAGGAACATTGCACTATTGTTAGTAGGGCTCAAGCAGAGCACACAATCACTGGAGGATTACATCACCAAATACCTGGACATTGCTTACTGGTCAGATTTACCGGACTGTGCACTTATTTTCTTTTTCTGCGAGGGTGTTAACCAGCCACTCAAAGAACAATTAGTTCGCAATGGACCTCGTTCCTCCCTCAGTCATTTCCTGGATTTTGCTTTATTGTCTGTTGGCTCTCCATTTACTGTGGGTGTCGCGGAGAGATGCGACACCACGGTGAATCAAGTAATGGCCGCCACGCCAAGGAACACGCACAAAATGGTGGCTACCATCACAACAACACCAGTTCATGTCTCCGCTGATCGCCCAGAGTCACGTCACGTCTCCGCTGATCGCCCAGAGTCACGTCACGTCTTTGGATCCGTCCGAGAGCGGAGAGGACTGTCGTCCAGTGTGGACGATCCTCCGCTCACTTCAGCACGAGCGGCTGGCATTCACACTCAAGGCCGCCGGTTGCTATGCACTCAGGCCTGCCGGTTTCTACGCACTCAAACCTGCTGGTTGCTACGCACTCAAATTCACCAGTGTCTACGGACAAGATGGCAGCGTCGCCAGTGTCTACGAACAAGATGGCCACTCCGCCGGTGTCTACGGACAAGATGGTCGCTTCACCAGTGTCTATGGACAAGATGGCCTCGTCGCCAGTGTCTATGGACATGATGGCCGCTCCGCCAGTGTATACGGACAAGATGGCTGCCCTGCCGGCGCCACCCGAGCTCCTTGCCCTGCCGGCGCCACCAGAGCTCCTTGCCCTGCCGGCGCCAACCAAACTCCTTGCCCTGCCAGCGCCACCAGAGCTCCTTGCCCTGCCGGCGCCACCTGAACTTCTTGCCCTGCCAGCGCCACCAGAGCTCCTTGCCCTGCCGGCGCCATCCAAGCTCCCTGCCTTGCCGGCACCACCCAAGCTCTTTGCCCACGAGCCCGCTACAGACCCCACTTTAACCCACGAGCCCGCTACTACCACCATTGAATTCCCCAAGAAGTTTTTTTGGGGGGGCCATATACCTGTGGGTGGGGAACTTGTGGGTGGGACTCCCGTACTGCCATGGCTGCCTGACTCTCCTGACCCACCGTGGCTGCCCGAGACTCCTGACCCGCCATGGTGCCTAGAGTTCCTGGACCTGCCCTGGAGACCTCCATACCCGTCTGCACATCCAGCATCACCTGTCAGCAGGTCTCCAGGGCACCCACCCCCCTCCCCGGTTGTGCCATCCACGGCGCGAGGACGCACCTTCCGGGAGGGGGGCATTATGTCACGATTCCTGTCATTTTCCAGACTCCAATTCCCATAATCCTCCCTGCCAGTCACCTGCACTCACTCCACACTAATCAGTAATCACCACACCCAGCTGCAGCACATTATCCGGACTATTTAAGCCACTCATATCCACACACACGTTGCGAGGTCTTGTATTGCCACGGTGTACACTTCTGAGCATTATTCCTGTATTATCTGCCTGTCTGTCTGTCTGTCCGTCTGTCTGTCTGTTACCGATCCTGTCTGCCTCTCATCTACGATTCTCTGCTGCCTGCCTTTGGACTGTTTATTGTTACCTGGACTGTGAGTAATATCCGCCTGCCCTGATTCCTTGCCTGTATCCTGACCACGATTCTGCCTGTTCCTTACCATTCCTGTTTACCCCTGTTCGACCCTGCCTGTTGTACTACGCACTCCTTTTAATAAAAGCTTGCAAATGGATCCCTGCCTGAGTCCCGCCTCGTTACACCTAGTTTGTCCAGCAAACCATCAGTTTTCTCATAGACTATTATAAAAGGAAATTAGTCTCTGGCCATGATAATAACTTCTTATTATAGCATTAAAGCATAAATAAGTGTTGCAGAATCAAACGTGGAAGTGACTTGGTTTTCTGAATGTGCAGCAGAACAATCGAGCATGAATATAATGTATTTAATATATGAAACTACGAATACAAAAATGATATGGCTAAATATACACAAATAATACACATATATAGAAAACGAAAGTAAAGTCAAGAAAAACAGAGGTGATCAAAGGAATGGCAAATTACAAACAGTTAAACCCTTTGAGAGCCAGCAAGGAAACTCAGTTTACACAGAGCTTAAAGCACATGGAAAGAAGTTGTTACTTGCAGAAGTTCAGGTGCTATAGATACTTGTCTGTCTGTAGGAGATTCAGCGTGCGTTGTTTGGCAATTGGTCCTTTTCCAGGAGGGTGTTCTCCAGCGGGATTTTCAATCAAGGTTTTAACTTAAGAGTAAGATAGCCGGAAAATAAAGAAGAGAAAGAGTCTGTGTCCTAGGTGATGGAGGATGACGAAGTCTTGACAAAAGAAAAACTTGTGCAACCAAGAGATGCATGTCATTGTGTTTTAAGGACAACAAACCAGAATGCCTCCTTGGGTACGTCAGCCAATGATAAGGGTGCAATTTTGGCAGGCAAACTTTTTCTTTGTCTCCATTTATGACCTCATTTGCATGGTTTATGAAGTGTCAGATCTGAGTACATTTTCTTCGAAGTTCCATTAAAAATACAACAATGCATTTTACAGTAATGTTACATACATTGTCGAATAAGGCATAAAAAGAGCTTTACAATGAAACCAAACTTGTCAGATGGCGAAGACATGAAAGGGGAGATACAGTTTATACTTGAATTTCATCATTTAGAATAAAACTAATACAACTAAAGTAATAGCTAAGCTTATACACTAGGGATACATACATGCAACTTGAAATACAAAGACGTGTACACTTTGGCACAGTCATATTTTGAGGATGAATGTACATACAATCTCTATGCGTGTTTGTGTGTGTGTGTGGTGTGTATTGGGGTTTGGCTGGTGCCTGTGACCACATGGCCCTTAGCCCCACCAGGGTGACTCTTTGAAGTCCCTGGAGCTGGTGAGGGTATTTTCTGTTTTGCTTCACTGAGGTAACAAAGATGCCAATGGGTCAATTTGGTCCCAGACTTGCCGGAGCCGATTCGTGATTTACATGCACAGTTCAGGAGGCTAAAAGCATTCTGAAAATTCTAAAGTTGGTTGGCTAAACTGATCTTGTACAGACGTTACACATGCAAGTGTCTGACTATATATATATATATGTATATATATATATATATATAACCATAATATCCACTTTAACAATGTAGTGTTTAATTATTTAAAAATACAGTGTTTTTTCCATTTCCTGAATGGAAAAGTAGCGATTTTGGAGATACAAGGTTTCTGCCCAACATAAATGATATGTATTTATTTAAAATTTCTATATTATATATTATATTATTATTTTATTTTACTTCTAAAAAGCAGCAGTTTTAAAGGGGACATTGGATGCAAAATTCACTT
The DNA here is from genome assembly GCA_003731715.1 of Anabarilius grahami. Lineage (NCBI taxonomy): Eukaryota > Metazoa > Chordata > Actinopteri > Cypriniformes > Xenocyprididae > Anabarilius > Anabarilius grahami. Next base: position 1,275,807 of record RJVU01008328.1, on the reverse strand, counting down.
TTACAAGGTGTTTGGACATAAATGTGTGTTGGCAGTGTGTCTACACAACCACCCTATAATCATAAAAATCCACCCAGTGCTTTTTTTTTAATCCCCACAAATCATAAGTACTTTGTCAGATCAAGCCGTTCTCAGATTCTTGGCAAAGTGAAGTCATTTTGCACAGGCCCCTCCCACGACTCTAGACGGACTCTGCCGTTTTAGCATAGACCCGCCCTGAGTGAACTGTAAACAGACAGTCCGCCATTGTTTCGACGCCGCGCAGGTGTAGACAAGAATGTCTCCTAAGCGACTGAGGTGTTTTGTTGTTGGATATAAGAATGAAAATAACAGTCATCATTTACTCCCGACATCTGAGCCGCTGAAGACGCAGTGGATTCATTTTGTTTTTGAAGGGAAAACGCCCCCGGATCTTACCTACATGTGTTTATGTCTGCGCTAAAAAGTTTGTTTTGATAAAAAGTTCCTGAAGGATGGATCAGTACCTCCAGAAGACGCGAGTAACCTTATAGATTTTTTATGAATCTTTGCAAATCGTCTTTCCTAATAATGTGCTAGTTAGTTAGCAAGTTCCACAACAAATGTGGCTAAAGTTAAAGGCAGTTCACACTGCACAGATAAACGCCAATACCTCTGTTGGAGTTTGTTGGATCAGGACGCAGCCTCCGAAATGAGACCCAGCTAGTGTGAACCTTCTCACTGTAATTCATAACTGCACGTTTATAATGAACAATGCAGTGATTGTTTTATTACAAACTGAGTAGATTTTATGTAAAGATAACATGGTAACACTTCAATAAGGTTTATAAAGGTGTTAGTTAATGACTAACAAGTAATTTTCATATGTATTTTAATCGTTTTTGAGCATAACTGCATAAATAAGAATGGTGAATTCAATGCAATATCTTCCAAATAGTGTTTACACGGAAGATAGTGGTGGGGTGAACAGTAGCTCATTATCATTTAAAGGGACATGCACCGAAACAGCTCGCTGTGAACGGAGCTGTTTTTGACAAGGTAAAAAGGGTGTTTTTTTACACAACCATTCAGAAATTTTAATTAAAGTATGTTATAGACTTTTCATGAAGACCCTAAAGAATCATACTAACTTGTGGAAAATCAGCATCCAATGTCCCCTTTAAGATCATTATTTACAGAAACAGGGTACATAGTCCATACAACTTTTCAGAACATCTTACTCTAAGCTACATTAATGCCAGCAGTTCCACCAGGTCTGCTCTTATTAAAACGGTTTGTATCTGCTGCTGTGCCATCGCCACCATTACTCAGGGAGCATGTGTGAGCGCACCTGTGTTCATGTGAGTCTGAATGTGATCTCCTCACCACTGGCAGATCAATATGCATCAGAATAATCTATGATCTCCAGAATACTTGCTTCTCGTCATTGATCCAGCCCATCGATCAGGCCTTGAATGCTTTATTCTCCTCCGAGAGCTCTGTAGTCTAACATTGGCTCTTTAAAAATTGTACTTATAAGTCTCACCATTCATTTTCAGAGAATCCACAATCTTTTGCTCAGCAGTCAAGAAAAGACTCTTGTGTCCCTTTACAGCTGTTAAAATTCTGAAGAACTCGGAGACGCTCTGCTACGCACCGATCCACAAGAGATGCAAGACAAGAGCATCTCTTAAACATGAATGGCTGTCATACACTAAAGCTTCTTCTGTTCCAGTAAGGATCCCAATTGTGTTTATGCAAGTGTGTGCAAAATATTGGATTTAAATGTCATTATGGATTTGTGTGGGTGCACACAGAGCCATCGTCCCTCCCACACTGCGTTTGGTGACATGGAAATTGCAGGGAGTGACGCCATGTCTTCTGAATGTCCTAACACTAATTCCTTCACAGTCTGAGGCCAGATTACTCAGCGTTCATGTCTTAAAGAGAAAATAAACTGCACATATAAGCCTTTTGATGAACCCATCTGAAACCTTTCAAATTCACTAGCCACTAATGGCAGGTTGACAATACACAATAAGCAATACTTTACAGCATTTATTTAGGGCCGTTTAATCATTTTGGCAATTGACATCTCAATGGGTGTACTCTAGGCACGGTTGCCTAAGCACGATTGTCCCCTCTGCCCACTCCCCTGCTGGCCTGCACTCAGATTACACTTAATGTTCTGGTTTGGAGCAGCACGCTTGCATCATTATGATGCAGCTTTTTGTTTGGAAGAAAACAGGAAGGAAAGGACTTTCGCTAATAGACTGCCTAATAGATTGATCACTTATGCAGCGCAGTGATTTTCACTTGATTGTGCTGCACGTATCAGAATATTATTATTAGACAGCTGAAGTTGATGGAGGAATTTGCAGCTTTACTCGCAAACTACAATTCCTGTTCAACAATAAGGTGAGAACCAGATCCAATTTAAACCTAAATAAACTCAAATTATTCAAAGTAATTGAAAAGTAGTAGTAATAGATGTTAGAAATTAATTAAATTAATTGAAAGTAGTAGTAATAGAAGATGTCTGTTGTCGTAATGTCGTAATGATGACAGTTGCGCCCCCAAAAAAATAGTCCAATACAACCGTGCCCGAGCCCAGCGCTTCAAGCAGACCAGGGGACAGTACGAAGTTATCAAGACAAATATTCAGTATGGATATTTGGAGCAATAATCATTTTAATTTAAATGATTGCCTGTAAATGCATGTGTTCTGACCGATACAAGCATTCGCATGGCATCAATGCATTTTGTTTTTTTGTTTTTTCACAGAGGGGTATTTTAATCCCTTTTCCACTGCACTGTCGAGAAAAAAAAAACATTAGTGTGAAAAGATGAACATTAGTGTTGGTGCGAACAGGCAGTAAAATGTAAAAAAAAAAAAAAAAAATTATTCTAAACTAACAATAAACAATGCACATTTATAAATGAACATTAACATTAATTGATACAATATTTAAAAAAAACAAAAAAAACTGCATTGTTCATGATACATAAGGAAAAAACTAATGTTAAACAACATCTTAAGCACATGTTATTGTAAAGTGTTACTGATGATATTAATATTTTAGTATCAGTATTTGAAATGTCACATATAGATATTTGTATTCATTTCTTTCTTTAAATTAACTAATTTCATGGAAAATGATAAAAGAACATCAATTCTATCAACTTCTAATTCTAATTTAGCACATAATTAGTCAAAATGAATTATGTAATTGATATAATAATATGTTTTGTCATAAAGCTTCATCACTGAAATTCCTTTGCTCTGTGACTGCTAAATTTCTTTGAAAAGAAATTCAGTAAATTCTTATTTTCTGGTCATTTGATTCCAATTCCAATTCAACATCATTAGAGGTGTGTGGCCAAGTCAATTTAAATGTACACTCACAAACTGATATTCTGAATTTTGCTCAACCCTGCTGTGCATTGACGTGGCTTGTGGGCCAGTCTGGGGTTTGATATATAAGCAGGCATTTGGGTGAATTGTTTGCATGTGTCTGCTCAAAAGAGATTACAAGGAGGTTTATGGTTACAATAAAAAACACCCAAGTGTACCATTACTATGATACAAAGAGCATAAGAAAGAAGGGATGAAGATATGGATGGAAGGATGGGAGTGGTTAGAGAGGAGGTCAGTCACAGATAATATTATCCAGCTCACAGCGCTAAACGGACAAGACAGCGGTTTGAGTGTGTGACTCACATCCTACCCCAGAACCATCTCTGGAATTGTTTCCTCTTCACTGGGCTGAGCTCACTGAGGAGACAGTGTCGACCCAAACTGACCTCCACAATGACCCAATCCTCCAGCTTCCCTAGCAAGACTGTCATGCTATTGCTACCACATTCTTCTCAAAGAACACCTCAGAATTAATCATCATGACAGATGTTTTCCTTTATGGAACAGAAGGAAGGTGGATGGACAGAGGAGATCCTTACAAGATATTGCAAAGCACACATGTTGATGTTAGCATCAAAACTTTGAAAACAGCTAGTGTGATCTGCTCATTTATACATTTGCATGTATTCATTTAGCAGATGTTTTTATTCAAATGGTAACTTACAAATGAGGAATACAGCTAAAGCCATTCATCTTTAAAGGATTAGTTCACTTGAAAAATTAGCCCAAGCTTTACTCACCCTCAAGCCATCCAAGATGTATATGACTTTCTTCTTTCTGATGAACATCATCGGAGAAATATTAATAAATATCCTGTCGCATCCGAGCTTTATAATGGCAGTGAACGGGACCAATGAGTATGAGCTGAAGAAAGTGTTTCCATCCACATCCATCCATCATAAATGTGTGCTCCAGGGATTAATAAAGGCCTTCTGAAGTGAAGCGATGCGTTTGTGTAAAAAAAAAAAATCCATATTTAAACAAGTTAAGAAGTAAAATATCTAGCTTCCGCCAGATCACCTTTTGGAGATAACAAATCTTACATTACGCCCTACGCCTTTACCTATTCAACTTACGAAAAAAGTGTAACTGACACGACGCCAGTTTACACTTTCTTCATAACTTGAATACGGAAGGTGGTCTGGCAGAAGCTAGATGTTTTACTTCATAACTTGTTTAAATATGAATTTTTTCTTTTTTTTACACAAACACATCGCTTCGCTTCAGAAGGCCTTCAGTAACCCCCCGGAGCCGTGTGGAGTACAGGTTTATGATGAATGGATGTGGATGGAAGCACTTTCCTCAGCTCATCCTCATTGGTCCCCTTCACTGCCATTATAAAGCTCGGATGCGTCAGGATATTTATTAATATTTCTCCAATTAAGTTCATCAGAAAGAAGAAAGTCATATACACCTAGGATGGCTTGAGGGTGAGCAAATCTTGTGCTTATTTTAATTTAAAAGTGGACTAATCCTTTAACATGAGAGATGCTGCAACACAAAGTTCTAAAACTGCTAAGAAAAGTACAAGCTTGAGCATAGAAGAAAGTAAAAGACAGTGAGACAATACACAGAGCTAGTGCATTTTCGGGATTGATGGTGTTCATGGAAGAGGATGCAAAAGCCTTGGCTGTGCGGGTTGTAGTTTTTATTACACATTTAATTTTTTCAATCTAGAGGAATAAATAATACTGATGTCCAACAACCCATGAAACAAATTTTATTTTGTGTTCTTTTTTGTTGTTGTTGTTTGTTTAGTACAACACAAACCATTAGCTACATTTCAGTGCTTCTGAGATAAATTCATCCAGAGGTAGAAAATCATGGTGGAATACTGTGTTCCATGAAAGTGGAATGAATAAGGTAAGGTTTTCTTAGTCCGGGGGAAGGCTGGACGACAAGTGGAGCACAAAGGAATAATTAGAGAACAACATTTAGCCTCTGCTGTAGAGTTACACTAGAGGGGATATAGGCAAAGGTCAAGAGAGGAGCAGTCTCAATAGGGTTCTTCATCTATGGCCTTTAACCTTCCTTGTTGCTCTTCTTTGAACACTTCTGAGCAGTTAATAATGCACGCTGGGCACGAATCCCTGAGTCCAGCTAGTTCACCACACCACTGGCTCTAAATTTAGACCACCATCATGATGGAAATCTATAATTACAAGGAATGCTTCTGTGACATGTATTAATTGGGGCCGTTATTGCAATCAGTATTCTGTGGCAGGGGTAATGTTCATCTAACGCATTCAAAATGTGTGTTAACTCTGACAATACCAGGCAGGACTCAGAGGGTTGCATTTCACAAAGACCATGAAGGGTTTGTTTCAACCATATGTTGAAGGCATCCTAAATCTTGTTTTGATCCATCCTCACAGGTTCTCTGCATGCAGTCATTTAATTAAATTCCATAATGTGGAGTAATCAGAATTAAATAAACTCATATAGTAATAAAGTTCCACTTTCATAAAATCACATTTTGCCTGATTAAACTCTATATAAGAGTTGAATTACTCAATTAATTTTACAGTTTTATTCAGGGCTTTCTTATCCAAAGTTGATAAATGCATGATTCAAGACATTAGTGCTGCAGCTGGGGCCCCGGTGCAGGTTGTTGCTGTGGGACCCCTTGAAATCACATGTGGGCATCTGTGGGGGTTGAAATCGTGGGGCCCCCCATAAGGCCAGGTGCACCTAGAAATGTCACCACCTTTCACCCACCATGACAAGCCACATACACACTATACTTACTCAAGTAAATAATCAAGTATATTTAGCAAAAGCCTGACTACAAGCCTCAATGGACAATATAGGTAAAACCTTCATTTCTATGGCAACCAAGAAGTGACTTACTGGTTTAGAAACTGTGGTTTGTTACTGTAAAAATAATGTAGGTTGCTACATTATTTTTATTATTTTTACAGCAGCTTTGCACCCCCTCTTAGATGCCTACCTCGTGTTTCCTGTGGGAACCCACCAAATCCCACCTCAATATCTTCACACTACATTTTAGCAACCCTATTAGCCATTTCGGCTAGGCCTCAAGTAGACATGAGAGAATTACCAACAGTCTGATGGAAGGAAATACTTGCTGGGGAACATGATAAAGTGACATCACTTAAAAATCGGTAATGAAGTCACGTGTGAACCTGGCTTCATTACAAAACCCCTAATACATCTTAATATTGAACAAGAAAACACAATAAAGGTCTATGAAGTTACTCAGTCAGAGTAAACCTTAAATACACCTTTCAAGAAAACTGATGAGAAACTTTTTTTCTAATGACCAGCTAACGATCAGGGCAGCTAATGAGCAAATAATGGTCACAACGCCACACTAGTATACCCTTGCTAATTATCTACACATTGACAACCATATTGTTTTCTATTGCCAGCCATCAAGGAACTAAATCAATCTTTTACTCTACAGATAGCAGCCTTCAGAGCAGAGAAAAACAAAACAAGCTCAGAGACGAAACTCCACACTCTGATTTAAAAGGTGCTGCACTTAACCAGTGTACTGATTTCGTACATAGTGTTTAGTCGTCCAAATTTTAAAAAAATTCCCAATGCATTCATAATCATTACTTTTGCTGGTGCTTTGCAGCAAGCTTTATGCATGCACTTGAGCATGGAATAGGCTATATTGCGTCTATA
>RJVU01008328.1:1200988-1254315 GCA_003731715.1 Anabarilius grahami | reverse complement strand
GTATGTATGTATATATATATATATATATATATATATATATAAATAAATGTTGGGGAAAAACATCTGATGTGTAACATATATTAGATCTGTGTGGTACAGTAGGTCTTAATAAATAGGCTGTCTGTTTCATTAATGGTAATGAAACAATTCTGGAATCATGAAAAAAAAGTTGAATACATACTTTTTTTCCCCCTATAGACATGGGTTTTGACTTGGTTTGTGCCAAATGTGGTGGTATATATTCCCAATATATACATATTGTAAAACATTTGGTTTGATTATGAGTTCAACATGTGATGAACAATTATTACTTCCACTCCAATAATTTTTTACTTCCTAACAATGCACGATCCATGGACACAGACAATTACCCCCAAAACAGACTTTTCTATGGGAAAACTATTTGAATGTGGATTTTACCAAATCGAATTGTGTAAAATTACTAAACCGAAAACACATCTAACTCATAATTTCAATCTGTCACCTCCCACACTCTAAACTTCGATGAACATCCTCTATTTGGCGGCTCGTCACAAGAGATTTGAGCCTCTTTTCGGTGTGTGTGTGATGGAGATTAGTCTTGTTTACTCATTGTGCTCATGTAACATGAGCAACAGAACTGGAGAGGAAATGAATGCAGCCCAGAGCTCCACGGAGAGTCCAGATGAGGTCACAGTGACCCGTCACTCGAAAACAAGAATCCTCTTACAACAACACAAAAACCGGGTGTCTTTAACCTAATCTCATCTCAAATAGCTTTCTTATTTTGTTCATGCAAAATTTTGCCAAAGCTCTACATAACACCCCTGGCATATTTTTGGCTTGCAAACTGATAGACCTCTCAGTATAACCTTGATTGATTTAAATTACTTGAACTAATTTATTCATAATTATCACTTATTAATTGGAATGTCTTTGGTCTGTTAAACTCTGATTTTAAAATGAATTTGAGACCAAATTCCATAAAACACCTGAAAACACTGTCAGGTATTCACTAATTGATTAAAAACATCTGAAGCACATGATTACTCACTGCCCAACCATTTAAATGGTCCTCATGCTCCCAAACCTTCTTCATAATTCACCTTCAGCAGTCTGGTAATGAGAAATTCATTTTGTTCACAGGAGGGAAGGATGTGGTCTGCCTTAATGAGACTAACACTGCAGGTTTGCTCCAGACCTGTTTCACTACTGTTTCATGGGTACTTCAGACCAACACAGCATTACATGACATCAACATTACATCTTATTTTTTCCTCTTTTCTCTTTTCTCTTATTCTCATATCACTTCTATCTCCTCTACTTATGTTTCTCCTCTCATTCTCTACTTATCTCCCCTCTCCTCCCCTCCACTCCTCTCTCTGATTCTCTCTCCCTCACACCTCTCTTCTCTTCACATCCCATCATGTCTCTTGTCTCCTCTCCACACATATCTCATGTAATCATATCTATCTTTTACTAACCTGCCTGTATATCTCACCTCTCCTCTCTCATTTCCCTCCCCTTCTCTCCTCAATCTTCTACTCCCCTCATATCTCTCCTCATGTCCTCTTGTCTCCTCTCCCCTTGTGTCTCGCCTCTCCTTCTCTCCTCATGTCTCTCCTTTTCTCTCCTCTCTTCATGCTTCCCCCTAATCTCCCTCTTCTTTTCTCCTGTCACATCTCTTCACACAATATCTTCAAGACAGTCATGAATTTTAGTCAGTTGATGGTGTAAAAATCAGTTAGCAGTCTATTCATCTGTGTGTAAATGCCTTTCTGAATACTGCATATCTCTCCTATCTAATCCATTTGGTTTTACTTAGTGAAAAAAAAAGTAAAAAAATAGGCCATAAAAGAGAAGGTTAAATCTCCAAAATTTCCATGCACTTTTAAGATTTCACTGCACTCACACAGAGCTTGCAGATTTCTTTCTTTCTTTCTTTCTGGTAGAAGTCACAATATTTATAATAACATTTGTAAACAAGGCTCATTTTCTCCAGATGGCTCATTAGGTCTTCTTGGGAACAAACAAAAACTCGATCCTGCCTTTTTCCACAACGAGAGAGAACAGCTGATTCCTGACTCTGAAGATAGTATGTCATTGGTGGCAGTGAGGGTCCCTCTTTCTGTGGCTCTGAGGACTGCTTAAAGCACTGGTGTTAAATAAAAATCAATCTCAGTAGAGTCTCAGAGCAAACCCATATCCTGCCAATTCATTTTGACTCCCAGCTGAAAAGTCTCTCAGCCCTCAATTTGCATTCATGCACAATAAATGTGATGTCTGTCAGTATGTGAGACTTTCATTTTTGTGCAGGTTTTTGTGAGGGAAATGTGTAGCGTCTCATGCAGTATATCTATCCAGGTAAGATGACACCAATGTTCTCTGATTTATCCATGTCCACAGCCTAACTTATAAACACCCTAAACCAGGGGTGTCCAAACCTGCTCCTGGAAGGAGCATCCTACAGATCTTAGCTCCAACCAGCTCCAACACACTTGCCTGGAAGTTTCTAGTGAGTCTGAAGGCCTTGAATAACTTGTGTTTGTGTGTTCACGGTGTTTAACCCTCTGGGGTCTGAGGATTTTTGGGGCCCTGGAGAAGTTTTGACATGCCCTGACATTTGTGCTTTTTTTCAGTTGTTCATAAACATATTAATGGCAAAAGTGTCATTACACTATATTCAGCATGAACTAGGCTACCATAATATGTTAGAGCTAAACACTGCAGGACAGTGGCCCACCAAGAGCAGGTTTGGACACCCCTGCCCTAAACCAAATTGGGTAGCGTTTCGCAAAAGCATTGTAAGCCTAAGTTGATCATAGCTTGAATGGTGGCAATGGAGCAACGATCAACTTAAGCTTACAATGCTTTTGGGAAACGCTGCCCTGAACAATTTAGAAACTAACCACCACAACACAGCTACCATGTTTTGCTTGACTGGAATTTTCAAATTATACTTTAAACAGTGAATTTAGCATTATAGAATGAATGATTGAGACAGTGTGTTGTGTAAGTGCCTACTCCTCTCAACAATTTCAGAAATTCAAAGAACTCGTTTGTTATGTGTACAAAATTATTCTGACAAAATTCAGTTGCAACCAAATTCTGTCATTAAACCATAAAAAAGTATCCTGCAGACACCTCAAAAGTTGAACAGAACATCATTGTGTACAAAAAGAATAACAACAAAACAACACTGCTGAGCCAGTCTAAATTGTAGTTTACGATCATTTTTATGATTCAGCTCACAATCCTGCCTAAATCTGAAATGCTTGAATGAACCTAATCAACAAAGCGGGTGAAAAGACTCAATCAAATTGTAAATAAACAAACATCAAATAAACTATTAAAACGGTTCTAAAATCACCTGGGATGCTGATCAGTGATCTGGAATAGCTCACAGAGAGGCAGAGAGAGATTTCTCTTTGAGCTGTTCATGCTTCACATCCGTGTTGACTTTAATATTTACAAAGTACGTTTACAAAGCAAACTGCAGATTTAGCAATCGTAATTGGCTTTATTTTTTTTTTATTTTTTTGCAATTCATTACCACTAGCATCACATTTCAATAGAATTATCAGAAGAAGAAGAAAAAAAATATATACCCAGGAAGCTTATAAAATGTTTAAAAAAAATCCACTGTCCTCTCTGAAAACAGTAGTACAGAAAGGAGCAATGTAAACATCAATTGAATGGTTCTTTTAAGGTGACTTCAAGGCAACTATTTGCAGCGACCACAAGCTCTGTACACTCACAAACACATCACTTTATCATCAGAGCACACTTTATATCCACACTGCTAATCCTTACGGTTTTGGCTCACCAAATTTTAGCTTTACTAACACACAGCCCTTTTGACTGAGAAAATGACAGATACAGAGAGAGAGAGAGAGAGAGAGAGAGAGAGAAGGAACATGGCAGAGCCAATGGGTGTTGATAAAAAGCTCTATGATAGAGTGAGCGAGAACAATAGTATAAGAATCCGTTTGCTGATATGATAGAATTGACACTGTTAAGGAAAGATGAAAGTGATTCTGACAGATTCCATACTGTAATCATGTTTCTATGAGTGAGTGAGTGAGTGAGTGAGTGACTGAGTGTGTGTGTGTGTGTGTGTGTGTGTTCTTGTTTATATTACATCGTGGGGACCAAATGTCCCCACGATGTAATAAAAACCTGAGATCACCTACATCATGGGGACCAGCCAGCGGTCCCTACGAGGGAAATGGATTAATAAACATACTAAATTATGTTTTTTTGAAAATGTAAAAATGCAGAATGTTTCCTGTGATGGTTAGGTTTAGGGATAGGGGTAGTGTAGGGGGATAGAATATACAGTTTGTACAGTATAAAAACCATTACGCCTATGGAGAGTCCCCACTAAGATAGCAAAACAAACCTGTGTGTGTGTGTGTGTGTGTGTGTGTGTGTGTATGTGTGTGTGTGCGTTTTTGTGATTTATGAGGACACAAATTTGTATAATGACATGGGTATTACACTAGTATTACGACGTAAACATGAAATATGAGGACATTTCATGAGTCCTCATATTTAAAATAGCTTTAAAAACATACTAAACAATGTTTTATTAAAAATTTTGGTAACACTTTCTATGAGGACCATGCTTATAATGGATTATAGCTCCATTTATTCTTATTTATAAGCAAGTATTACAATTTTATAAACATATTTATAAAGACTTATTAAGACCTATACCACATTATAAGAACAGTTATATTTACATTTATATTATTTTATAATTACTTATAAGTCATGCATTTTCCTTTTCAATGCATGTTCATAATTCATTATACACTGATTAATAAGTATTAATTAGCCCGTCGTATGGTTCCATGAATGTATTTATAAAGATGCAGCTTGAATTGCTATAATGTTAAATTAAATTTAAAATGACTTTTTATTCAGATTTATTTGTCAAATTAGTGAATATATTGTTATTAATAGCCGTGTTGTGTTCTTATAAATACTTATTGTGAGTAATAATAGTTACTAATCTCTATAAATGCATCATTGTTGGCTTTAAGTAAAGTGAAAACGTAGGATGCAATTTTCCTAAATCAAATGTTAAGAAATCATGAATATGTGCTCATTTTACATTTAAAATAGGAAATCATTAATACAAACAGTTGAAAAAAAGTATATTTTTTTAATGTTACATACTCGCAAAACACAGCAACAATATTTTTAAAGTATAATTTCAAACTGCTATAAGCAATACCATGCAAATGGCTGAGGAGATATAGATTTTAACAAATCAAAATTACCATTCATTACCTCTAATGCAAACTTTAGCCACTAAAGACATAATAACTAGTTGATCCAGCAAACAAGTGTGTCTGGAACTATTTTTTGATCATTTATAAATCAGTGTATAATGGCTTATGAGCATGCACATTGAAAAAGCAAATGCATGGCTTGTAAGTAATTATAAAAATAATATAAATGTATCTTTAACTGTTCTTATGATGCAGTATAAATCTTAATGAGTCTTTATAAATATATTTATAGAATAGTAATACTTACTTATAAATAAGTATAAATGTGGCTATAAATCATTATAAGCATGGTCTTCATAGGAAGTGTTACCAAAATAACCATTACGCCTATAAAATGTCCTCACTAAGATAGCAATACAAACCTGTGTGTGTGTGTGTGTGAGTGAGAGAGAGAGAGAGAGAGAGAGAGAGAGAGAGAGTGAGCATATCATGGTTTTGCAAAATTTAGTTCACAAGTGTAAATTTGAATTGGAGTGGCACTGCAGAATGGTTAATACATATACGTATTTACACATACAAAACGTCCACTTTTGTACATTTGAAAAGATGCTGAAACGTACAATATGGACATATTGACAACATTTAAACAAACATTATTACATATTTACAGCTAATAAAAACAAATATTTACGAATATTTATATCATAATGATATTTGTATTATTGCCCTTTTACCAATTTGTAGATACATTTTAGATCCCTTAACCCTACCCACAAATCCGAACATAACAAAAACAGAATATATATAACGTAATCTACAGAAATGTGTAGGAAAATGACAATATTAACAGTATAGCTTTAAAAAAGATATTTTGAGCCACTAATCCTTAATCACTCCTACCTCTAAACCTACCCATAACCATATCCTAAAAATATGTACAATTTAAAAAGAAAAAAACAGAAAACAGAAAAGTGAAATCACAATTCTTTATTGCAAAAAAGTCAAAAGCGGTACCAAAAGTAGTCCAAATGACGATGCGTTGCATTTGCAGTCCTCTCTGGAGGTATATAACAGTTTTGTATAACGCACAGAGCTGAATTTAAGTTATAAATTTCTGAAAATCTTGTCCCGATCCACTCCGTGAAAGCACGCATTTCTCATTTAAATGGACATCACCCAAAACACAGCATGTCTCAATCTGTGACGAACATACCGTACCTGTCAACACTCCCGTTTGTGCTGTATTTCACACCCATCTCCCGTTTTGCTATTTCTCCAGGGAAACTCCCGTAATATGTATGGCCCAAACCTCGTTATATGATGACTAATCACATAAATATATTATTCCAAGGTTGTCCAGTTGCCAGATTTTGTATGAAATGCATTCTACTTGTGCAAACGACACATCATACAAATTCCAACCCATTTGTGACATCAACCTGGCAACCTGCGCTGTTGATATCTGCGCAGTCGATGCGGGAAGTTGAATCAAGGCAAGCATCACTGCTAGAAATGGGAGGAGAAGACTTGTGTGGTGCTCCGGTTAACGGAAGATTTTAATTTCTTATGTCGAAGTGAATTCATATCTCGAAGTGATAATGCCCACGCCTTTTGCAAAGTGTGTTGCACTGATATTAATTTCGGACACGGTGGGAAGAATTAGCTACGTTACTCAGCACATTAATGCTGCCTTCACGTGCTATCAGAAATTTGATAATTCCCAATTCTGAAGTTGTGATTACAAACTCATTGCATTCATGTTTTGAAATGGGAGGGCGTTCATGTGCAATTTTTACCTAAGAAAGTTGTATGTATGATAATTCCGAGAGCACTTGAAAGAAGTATAACTCACAACGGCCCAATCGCACAGCGGAGGCACAGAGGGGCACGTCGACCTTTAGTGTAATGTTAATGTACAGTGTTAAATACATGAAATACATGTGTTTTTGTTTCATGTTCCATAGTTACATGCACCAAAGTTTTTAACTGCTATGCAGTGTTTCTGTTTATGTAATACCATTTGTAATAATAATAAAAATAAATATAAATATAAAGAAACAAGAATAATTCATGTTATCATAATATCCCAACAACCCCCACCCCCACCAGTTTTGTGAATTTATGTAGCGTTTTTGGTGTATTTTATGGTTCTATTGTCAGTCAGAGCATATAGGACTATACTGAGAAAATGCCTTTTGTGCCCCACAGCATACAAAATACATTTTACATGATAAATAATTGTTAAATTAATACAGAAATGTTATTCATTTTAAGGTTTTAGTCTTGTTTAACATTATGTAGTCCTATGAAACGAGTTTGCCGCAAAAGTACCATTTACAGGTGTTGACGTTTTCATTGCTGTCAAAATAAAAGTCCTGTATCTGCTGCTAATTACATAAAATTCCAAATATCAGCCTCTACATTATTTTGGTCGACCACTGCAATCAAGGTTTCCATGTGATGTGTATATAAAAAGTGAGTAAATTATAATGAAAAATTTAATCTTTTATTAAAAGCTACACTACATCTGCTTTATATTCAAGGAGTAGTATGCATTAACAACTGTACACAACTCATCTCTGTGTGTGTATCGGATCTTTGACTGCCTCAATGTTCAGCACCATGGACAGCGACCACCACTGTTGTGTTTACTGGTAATGATTTGTTGGCAGCATTTTTACCATAGTCTCACGTTGTGTTTGTAATAGACTGATCTAATGTTGTATGGGTTGTGAAGGAGGGTGGCCACTATTTGATACTACAGCTTGGCTAACAGCATTAAATATGAATGATTCATAAAATCAAAACTGACAGAAGCAATTGAAAGAGGAATGTGTGTTTGGAGGATTAAAAATGCATCACAGACATCACTTATGGATGAATGCTTGCATTCCCACCTTTGAAAAAAAGACTACAACAAGAGACAAGAGGAGACAGATGTGGACACCATAAAGGTGTGAAGACACACTCGACTGCTTGTATGCACACACATAGAGGCTACACGTTCGGCTTTTGCATTTCCAGTAATAACATATTTTATATGCCATCAGTCTTTCGCTAGATGTTAGTGGCCAATACTGTTAATACCAAACTTAATGAAAAACAGGGAATTTAAAACTCTCACTCTTCATTTAGCACTAATGATTTTAGCCTAAAGGTAAATGTATGTCTTAAAAATGCTTTTAACCCACGTAAAATCGATATTATTTTTTTCTCAATTGCTAAAACACATTTCCTGTAACCTATAGCACATTTTCCAGTTGTAAAAAAATGTATAATTTATAGTCTAATTCAGTCTAATTAAACCATAAAATATACACTGAACACTCATTAAAAACAAATATCGACATAACCATGGCTCTCACTACAATGAATGAGTTTTTTTTTTTCAGAGCAATTTCTATATATTGTAATTTACAACATAACACTAGTGTAATACATACATGAGTATGCAGAACACAACAATAATACTGTACAGTACCACATTGTTTTCAGAAAATGAAACATTGTTGAAAAATTTTGATACTGAAAGTTGGATATGAATAAACCCCAAATCAAATTCACAGAGAAATGTACTGTAGAGTAAATTATAGTAAAACAGACAAAGAAGAAATAAATTTTTCCTTGAGGTTTTGACATATAAGAGGTCTTTTTACCATTAAACATCCTGCAAGTTGCTTAAAACATCAACAATCAATTTATTCAATCTCCCCCCCAAAAAAAAGCTCTTTGGATATTGTAGGATCTGTGACGTTACATGGGCAAATTGCATAAGACTGCCTCCTGCTGAATAGTTATACATCATTGCACTAGCAGCTGACACCTGTTAACACCAGATGTGAGTGTCGTGTCAAAAGCAAATATACTATAATCACTGACGTGGTCTACACTGGATACAGTATACAGATCATGTTCAGTTTCTGACGTTCTTAAAGCACTTGAGTTGGTCGACAACAGGACAAATGGACAATAAACAACATGCTTGCGTCTCTGTACAGATTTCAGAAGGATCCCAGCATCAGGAACAAGTGGATGGTTCATTTAATGGCGTCCTGAATAGCGTCAGAGGATTATATGTTAGTTCGTAACATTTGACTGTAGATTGTTTTGTAAATAAGGCACAGAGAGTTCCCAAAGAAACTTTTTTTGAAAGATGAAGCAGCCAACTGTAATAGATCTGACAGTAACTGCATCGCAAACCATAAGTAAACAATTTCATAATGATCGGTCTGTAAATTACTTTCATATGGGTAATGTTTTCAAAACACTTAATCACAAGCAATAGCGAGGGGACTTTGATACGGTTATCTATGCAATGACTTTAGCCAATCATAACACTGGCCATTTACTGACAAGCCTTAAAGGATCATTTCAAACAAAGGGTCATATTTATTTTATTTTTTTCTGCATATGCATTTTTTTTTGTACAAAGAACTTTATAAACATTATAAGTGAACCTCAAGGAACATTTTAAAATAATAAAATAATTAATGTCATGACCCCTTGCTACTTCTGTCATGTGGTTGATGGTTTGGATTTATAATTTAATGTAAAAGGAGGCAGAAATAAGACCACTCTTCAAATTATATGCAAAAATTAGAAAACTTAGTTATTAAAGGGGTGATGAACTGAAATTTTCCTTGAGCTTTTGACATATAAGAGGTCATCATACTTTAAGAATATCCTGTAAGTTTTAGACCTAAAAACGTCCTTGTTAGTCCAATAAAAGCTTTAATTGACACCAGACCCAGCAAACGACAATATTTACAAAGTGGGGATCTATGATGTCAAAAGGCAGCAAGCACCGCCTCTGCAGAAGAAGATCAACGCCTACTTCATCCCTGCCTGTTTAGCCCCGCCCACTGATTCGCGCATGACATGCAATAGAATAGGTAGCCGTAACATAGGCCTATGTGGTGCTAAACCGGATAGAGCTACCAAGCAATAAAATATTTTGTTGTGGATTACAAAATATTGTGCAGTGCCTAGACTCGACAGTAATGCAACATGTAAGTAACTGTGTTAATTCTAATGCCTGATCTGATATGTAATGATTCATGTACAGTCAGATGTTCTTTGTCTGTGTGTCAGTAAATCAAACCCGTGACTAAACGTCAACTTGCGTTGTTTCTCTTGTTTCTAGGATGTAAATAATCTGTTATTTAACGATGATTAAATTATATAAAGAAAGCGATCAAAGAAAGCCCCCTTTGCAATCGTTGGAGCAGTGCACGCTGAAGCTGTCAATCAAACAGCGCGAGTTTATCAGTGACTGACGCACAAAAGAAAGTATTTGTTAGTGTACAGAAATTGAGTTGCAATGACGAGATCACTGCTTTCATGCGCTTAACATGTGATCGGCTACACAGTGTTCATCTCTGCAACCTTTCATGCCACGATCTAAATATAATGCCATAGATCTAAATGTAATGCAACACTTTTCACGATTAGTTAACCTTGAGAGCTGTAATAGTAAAAACGCACTAAAAGAGAGAGTAATACTTGGCTATTTCAAATGGAAAGATGTTAGCCAATCACAGTAGTGGGCGTTTACGCTGAAGTCTCACAGCAGACACGCCCCTTAAAACAGAGCGTTCAAACCAGAGGGCTAAAATCAGTAGGACTGCACGATATATCGCACGATACGAAAAATAACATTGAACTTGAACGCGATTATCGCTTAAACGCGATTCTTAGTGCGATTATGAAATCGCAAAGGCTGCGATTGTTTTTTATGCGTGGCTTGTCAATGAAGTATGGCTCCAAATGCTAATCCATCTGAAAGCACTGCGAGTTAGAGTCGCTTATAATGTACATTTGAAAAAGCAACACACGTCAAACATCTTTTCAGACACGAGAAGCATTTATTAACATCTTGTCCAACAAAAGACAACATTTAATAAAATTTTTTCCTCCAAACTCACTTCATAATGACAGTTGAGCGTCCTTCTGTGAGATGATGTGGCTTCTTACACAGAATAAGGCAGTCGTGTGTTTATTAGTCATGTTTAATTAATCAAAGCATTTCAATCTTCTGTTTATTCAGCTACAGCGATATGATGTGTGTTATCTTCTTCTGCTGCAGGGCATATTTTGAGTTTCTGCG
The DNA here is from genome assembly GCA_003731715.1 of Anabarilius grahami. Classification (NCBI taxonomy): domain Eukaryota; kingdom Metazoa; phylum Chordata; class Actinopteri; order Cypriniformes; family Xenocyprididae; genus Anabarilius; species Anabarilius grahami. The sequence goes on along the minus strand of RJVU01008328.1, from coordinate 1,242,990 downwards.
CAAGAGCACCCTCTGGCTTTCAGATGGAGAAGCATTTACTACTGATCACAGAACCGTACAGCTCTGACAAGCCACGCATTAAATAATCGCAGCCTTTGCCATATCGCGTGCGATTTTATCGCGATAAATCGTGCAGCCCTAAAAATCAGGGTAGGAAAAATACCTTTTATTTATAAATTATGACAAATTTGGATGTAAAAAGCATACTAACATTATTAGTGCACCCCAGGAAAAATTATAAAACAATAAAACAACGCAGTTCATGACCCCTTTAAAGCCATTTACTTTTCATTAGGGCTGCACGATTTGGGGAAAATGTCATATTGTGATTATTGAGGTCAATATTGCGATTGCGATATGCGATAGCGATATACTAAACAAATAGTATCATGAGTCATCTTGCTTGGTTCTCAATGAAAATGCACACACAGATTACTGATAATGCTGAAATGTGTATTTCTCAACTCAAAATAGCAACAAAAACAAACAAATGCACAGCGTTTTCAAATTAAAATATTTTTACAAAATTAAATAATAACATCTTTGCATTACTGCAAACTTGTTATAATCCCATTTAAGATGTTTGTTTCTTTACTAATCTGTAGTGGTTCAATGGATCACAAAACTCACGGTTCGGATCACATCACGGTTATGACGTCACGGATCGGATCATTTTTCGGATCAGCACAAAAAAAAATTTGGATAGGGGGCAACTTAACTTTGCATTTATTACTTAGCCCACTTAAACTATTCTGATACCACAGCATAAACTACTAGCCTAAGTAATACATTATTAAAGGCAAGTGAACAGACTGTAAAAAGAACAAATTCCGTACACCAATCACAACAAGCATAGATAAATACTACATAAAGTTACAAATAAAGTATAAGGTCTAACTGTAGTATTAATTTTCATGCACAGAAATGTAATAATTAAATGTAAAATGACACTGTTCACTGTATAAATTTAATATAGATTAATCTTTGTTAAAGCTGTGTTTTGTTGTTTGATTTACATGACAGACAACAGCAGGTATTTATAGGTTGCTGTCACTTTAAGAGTAAGACTCCATGCACGCACACATCCGATAGATACGCATCCGAATTCTCACCTCGTTCAATTAAGACATAACCGAATGTGTTTACGAGAATACTTGCCGAGAGGGGTATTTTGATTGACATAATGCGTGTATGTGTCCATCCAAGTGCATTGAGGACCCGAAAGAGAAATCAATTTGTAGTTCGCGAGCTATAACCTATTTTTTTACAGTCTATGGCTATAACGCGCCTCTCTCTCTTAATTGATACCGAAATAAATCCTCTTTTGCCTCTTCTAGCGCGCTGGAATGGATTTATATCTATTTAATGTGTAAACTAGCAAGACAAAACACGTTCAAATGATAACCTTTCACTCTATTGCGGTTAAAGTTGCAATTGATCCGCGAATCACATGCGTGCTGAACCGTGGGCCTTGGTCCGTACGGATAACGGATCAACAACGATCCGTTTAACCACTACTAATCTGGGTTTATAATCTTATAGCCAAAATATCGCCATATAACAGAGGTCGCGTTTTTTCTTGCCACCAGTTCAGTGACCGTTTGCTCCGCATCCATCTTTACCCGTTCTCTGCGCTGCACACCGGGAAAAGTCATGACACGTGCCACTGCCTAAACTAAAACTGACTGCTCTTCTTTTTATTAGCGGTGTATAAAATGGGCAAACAGCTCTCAGAAAATGTGTTGTCGTGTCCACACATGTATTTATTTATTAAATTATTATTATTTTATTTCATAAAATCGCAGCATTTTGCGTCATATAATCGCACAAGCTTGACATCGCGATTGCGATTGCGATATGATTAATCGTGCAGCTCTACTTTTCATTGAATTTCACCAGCATGCAAGTAAAAATCGAATTTGCTGGGTAAATACAATTACTGTAAGGTAACAATTCACAATAAGGTTTCATTAGTTAACATTAGTTAACTAATTTAGTCAACATGAACTAAGATTTAACAATACTTCTACAGCATTTATTAATCTTAGTTAATGTTCATTTCAACATTAACTAATACATTATTAAAATCACTGTGAACTGACACAAATAATGAACAGCTGTAAATACTGTAACAAATGTATTGCTCATTGTTCATGTTAGTTAATACATTAACTAATGTTAACAAATGAGTCCTTATTGTAAAGTGTTCCCACAATTAATTTAAAAAATGCAAGCAAACAAAGTAAAACTTCACATGTGAGTGATTTCCCACATTAAGCCACCAAAACAAATATATTAGGAGCCATCAAAATCACAAAGTATATTGATATATGTATATATAATTTCTGCGAGATAAAATAATTCATACAACACACCCCTATTGTTCACCTATCATGTTGCGAACACAATAGAACTTGCGCAGTGAAATGTGAGCGGCTCCAGGCATCATTCTAGAAAAGAGCAGAGATTTGAATCGATTGTGCCACCATCCACAGGCTGTCAAGCTACTGTGAATGCACAGCTGTCTCCATTCAGAGCCATTACATCACAAACAGCTCTCTGGAAAATAACCAGCCCCACAAGGGCCATAATGGGGTCTCAAATGGGTTCCCATTTATTTTGCCTATTGTGTAAATGTAGCACATATGTGTCTCCACTGGACTGTGATGACTCCACAGTCATGGAGGGAGAGCTTTAAACAGGCAAGAGCTGTGAACAACAGTCAGCCGATGTGGAGAATCGAGAAACTAAAGGAGATGAACTGTGCTTCAATACGCCTGCAGCACTCACAGTGCATCATAGCTGCTTCACATACAGAGCACTACACGTCCCACTACACAGTAATTAGCAATTCTCTCTATAGATCATGGCACGTGACGTTTTTATTAACTGGTTGCGTAATTGTTGAGGAATGATTTCCAGATGAGTTTGCATATGCTTGCTGATTTTTTTTAAGATAACAAGGCTTATTTCTGAAATAGGGGCCACACGGCAAAACATGTTTTTCCTTAATCAGTGTTTTGATATTGTTTTTCAGTTCTTCGTAAAACAAGATGAATTTACTTGAGATGCAAAACTGCATAAGATTTTAAGACCTTTTAAAGAGAATATATCAAAACAAGAAAAGATATTTGCAAATCCATATGTCCTCTTCATATTTTATAATTTCAATTTTGCTTTTTAAAATGGTTATCTTGCTTTAAGAATATTTATATATTTTGGAAAACAAGACAAAATACAGATTAAGATTTTTTTTTTTTTTGCAGTGCTTATTTTTGTTGACATGCTTTAGTAGAAGATTACAGGCCCTATGCTTGAAATCAGGACTAAGCTAGTGTGAAACTGTATATAATTAAAAAGGAAATGTATGTTAAAATTAAAGCACACAGTTTGTGTTCATCAAAATTATACTGTATTTACATCTGAAGTTGCCTCTGAATATCCCTTCTGGCATTAATAAAGAACATCTTCCAACATAGTATATATAATCCAAAAATGCTTGTATACTCCAAAGAAAGATGTCATTCCATTAGACATCTTGATGTGAATGATAAACAAACCCTGTCCAAATCAAATCATACCCAATATAGAGCCTTTTATGAACACCCACATTAATTCAGTCAAACCCCAATCAGCACATGAGACAGTGAGACAGGCATCCAAACTGCAGGAAACCCCCTGCTAGATTTTGTCTCTCATAGTTTCACCCCCTCTTATGTCCAGAGGTTTCCATTTCCAACATAAGCAGAGATGCAGTCGGCCCAGACTCCTGCTGTTGACTCCTCTTTCTCAATCAGAGTGCTGTGATTTATTGGTTATGTGCACTGTATAGACTATAAGTTCTCAAGGTTGAAAGATTCTGTGGCTCATTTGCACAAGGTTCCTGATTTGGAGCTCCACAGGTGAATAGGAAAGAGAGCTGTTGATGAGACAAGGAAATAACCACAGGCTGTGCTTGGTCTTGATGCACAGCAGGTTGACAGTCATCGCCTTTGTTTGAACCTTTAATTGAGCTTTCTGAATCATGTGCAACGATTACAGATGACCTGTTTTCACCTCTGACTAACAATCATAAAGTCATCAACATGCAAGATGCTAAAAGACCTATTAATATATATATTAAAAATCTGTGAACATTGTTTTACTTGAGGTCAGACATTTCTGGTTACCTTACATTTTGTCCATCTGTCTAAAACATGTGAAAAACCAATGAGGAATGATATTACTAGAGTTGGGCAATATATTGAATATTCATAATATATGACAAGCATACCCAAATTTACAATATATGTTTCATATTTTTATTATAATTATCATGCATGTGATCAGCTAAGGACAAAAAAATAAGTAAAATCTGAACCATCCCCTTTCTTGTATTGTAAAAATTTGTATTTAACAACAACAACAACAATAGTAATAATAATAAAAAAAAGACTGAGCTGCTCCCGTGTAAAACAATACAGTGCTTTGCTTCAATCTGAAACATGCAGAGTGTCAGATTATATATTTATGGTATTGAATCACAGCCCTTAAGATTTCAAAATCGCACCAATTGGAGACTAAAACCATTTCGTATACTAGCCCATGCAGATTTTTACCCACATTTAGCACTTGGCGAGTTTTTATTTTGGACCCCTGCTGAGATGGTAAGTGTGTCCCGCACACAGCAGCTAGAAATATCTATTTGAAACAGCAGCATTTTGGGCCCTATTGTAATTGCTCAGTCAATTATTCTTCTTCTCTGAAATGAATTGCATTTTTGAGGGCCTAAACATGCTCGAAAATTCATGAAACTTTGCACACACATCAGAAGTGGTGAAAATTTACGTCTGATATGGGTTTCAGAATTAGGTTTGGCAAAATAGCTCAATAGCGCCACCTACAAAATTTCAATTAAGCGCCCTTCACGCTACATTTCACGTACAAGTATGAAATTTGGTAGACAGATGTAACATCCCAATACCCACAAAAAAGTCCCGGGTCCAAAATCTGTAAACCCAACAGGAAGTGAGACTGGCAAATTTTAGCAGTTTTTGCCATTTCCACACATTGTACTTTAACAAACTCCTCCTAGAGCTTTAATCAAATCAACATCATATTTGGTCAGCCTAATCTTAAGGCCATTGCGATGTTAAATTGTGAAGATCTAGAGTTTTCACTGAAGGGTGTGTCCGTGGCGGCCTGACAAATTTTGATGTTTCGCCATGAAACAGGAAGTTGTTGTATCTCAGGCATGCAGTTTCCGATCTGCCCCAAACTTCACATGTTTGATAAGAGTCCTGGCATGAAGACATCTACACGCCAATATTCAGTTACAGTCATAGCGTCACCTGCGGGCAACAGGAAATTACATGTTTTACACTGTGATTAACTCCTCATAGAGATTTAACCAGATCAACATCCATATTTGGTCAGTCTAATCTTAAGGCCTTAGCGATGTTAACTTGCAAAGATCTTGAGTTTTCGTTGAAGGGCGTGTACGTGGCGGCCTGACAAAGTCTGATGTTAAGCCATGAAAGAGGAAGCTGTTGTAACTCAGGCATACAGTGTCCGATCTGCCCCAAACTTCACATGTGTGATAAGAGTCCTGGCATAAAGACATCTATATGCCAATGTTCAGTTAGTCATAGCGCCACCTGCTGGCAACAAGAAATGGAATGCTTTGCATTGTAATTCACTCCCAGAAACACATTTGTATATGCCACGAAGTACCAAACATGCTAGAAACACGTTAAATCATGCAACACTAATGTGTGTGATTAACGCCACGAAACAGGAAGTTGTTTTAACTCAGGCATACAATGTCCTATCTGCTCCAAAACTTCACGTTTAATAATAGTTCTGGCCTGAAGACATCTACATGGCAATATTTAGTTATAGTTAAAGCGCCACCTGCTGGCAGCAGGAACTGTGGTGCATCAAAATGACTTTGCCATATTGCTTCTCTATTTATCCACTTAAATGACTATCGCTGTCACAGTTCCCTCCTGTTCTGAACTCCATATCCCATGATCCTCCCTATTTCCACACCTGCACTCACTTCCTCGTCATCTCCTCATCATCACGGATTACTTGCACCTGGAATTCATCATCAGCACTCCCTTTATATTGGACTCACTTCCCTGCACTCCTTGTCCGTTCTTGTTGTTTGCTGTTCTGATTCCTTTGTTTAATAAATAAATTTAGTAGATCCGATTTTGCCTCATCCCTGCTGCAGCTACACACATTACAATCGCCCACTGTTCACAGTTTTCCTAAGGTCACCGGGTGGTGGTGAGCCCGGGTGCAAGGGCCCTTTCATCGCTGCTTGCAGCTTTTATTTGTTTAGTAATTGTTCATTTAGTAAAAGGCCATTTTGCAATTCACCTATATATAAGTTTGGGATCTGTAATATTTTTTTATATTTTTAAAAGAAGTCTCTTTTCACCAAGGCTGCATTTATTTGATCAAAAATACAGTAAAAACAGGAATGTTGTGAAATATTATTATTTAAATATATTTAAAAATGTCATTTATTCCTGTGATGACAAAGCTGAATTTTCAGCATTATTACTCCAGTCTTTAGTGTCAAATGATCCTTTAGAAATCATTCTAATATGCTGATTTGCTGCTCAAGAAACATTTCTTATTATTATCGATGTTGAAAACAGTTTTGTACAATATTTTTCAGGATTCTTGATAAATAGAAACTTATAACAGCATATATCTGAAATAGAAAGCTTTTGTAACATAATAAATGGCTTTACTGTCACTTGATCAATTTAATGATTTCTTGCTGAATAAAATTATTAATTATAAAAAAATAAAAAATAAAAATAAATAAATAAATACATATCTTACTGACCCCAAACTTTAGAACGGTGGTGTATAATGTTACAAAAGCTTTCTATTTTAGATAAATGCTGGGTTTTTGTTTGTTTGTTTATTTACTTTCTATTCATCAAAGAATCCTGAAAAAAAAATGTACAGAATTGTTTTCAACATTGATAATAATCTGAAATTATTTTACTGAGCAAAACCACAGCTCACAATACAGTCTCAGATACATGTCACATTTTACTTCAGCCAATTTTTGAGCTTTTAATAATTGGTGAAATTATGGCATTATAAACCCTTAATCTCAAAGTTGCAGAGAAGCATCAGACTGAGAATGCAGCATTTGGACACAGAAATACCGGCCAAAGCTTGGGTATGGTAATTACCCACATTTACTTCCCTGCTGTCCAAGTTTGGACCTGGGTCAAGTCTGACTGGCACTTCACTGGAGGAAAATTACCTCTCTTTAGACTGTAAATTGCTCAGTGTTAGATCTTAGTGTTTGTTCAGATTGTGCCTGATGAGGTACCGGTTTGAGGACAGAGTTACAGCTTTACATTCCAAAGCCTTACTCAGATGCAGAAGAGATGCAGAGCCAATACAAGAACCAGACGCTTTCAGAGATACAATGGGGCAATAATATACTGTGTGAAAGATATCAATTTTTGAAAGACAAAGGTTATTACCACACTAATTTGAAGTTAAACTTCTCTGTAATGGATCCCACATTCTTGACAAAAACTCATCTTAGTTGAGATCCCCTCTGTGTTACTATGTATAACATCAATGACTGAATCTATCAGGGAGGGACTGGTTTCGAAGACACCTGCTCAGTGGGGCGGCTGGCACTTCCCGGAGGCAACTCCATCCTCATTCTCATACAATATTACGGCATGCCGTTGGTACAGAAGAAGTGCAAATTGAAAAGGCCCCATTTGCTCTCTGTGATTCGCAGGCTTCTTTTGATTACCTCAACCAGAGATGATTTTGCTAGTGAGATGAGAACTGTCACAGTTTTCAATGATGAATCTCTGGGAATGGTTAGTCCAGAGTGAATCAGAGTGATTAGTCCTCAGACTCATTATGAGTGCATTAACCCAAAGAAAAAAAAAGGGTCTTTTTTGTCTGTTCCAGTAAAAATGCTCTTAGCCCTCTTAAAATGTTTGAGAGTAATAAGTAATGATTCTAAAAGAGCGCAGGTCACTGATGATGTTGCGTTCTGTAAATGAATAAGTCACTCCCTTCTTTACCCTTTTAAAATTTATTGAATGTAAAGGTGTCTTCAATTCCCAATGGCAGCTTAAGCACGTCATCTTCTAACAGCAGTTTTGAATGTTCACTATGAGCATTGCTCACCTGTGCTGTCTCAGTTTGGAGCAGTAGGTGGTTGAAGGGGTGGTGTGGGGGACCCTGCATCGCTGACATTTTGCATGCCGATGCCTCATGCATATGGAAAGAAGAGTAATTATGGGCTTTTATCGACCTACGTGGGCGATGCTTTCAGCTTCTCTCTTTTGGTTAGGGAAAGAAAGGTGACAACTAACACTGGCTAATGCAAATATTAAACAGATCTCCATGGTATACTCACAAAAAAACAATCCCCCGCCCGCCCTCTTTCGTGTCAGGTGGCTTCCATCAAGCATTTGATGCCTTTGAAAGATGAAAGCCATTCCTCATCCCTGGAAATCCTGTGGAATAATCCCATTACAAAAGACCCACCAGAAATAGAGATAAAACATACACATTTTGTGATATGTGGTTGATGGCGGGGATGAAGGGTCATTGCAGGATACACTATTCACAATACACCATCATCATCCAGGCTGTCTGCATACTCCTAAACTATTACTGGAGAATGGGTGCATATGGGAGTATATAGGGTGGCCAATAATTTAACAGAGTTTGTAAAACGAAGTGAAGAGACTTGCAGGGCTAAGTGCATTCCCTGGTGGTGCCCATCCACAGAATCAAGTTCAGGCTAGAACATCCGCCAAAGACCCTTTTCACATTTTATGAGCTTAAAACAGAGCTGCGCTTTTAAAACCACACTGGCACCATTTTACCCAAGATGGAGGCCTGTTTGACTGCATGCAGTGGTCCGTCGCACTGACAGATCAAGAGAGAAGCTGAAAGTATTAAGGAGCTCAAGAAGAAAATAAAGCAGATTCAAGAAGAATATTGTTGTAAGAGATACCTCCTCAGACCTCAAATACACTTGGCAAATGAAGCAAGTAAAGGAGCATAGCTTATCGCCCAAAGCTAACAAGCTCTTAGCAGAGAACTCATAAAAACACTGGAAAAAGCTTGGGGAAAAAAAGAAGATGTGAATGTGTCTGCACTCGTGCCATGGCATGAGCTCAGAATATATGAAACCATGTGCCTCACAACAGGTGGTTTATTCTCAGTTCAAACAGCAGACTTGGGCCTATGAAAGGTGTTATTATGCTTCTGCACTCATTATAACAGCTTTTCCGAGAACTCTTTTGAAATCTACAGAATGCTTTCAACTTTGTCATTTGACTTAGTCTTTTCGTTGGCAGTCAAGGCCAGTGGCAGGTGCAGTAAAGCAACTTTGTGACCCATGAAATAGATTGGATAAATACAAGGATGTGGTGATTTGTAGACTTCTGTATGTAGTCATTTAGCAGATACTTTTATCCAAAGTAACTTCTAGTACCGAGGTTCAGCTATGCTGGAGTAACCTGAGGTTAGGTGTCTTGCTCAAGGGCACAGCGATGTTTAATGGCCGATGGCACACTCCTTAGTGCAGACTTTTTGTCTTGTACCCAACAGTACCCAACATCAACCAAACCAGAATTGTGATCTCATAGTATACTGGTTATGCTATCATTTAGCATTATCATTAATATTCTTAAAGTGAACATATTTTGTAACTTATTGATTGCATGCATCTTTTTGTTTGCATTGTGGTTTAAAATCAACTTGGTTTTAAACCGGTGAAGCACAATTAGCAGCGAAAGACAACTCATTTCAGTATGCGCACACTCTCTGAGAGACTGTTTCTCAGTGCTGTCTGAGAGACGTGCGACATAAAGCCGCAGCTCATAGAGTGCGTGAGGACTGAACTGAGTGCTTTTTGCTGACTATTTGGGCTTCAACGGTTAAATACAAGTAAACAGAGCCATTTATGTCTTTAGTGAAGGTACAGTTGAGAAAGACAAGGCATGAGTATAATGGATCGGTGCAGTTGATTTAAGGGACAGCATCCAAATTTACCTGCTGTCATTATTAATGCTAATCAAAAAAAAAAAAAAAAAAATCTCTCACCGTTTGCTTTTGTAACTTTAATAAGAATAAATGTATATTTAATTTACACAGTAAAGACTATGCATTGTTTTTTATACATTTGATTACTTTATAAATTTTATGTAGTATTTCTAGTGCTTGAAGTTCAGGTAAGTCTATTTCAATTGTGTTTTTGTTCTATTGTAGTTGATTTTCTTTGTCCTTTCTTTATCACTGTTTACTTGTCTTCAGTAAGCTTAAGAGGTTTTTTTAGACTAGTATTCATTTTGTTAAATTATATTAAAAATGGTGATAAGAATTATGAAGTTATGAAAATTATGAAAAAAAGTAAAAATAACTATATTGTGATATATATCATTATCGTGATATAAAATTACTTATATTGTGATATAAGATTTTTGATTAATACAAAAGAGAGTGAGAGGCATATTAAAATGTTGTAGTGAACAGCAAACATGATGGCACCAGAGCTTCACAACAGACATCCTTTTGTCCCACTTTGATTAATACAAAAGAGTGTGATAGGACCCTCAACGACAACTAAATGACTATTGTAATCAGGACTGCCAAAGGTGGTGAACAGGAAAGATGACATCAATTGATCATAGGCTAATCTCATCACGAGTTGCCTTTGTTCACCTCAGCCCTCCATGCCTGAGTCCAAGGTGTGAATGACCATGGACTCCTAGGGCTGCCAAACCGGTTCCGGCTAGAGCACAGCAAGAACAAAGAAATGCTCCAAAACAAAGACAATTTCTATACATACTGGCTTGAAACCACAAAAATGGACTGGAGTACTGTAAGGAACATGTCCTATACATTTTGTTACTCATCCAGGAAACAGTGCACACTCAGTGGAAACTGCACCTGGAATAAAAGCCAATGCAATCGCACCCACTGAGACAGAAATGTGATACTTCAACCAATTCACATCAAGTCTGGACTCTACGAGTTCAGAACACTGCCACAAGGACTTTGAGAAAGGTTTGAAAAAAATATAAAACATTTCCAAAGTCCTAAAGACATTGTTTTATTTAACTGTATATTTTGGGACAATACAACAAGTTCGACAGAATGAAAGGTGGGCGTGTTAAGGGACGGACACCTGGAATGCTGTGACCCAATCACATCACCACATCAGGAAAGGCAGGGATTTGTAATCCCCTCCCCAACAGGAAGGAATAAAAGTTTTCCCAAGTGAACGAACCCTCGTTCTGAGTTTCTGACCTGACGAGGGAAGAACAACAGCATGACCAAGGTGATACTCTTGCGAGTAAACCTTTCACCGCACAGACTTTCAAGCAGCCCAACTGCTTCTGCAGAGGACTTTGGCTCCTGACCTGCATAACTCAAGTACCTCCAACCTACAGAAGATCCTGCGGACCGACCACCATCTGAGCTACAGTTCTCTGGATTACACAAAGACCTCCAGCACTCGGTGCAGCTCTGCAACTGTTGGAAAGCAATCCAGTCTCTCACTGCACACGGAAGGATACCAGTGGACAACGTTTCCCATTCCTGGACTGATCACCCGACCAAGTGAAACGTAAATATTAGCTAAACAAACCTTTTCCCAAAGGCCTTGGCATTAGGTTGTTGCTATATGAGATTGCTATTTGTCTAGAGACTGTTTATCTAGGGTCAGCGTACACAGATATATACATTAGACACATTATCTGATATGCTTATTTACTATTTCATACCAGCATCCAGAAAGACAACAATTGACACCCCCATAGACTGCTAATTACCCATCCATTGCTTCGCCCAATCCGTTGCTCATCTACTTGGTATTCAATTTTGTTAACGTCCATTTGTGTTGTAGTTTCTGTTTGATTATTGATTCCATTTTCTTAGTAGTTTAGTCATTTTCCTTCGTAGTATTTAGTGAGTGTGATATTTTACTCTTGTATATCTTCTTGTTAATAAATTCATTTTTATTGCAAACTGTGTCATTCTTGTGTTGATAATCAGAGGCTCTACAAGCTCGCCCAACTCTCACTAAATCCTTCAGATTGGTCAGATGATAAACTTACTGCAATTTATAAAATTCTAATTCAGTCAACAATCTTCCATGATTGTTCTTTATTGTCAAGGTGACATTCCTTGCTGGTGCCCCGAAATATTGTAAGGAATCACCTGAATCAATATTAATATAAAATATTAATATTAATATTTAAAACGATAAACAACTACATTTGTGGTGCTCTCGTGTGAGGCTAATCCAAAATCACTACAATGTGGATAAATCAACTCATCAGTTTACAGTGTAAGGCTTGTCGCCTTCCATCGTCAATTGCGATCATTCCTGTTGTGTGCAGTAGCCCCTCACTGCAGAACTAACGAGATCCAGGGGGCAAAGATGGGTAGGTTAAGGGATATGTAAAGTGGGAGGAGTTGGATCTAGATCCAACCCCGCCCCCTGGATCTCATTTTCTGCAGTGAGGACCATCTCGTTGTGTGTCCTAAATCTGGCAACCCGAGTGAGCGTTGAGTCTGAGGAGGAGGGGATGGAAAAAAACACTCTCTCCAATATTTTGAATTTAGACTAGAGTACCCATTTCAACCACTTGCTCTCAATATTACATAATGCTCCTTTATGTACCCCCCCCAGGAAATTGGAATTCACTTACAAGAGACACAAATGAGTAACCTTCAAGTTACCAGACTTAAGCTTGAACCACAATACCACTTACACCATACACAAAACATACAGAATAAATCAGTGACATCACCATTAAGTATGACCACCATTCATGATCAGGTTTTACATGAACTGTATTATACCTTCATATACATCATAAATGTATTGGATGTATGGAAAGCAGTATGACACATCTAATAAGGCAATTCACATATGTCAACCACCTACAACTCACTGGCTCCACTCTGAAAAGTTACAGGCTCCACTAAATGGCAGGCTAAAAGCAGTAATGAAACCTCAATAGGCAAAGAAAAAAAACTGCTGGTGATGTAGCAATTAGCACACATGTGCTGAAATACTGAGCCATTGTGTTCTTTCTATTAAATGACTTTCCTTTCCAGCTAACATCACTTAGGCTGCAAAAAATATTGGATAATGTTAAACAATAGCCAATTAGCTCTTTATTAGCCATTTATTTTAACATGCATTCAGTCTGACTCCATTCTGGTATGTGACAACCACTTTTAACAATACACTGCATTCCCGATCAAAAATATGAGTGTATGTAGAATTAACATTCACTGTAAGCTCTTGTTCAAAGTTCTGAAAGTCTTTGACTGTGATGTCCCCTGACATCAAACACACCATTTGTGCTGCTAACACGGGGCTTACGGTAGACTATAACCACTGCACGAGCCCTGACAGCATTCAAAGTTCCATTTCATTTTCTGTCTTTTGGCTGTGTATTAAGATGAAGCCTTGAGCCATTCCACTCCATTGTTAGACTCCAGCTATGAACCTAAACGAGGAAATCAATACCGTATTGAGCGAGGTCACTCTCCGCCCACCCGCATGCCCAGATAAAGGCCAGGGGTCTTGAGACCTGCAGAGAATCAAAATTCAGCCTGACATGACTGCTGCTCACTGACATAACGGCCATCATCCTGAACAGCATGAGACAATTCTGACAATAATAATGTTTTCTGCTGATGCTTAAAAAAGATCAGAGGGTTTACGACTGAAATCAATTTCATAACACCAAACGCCTATGAGGAAAACTCAGAGGGTCACAGAAGATCTATACTAAATAGGACCCAAACTATTAAGGACAGTACATCATCATTCCAATTACGGCAGATTTTTATGTATTTACATTTTTAATATCTGTAATCTTTACTATGTGTAAATATTTAATATTTAATACTCTTTCTATTCATGCAAGAGTATTAAATGCTTTCTATATAATACTCTGCCTAAAATTTTGCCATAATCTAGCTCTAATTTAAAGTGATAAGGTTTGGTAGATGAACTTCAGTAATTAGACCCTGGTGGTAGTAACTACCATTAGCCCATCCATATATTTTTACAGAGAAAATTTTTTTTTATTAATAATTCCCTTTGAGCTACATTTACCTGTGTACCCTTACAAGGTGAACTGACAACCGAACTTAGTTGCAGTGTGTACGTGGCCATGATCACAAAATAAACTCTTTAACTCCTTTGAGATTAATCCTGATTACTGTTTTTTTTTTTTTTTTTGCAATAATGGCTGACTGTATATTATCCATTACATGACATCTAAATTTACTTAGCATATACAACTATCAGCGACCTTTACTAATTTTTTCCTAAACAAAACAGCATAGATTTGTAATATTTGTATCAGACCAGACTTCATCATCGCTACTAATTACAGTGTCTGGTAGATGGATATGAGCAGCAAAATAAGCCATGTGACACAAAGGAGCTTTATATGTGCTATAAAAGCAAGGCACAGAATAACTAAAAATGGCATGTGATGATCTGTCTTGGTTCCGGTAGAATTACCTCACAGCTGGGAGCTGATTAGGTGTTGATATTTTACTGTTGCTTACTTCCTCTATCTAATGACTCTAACTCGCTTCAAACATGAAAAACAGACATGCCTCAGCTCAACACAAAAAGTTGCACATTCAAATGACACATGATCTCTGTGGTATTTTTCCCCCTGTAGCTTAATTGACAGAGCATGGTGCTAGCAGATTGTGGTTTTGACTCTCAAAGAATAAAGGAGTGAGTCAAGCAAGTATGGTTGAGCTTCCATTTACAATATTTGATGTGTCTATGTATGTGTGCTAATCAATGTTCATATATGAAAATCCTAAATTAAATCTCTTCAGAAGACCTGGATTAAGCCGCTTGATTCATTTAGATTACTTTTACAATGTCTTTATGAAAGTTTTTTTTTGTAATGGACTTTCAATGGAAGGACAGAAATCTCTCGGGTTTCATTAAAAATATCTTCCTTTGTGGAATTTGCGAAGTTGAACGGAAGTCTTATGGGATTGGAATGACATAAGGGTGAGTAATTGATGACAAATTTTTCATTTTTGAGTAAACTATCCTTTTCATTTGTAATGTACTCTAAAGCCTGGTGAACACTGCAGTTTTTCTGAGTATTACAAATGTTGCTTGTCAGATTGTACAATATGATATTTGAATTAAAATGTGTTCCAAATGCATAAATGCAAATGTTTTTTAAGTTGGGAAATGTTTTGAGGTACGGTCACAAAGTAGGAGTCCTAGAAGAGACCTGCAAGGAAGGAGGGTCGACAGTTGATCAGCTATCGATCTTGAGATAGAGGCTGCAAAGTGTGTCCAGACAGACAGAAGGGATAAATAGCCCAGACAGGAAATGCAAGTCAAATTAAAGATTTCCCGTCCATGAAATGAACAAGCTCTTGCCATGCCAATAAAGTCGCTCATGTGGATCTCACAGAAGCACATTGTGGCAGGAGGAATTATGGGCAGTCGGGACGATAATGCTGACAGTGATGGCATTATTGTCAACACCCTCATTTGTTAGGACTCACACCAAATCTTTGTCACATAAATAAGGGGGAGTGCGCCATTACAGTCAAGAAACGCATGCATCCCACATTACAGTCAAATGGTATAAACAGAGCCATCCCTCAAGGAGAACTGACACAGGTCCACAGGTTCTGCTGGGACACACTTCCACAGCCCTGAGCCATAGTAAGGTACCATGTGCAGCTGTTTATTTAGAGAGATGGAACGACCTGACCTTTTCATACTGCCCTGTTAGAGCACAGACAGTGTCCTCACAGATATTTTCCAGTGTATTAGACATTCAGAAAAACCTGTATGTTGGTTCTTGCGTATTCTTTCAATAATTTATGAGCGAAGCCTTAAAAATAGACATGAAAGTATAACAAGATCCAGTAAAGGGCCCATCCATAGGTCTAATGCATATGATGGCAGTAAAGGGGAAGCAGTGATTGCCTGCACATGGCACTGCAGTGTGCTGCACTCAAACAAATGGACTTTGGGGAAATAAAGAGTGTTTGTTTTCTGTTCTACAGAAGTGATCGAAGGTTCAGCAAGAGCAAACTAAAAAAGCAAACACGCATACACAAACACAAACTGAGGACCTTTGTCAAATGAAAACAAATGATGGGAAAGGGAACCGTGTTAGCAATAGGGCTCTTCAGAGTTCATTAGAACACACATCTCTCTCTGCTATTGTCTCTGCAATTTCACTGTCAATACCAACACGCTGCTCTTATATGAGCATCCAAACAGGTTGAACCTTTCCACTGTTTGGACTATCCATGGAAACGGAGCTGAAAATCGCTCTAAAACTTGATTATATATTTGTAAGGGGGAACATTTACAACAACAACAATATGGATATATAGCAAGTTTGTTCTTTCATGGAGCATGCAGTGATACAATAAATTTATATTTGTTTTTTTATGTTTAATGTTTTTATGATTGAAAATTACACATATGTAATTTTATAAAATAAATTCACAGACATTTCAATCTGACTCTCATTTTCTATCTGAAAATTGTAATTATTAAATTCACATTTATTACTGCTTTATCAGCTCATGATTATCTCTGTATTTTTTATAGTCTCTTCATGCTGATTTGTGCAACCCAAATGCATAAGGCGTATTTCACATTCCTGTTCTAAAAGCCTAGCCCTATACTTAGACCATACATCTGCAACTGAAAAGCCAGCAAGAGTTGAATTTAGCCGATTGTGCAGTTGGATCATTCTCGGTAACCAAATAGAGGTAATTCCCAAGTGTATATGTGAACTCTTCAACTCTGGAGTGCTGATGTATTCCTGCACACGGCGATAGCCCTACATAAACAGCAAGGGCAATGTGTTGATAGAGGCTGCTTCACACTGATAAAGAGCCATAGCTCAAAACCATCCACATCGTCCACTACAACACCATAGAGACTCGAGCTCCCTAATTAACTAGACACAGGAAATAATGGTATGTAGCGGTACATAAAGTTTGGGAGGTTTTCCAAGGTTAACAATGTGGCATTGTGGGAAATGGAATTAAATATAATAGGAGCAGTACGGCTGCAAGCAAAATCAATGGAACACAAATACAAGTTAAACTCAGTGGGTTAACTGAATGATTTGAGCACCATAAAGAAATCTGCATTTAAAATGAGAAACAAATGTGTGAAAAGCAATTGACCTACAAATATGATAGTTCTTTTATGAACAATGTTTTTTTTTCCTTCAATGCATTTGTACCTAATGTCTTTGTATTAGGCTTACATCAGTTCTGTCTGCATTCTAGTGATAATGTACTTTCTGAGCCCAACAAGCTGATCGACCTGGTTGAGTTTGTTATGCAGACATGAGGATAATAATAAAGCTAAGCAGCGTGCATGACAATTACAATTCTACTGCAGAGTTTAGAGAAATCAATCATTTGTGTGAGAGCTCTGCAGGATTGTCACCTCAATCAGCCATGTGGAAAATAGGCTTGCAGTCACCCAGAGAGACCTGTGCCAGGAACACTGATGCCCACCAGCAGAAACTTCTTTTGTCCTACAGGCTCTTCCCAAGGCCACTGCTTACAAAGGGATGACAGGGACACATCACAGCCATGCTGCTTGATGCACGCTATCAGAGCCGGGTTCATAACATTGGGTAATCCATGTGGGATTTGAAGTAGTGGTTTTCAGCTGGTACATCCATGAGATCTGTTCTGATAGGGTCACTGACAGCAGGGTAAAAATAACGCTGAATGCAAATAATACAATACAACTAACCATATAATCATCCATCTTAGGATAGGAAAATGGGTTTATCCCCAGATCTGGAGACAAAATGCCTTATCCTTTAGGCCAAGTGAATGGAGACAGTATAGCTTCAAAAATGGGGAAAAAAAGTGGTCCATATGACTCGTGCGCTATATTCTCAGGTCATATAGTCAGTTTTGTTTAGAAAACACTTATTTTGCTGAAGGCTCTGCATCTAATCAGTTTTTCTGTTTTGGCATAAATTCATCTGTCAGTTGGAAGAAGATAACCAAATTATACAGATGCCAACATGGACAGATTGCATATCATGCCCTCAATCTCGAAATCCTTAAGAAAACTATTCAGAGGAAAAAGAGAATGGAGCAACTAAATACAGGATAAACATTTTTTTTTTTTTTGCCACACACCAACACCACATTTTGTGGAGTGAATTATAGTCTGCTGAGAGCACAAAACCAAATATAAAGGTAATTTTTCAATGTTAAAATACAAATACATTTTTGTTGCTTTTCTAAATAAATAAAGACATACATACATTCAAACATACATAAATAGTGTCGGGTCGCCACTTGATGTCCAATTCAAAATTTGGATCCAGAAGTAAAACTAGTTAAAAATCACTGATGTAAACGAGGAGCCAAAGACATTTTGCATCTAAAAGAACAACAGAACAGCGCAATCACAAGGGTTGGGTAACATGTGCGCGCGCGCGCACACACACACACACATACGCACACACACACACACAGTTGATGTGTGTATTGGTATCACTTAAATACTGTAGCTAAACAACGTTTTCTGATTAATGTTTGAACTGAACAACTCAGCTTAATTAAATGTCGTTAACTTCATTTTGTAAGATCAAATACGGATGAACAGCAACAGATGCTGAAAAAAACCCTGACATGTTAATATTGCTGAAGGCGAGGAAAACCACAAAGCACAGATAGATAACAAATAAAATAATTAAATAGAAATTGTGGGATCTGCCTCTTTCCCTCACTTCAAAGGGGATTTTTTCCCCTTCTGAGCAGCAGGGGGGTAAAATTTAAAGACTAGCAAGATTTTACATCCTTTCATGAATTCTCTGAAACACAAGGATTTTAATGAGGGAAATTAGTCAAGAGGCCAGGCCTGAGAGCTTCCCTAAATGGAATCTGTAAAAGATATTGGTGCGAGGTAAGGTATGTTATTTCAGGACCAAAAAAAAAAGAAAGAAAAAAAAGAAGTGTGCCATCGTGGCATTATTCATAGCTGTTGGAGTACTTTTCCTGTTATTATGAACCGTCCTCTAACCGTAGGGAAAACAAATCTTTATTTAATAAAACATGATTCTGGCTTCATGCTGAATTTGCGATAAACCTGCAGAGTAAGACCGGATACAAACGAAATAGAGAACAAAGAGAAAAGCCTTGGGGTTGTACAGTTTTACTCTCATAATACTTACTGATACAGTCAGTTTGATCATGTCATACAGTAGCTAAACAGCACTTGTTTGTGATAATATTTGTGTTTGAGTTCCCTGGGAAATGAATCATGACCTTGGAGTTGTTAGTACCATTCTCTACCAGGCACTACACAGATAATTGGCAGAGTAGAAAAAATCTGCTGCTTCACATCACTCCAGTAGTCATAACTATATTTGTAGTTGTAAGATGTTGCTTTGAACCAATTTTCCTAGAAAATGTTGCTGTACCAACCTGAAGTCAGGTCTTCAAGCACAATCCCTATAGAAATCCACAGATCTGGAGACAAAATACCTTATGCATTAGGCCAAGTGAATGTGCTAGTGCCAAAATTTGACGAAAAGATTTCAATAAAAGTATTCCATATGACTGGTACCCTATATTCTCAAAACTTTGTGTGAGGAACAGATCAACATTTGAAGGCTTAGTTTACTCAAAAGTAAAAACGGTCCATAAATGAGAAGTCCATTTGACTTGCAATGCAACTTTTTTTTTTTTTTTTTTACTATTTTTGGCGATATATATAGTACAGTATTTATAAAGAGCAGTGTGATAATTCTGCTAAAATCGGTAATGTTAAAGAAACTATTTTTTTTTATAAACTACTTCTTAATAACAACAACAACAACAACAACAACAAACATTCCACAATCACATACTAGTTTAACAGTGTCTTCTGCATTCAGCTTTTCTTAAAAAAACAAACCTCAGGTTTGTCTGATTTTTTGCAGAGCCTGATTTCAGGTCTTAAGAGCTCTGCATTTTTCACTGGGCTTTAGGGCAGCACTCATACATTAATGAAGGCATCATTTGTCTTTTAAATTGTACCTTTGCTCCATCTGTCATTGTGAATGAGGACATGTTCACCTTGGAAAGTGGTGCATGTGAAGTGGACTAGGAACGGTGTAGTTTGATTGAAATGAGATTGCTGTGTGGTTCTAGTGAACACGTGGCATTGATCTCATGCCATATAACCTGAAAGTAGAGTTCATCTTTTTATCTGAGGATGCCAAACTGCCCAGACAAGAGATCTTTATTTGTAATTAGACTGAATTTATGCATGAGCAAGTTGGCTAAGTGCAGTATTTAGTTTTTCAGACAGCATTAGGTACTTTCTTTGCACTTCCAGCACCAAAACAGAGCTAAGCTCAATGTCCCAGAGCTAGGAAAGAAGGTGTCCCTCCTGCTTATTTTTACAATGCTTTCTTCTTGCCATCTTTCAGAGATTAGCAGCGCTTTCACTTATGTGCCACTGGGAGTCCATCGCATTATTTCATTATGATACATCTGTTTAACCAAGGCAGAAAATCGCAGCACTAAAAACCTTCTTAATCAATCAATGTGCTCAATTAAAGTTGGGTTGCAGCTTACCATTTTGCAGTTCACATCCTCTCTGTACTAGACCCTTGTGTATGACACAAGACCCAGATGAACAAATGGAGTTACAAGTAAAACATGCAGCAGCTCTTACATAGCATTGAAAAGTGGATTATTTCAGTAAATCAGTTTGTCGAAAATAAACCAGTTTAAATAAAAATAAAAAATCCATTGAGAAATTTTTCAAAATGTTGTCAAAAAGTCTAAAAGTCCACTAGATGGTACGCACAAACTCTTTCCGTGCTCAAGGCCAAAGGAGTATAGGCTACTTTGAAAGGCTTGCGCTCAACTGTGCACGAGATAGAGCGGGAAGTGGAAAATGAAGTAAGGTCTATACCCGGGCCTTAAGACAACTTTTTATTTTCTCTCACACACAACACAGAGAAACAACTTTCTAAAAAAGCGACCAAACTGCCTGTCAAGTGATAGACGAAACTGACAATGACTTTTTATCTTTTTAAAACTGAAATGAAAGGCAATGTGGATGAACATTCGATGTACAGACCACCACACAAAGATATAGAAATAAATGAATAAAACATTTTGGATTAATAAACCTTAAAAAATATATATAAATAAATGCAGAAAGGCCACACTGAAGATAGATATGCATGTCGGCAAATCAAATTAAATCGGCAAAATTGCCTGTGCGAGCAAGCTTAAACTAATCTACAGCGCAACATCGATGCACCGAAAAACAATAAAAAAATTTTGATTAACAGAATTGAATTAGAAAAGAATATACTATTCTAATAAATAAAAAATAATTTAAAAAATGAAAGTCATAATCAAGTCACAAGTGCAAAATGCCTAAAGTGCAGGGTAACATATATTCAAAACACATTAAGCCACAAATAGTTATATTAGATAAACCAGAGTGATCAATAAATAAATTAAAGTTAAAGAAATTATTAAAATAACGAACGTATAGCCAGAATTGTCAACTTTGTCTTTTTAACTGCAGAGACTACAGAGACAATAAATGCTAAACTGGAGTGGCAGTCTTTTTAGCTAAACATTCACAGCATCCAAGAATCAAATTAGAACCGGCTGAAATGTTTTGAAATCACTTCTACCCTACCTGATTGAGAGAGAAAATCCAGTCTTTCAAGCGATCTGCCTGTGTCCGTTTGAGTCTTTTCAAATATCGCGCTAGTCAGCTCGTTAACGTTAGCTGGCAGAAGCCCGCTGCAGTGTTTGTTGTTGTTGAGTGGGAGGACATGAGCTGTTGGCACAACTTGCATCTTACGTTTTTTGGATCATCTTTTACCATTTCAAAGTGCATCCAATTCTACACTTTAGATTTTCTTATCCTAGACATTGTTAAAGATTTAATCCCTGCCGCCAAGATGCTCCTCTGTCAGTCATGGATCATGGAAAGTGAAACTTAACTCTGTCACAGGGGTGGTTGGATTTATTCACGCACAATAAAAATATTTATTAAAAGCTTCTTTCTTTTCACATTTTTTATTTACAGCATTATCATAATAGGCTGTATATTAACCTATTGGGAGAAAACCGGTAAGTCTATGTAAAATCAGATATTGAGCACCCCCATATCTCGTCTCATAACACCTCTGCGAAGATTCAACTGTGAGATTGGTAGTAGAATCAGGCGCCTCCTATCGAAGCTTCGAATCATCGACTATTCAGGGTCACCCCTAAATAAAATACAGTAAAAATCTAATTAAACAAAGCTTGTGTTTCACAGTGCTCTTTCAATAAATTAATACAAGGAAGAAAGATAGTTTGAACTCATTCACAGAAATTAATAAAACTTGCACCATTTTTGCTTGCAGGCCCTGAGACAAAAAAAGCATTGCAAAACTATTGCCACATAACATACAAGTGCATTTAAATTATTGATATTCACAAAGTTGCTTAAAGGATTAGTTCACTATCAAATGAAAATGACCCCAAGCTTTACCCACCCTCAAGCCATCCTACGTAGGCATATATAACTTTCTTCTTTCTGATGAACACAATCAGAGATATATTAATAAATATCCTTTATATTTATAAATAGCTTTATAATGGCAGTGAGCGATACCAATGAGTATGAGCTGAAGAAAGTGCTTCCATCCACATCCATCCAACATAAACGTAAAGTCCTTCTGATGCAAAGCAATGCGTTTGTGTAAAAAACAAAAAAACAAATCCATATTTACATAGTTATGACCAGTTCCACCAGACCGCCTTCCGTATTCAACTTACATAGAAATTGTAAAACTCTCGCAGTTTTACGCTACGTCCTATGCCTTCCCTATTCAACTTATGGAAAAAGCTTAACTAATGCAACGCCAGTTTACACTTTTTTCGTAAGTTGAATACGGACGTGTATAAGTAAACTGTATGTTCAGAGGTTGCTGTAATACAATACTATGGGGCTTCTAGCCATGTCTACTACTGTACATTCCACACACAAGCTCCAAAGGGAGAAACCAACTCAATGTGCACATGAGCACTTGAGCCCAGCATATGTTATTTATGTGTGGACAGTCCATCTGATCTTCACACAGAAAATGAGCCACAGAGAGCAGGGAGTATCTGTCACATCTCGCCTTTCAGTGCATATGATGCACATCCACACAAACAAACCAAGAACTCTTATTGAAGTTGACAATGGACAAGAGTGATACGCAAAAAGTAATTATGAGAGAAAATGCATTGCCGCCCACGCAATCATCTATGTCAACGGCCACGGTGCGAAACATAAGGTCCCATTAAATATGGCAGATCGACAGAGAATATTAATTTTCACTTACCTGTTTCTGTCTCCATGTGCACATCTTTTTAAAAAGGAAGTTGCACAGCAGACTAGTTACAAAAATCAAACTGAGTGGTTTTGTACTTGAGGTCATGGCTTACATAATTATTATTGTGTTGAGACATGAGACATCTTTTCATTTTTTAGTCTTTTGCCAGTATTCAGAGTCTATCTCTATGCATTTATTTGCTCTATTTTGCTTGCTTAGAAATGCCTTGAAAATGTTTTCTAGAAATTTTTCAAGAACATTTTTATTCATTCAGAAGAAACGTTCATTCCATTGTAGCCAACTACATTAAAATGTGTATTGCAAGAAGCAATATATGTAAATAAAACAAAATATGGTTTATATTATAAATAATAATAATAATAATAATAATAGACTACCTGTGCTCATCTTTTTTTATAGTCTATGGTCTAAACTAGTGACCGTGACTCTGCAGTGAGTGTGAGACCTGATGAATGAGATCAAAATGAACAAATTTATTTATTTGTATTAAATATTTTAGGCATTATTCTGTCATTTTTCATTGACAATCAGTAAGAGAAAATACTTAAAATGGTGAAAATCAAGTTTTTAATGTTGTTTATATGTCTATGTAGTGTTTTTAATATGCTTTAAGACAAACCATGTGCAAATTTATAAGTCAGCACCATTGCTGAGTATTTTATGTTTGAAACTGCAGGAAACCAAAAACCCGCGGTTTGAAATCGGTGGTGTTTGTGACGTCACAGACTAGCCGGCAGGCTTTAGCATATCATTAACTATGACTGCTCTGAAGCAGGAAAGTCTCGAGAGAAGCCAGGTTATCCCGGTAAATGTTCTGTTGATATGAAAAATTTTGTAGCTTTATCAATATAGCGAGTCTGTTACGATGTTATGATGAACTATAAGCCTTTGCACTGACGTTCTGAGTTGTTCAAAGTGTTTGTAAGGATACTGATTGTTAGAAGGCAGCTGTCTGACTCTGTCTGTGATAAAGAACAGGAACGGTGTGTGTAATATTAGCAACACATTATTAGCTGTTTGATAACGTAGTCAAGCAAAAGGCTATCCATATTAATACATATTAATTAAAGGGGTGGTTCAGTGGTTTTTTTCTAAGCTTGATTGTGTTCTTGGGGCACAGTTTAACATGTCTTAATGCTTCGTTTTTTTGTAAACGCTGTATTTTTCATATATTTTACCTTTATTCTACACCTCTGTTTCCATTGTCATATGAACGGCTCGTTTGACTTCCTGCTTCTATGAAGCCACTCCCTCCGAAATGCGCAATGTGTTTAGATTGGTTAGCAGGTTGGTAGCTGGCCCAGTATATCGTGATTCGCTGAAGCGTCCGGAAACGCAGCACCCCTTACCATTCGTTGCTTCAGTGAAAATGTAAATAAAAGTGCCCATATTGCTGTATCAAATTAAGCCCGAATCAGACTCAGATGAAGAGGGTCAAGCTGCAATCGCAGCTTTTAAAGGACGTTTATGAATGGTATTTAATTTTTGTATTTGTCTCAAAGTGTTTAGATGCTGTCACTGCTGTTTGTTAGCTTTCAATATACAGTTTTATCCTGATACAAGCTTTACTGTAGCCGAATACATGACTGAGTAGTCGCACTTTTGTAAAGGTAGCGTTTAATTTATAGCATGAACAACTGTTTGTCTATGAACATAGACGTTTGTTGGTGTTTGTAGAATTTAGCTAACTGGCTAACGAAGCAAAAATGAGTTGCTCTTTGTATATGTCCTTGATGCAACCAAAAAATAGCAACAGGACTATAGGTTTAAAAGACATGTACAAATAATAAAACGTACTTACAGTTTGAAGCCAATAAACAGCAGCTTTTAAAGTGGGAACTGCTTCATCTTTCAGTAATAGCCTTTGTGCATTCAATAATAGCCATCCAGCATTGAACTCATGTAGATTCTGGAAGCTGTCTTCAGCGCCGCATCCAGTATAGAAAATATCACAGATTATAATGGGTTTTATTATCTTTTGAAGCGTTGCGTCGCGCTGCTTGCGTCCGGTGTACACAACTCTTCCGCTTCAACATGCGGCGCCACATGGCCTCGCCCACTTTGTTGCATGTTCCCGGGGGCGTGTTTTGCAGGGTTTATGAGGTCACCAACCCGGGAAGAAGCTTGTTGTAGTCCAAACCGGTCATTTTTGCAGGCATTAAACTGCCATAACTTTAAAAAACAATATCTCTGTTTGCATTGAACTTTCAGCGCTGTAACTTTGCAGATACTGTTTATGCTCAAGCAGCAACATTACACACTAACTAAAGTTAAAAAAGTGAAATGGCATTTAACCACCCCTTTAACGACAGAACCGTCGCAAGGGCTGTGCCAAGTGTGCGAACGCATAGCGGCTTGCGCCAAAGTAAAGTGACAGCTGACTTGAAGTAAAGCCAATAAAGTTAATGTTTTTGTCCTTCGAAATACTGGCGTGAGTAGAGGCGGGGCTAATTTGCATATTCATTGATCCGTGTATGTTAAATGGGCATAGTTGTAGAGTTACATTAAAGCTATTTTAAGGCATGAAGAATTTTTTTTCACTTGAATTTTTTTTTTTTTTTTAAATATGTCATTTTGGTGATCAAAGATGATTTTTAAGGGATAAAATAATCGACTACAGGGGGACTTTAATGAGAAGACAAGCAATGGACTGTGACAGGTTACATTTAGCTGGGAAATAAATGTATTTATTATTCAGACTTTGGAAGGGAAATATATTTATAGGAACATTTCAGTAGGTAGAAAATATGAGATGTAAACATCCTCAGTTTGGAAATGCATAGGCCTACTACACACGAATGTATTGCCGCATATTATTTTAAAAGAAGTACCTTCATCCCGCTATACCAGTCTCACCCATGCTTTCCTTTATTGTGGAAATCATGAAATCTGAGGTAAGGGTGTCGTTGTTTAGAATTAGAGCAGCCGGATCGCTGCAGTAACACCAGTGAGTGACCATTAGTTTTGATTGCGTTGCGATAGTACCGGAAGTAGCAATACACTGCTACACTAACTGTAAACAGGAAGTGTGATAAAGGTCTATTATGAGATGACAACACGTGATGTTCTACTTGGAGCTGGTGGTACAGGGGTCACGTGGTACAAGTTGAAGCTATCCGAAAATTCCCAGTTTACAAGTTGTAATTATGAGTTCTACGAAGAATGCTTTTTACAAGTTGTTATCTTGTAATTACGATAATTATAACATGGCGTGAACGCACCTATAGACGAGGGGTTCTCAACTATGGCCCTTGAGGTCCACTTTCCTGCAGAATTTAGCTCCAGCCCTGAACAAACTTATCTGCCTGTAACTTTCTAGTAATCCTACTTTCATCAGCTTGTTCAGGTGTGTTTGATTAAGGTTGGAGCAAAACTCTCCAGGAAAGTGGACCTTAAGAGCCAGAGTTAAGAACCCCTGGTCTATGTCTTATTCTTAGTTTGGTGACAGAACCCTAACACTTGTAGTGATCAGCAGGCAGACATGAGGGAAGACTCCCCTCATCACCTCATCTGCCATAATGAAAAGCACAGGACTCTAAAACTCACACCTCCAAGAGAAGCAAACAAGGAAATAGATAGGCTAGCAGATAAGCCATTTGTGCAAAGGAAGAATGATGACATTAGCATGTCATTAAGCAGGCTAATCCTATCACAATTTTCCCCATTGTTCACCCAAGTCTCTCAGTCCTGAGATCAAGGTGTGAACTAACTTCCACTCACCAGACAGGTTTTGCCATGTGGCTTGAAGTCTCAAAGGACACAAATGGGGACACAGTGGACAAAATGGAGCAAATCTTCTCCATTTCTATTAACAGAACTCTATTTACTTAATGAGTGCTGTTTGTGGACATGCAAAATATACAAACTTACCTATTAAGGTACACATAAATGCATAGGTAAAAGTTCAATATAACTCAATGATGTTTAGTCTTTATGTTTTCAGCACGATGCCTACACTCTAAAAAATGTTTGGTTAAAAACAACCCAAGTTGGGTTGAAGTGAAGTGAAGTGAAGTGACATGTGGCCAAGTATGGTGACCCATACTCGGAATTTGTGCTCTGCATTTAACCCATCCAAGTGCACACACACAGCAGTGAACACACACACCGTGAACACACACCCGGAGCAGTGGGCAGCCATTGCTGCGGCGCCCGGGGAGCAGTTGGGGGAACGGTGCCTTGCTCAAGGGTCTCACCTCAGTCGTGGTATTGAAGGTGGGAAGAGCGCTGGTTATTCACTCCCCTCACCAACAATCCCTGCCGGACCTGAGATTCGAACCCATGACTTTTGGGTTACAAGTCCGACTCTCTATCCATTAGGCCACGACTGCCCGCAAAATGGACAAACCCAGCAATTGGGTTGTTTTAACCCAGTGGTTGGGTTAAATGTTTGCCCAACCTGCTGGGTAGTTTTATTTAACCCAACTACTGATTAAAAATGACTATATGGCTGGCTTAAAATGAATCCAAAATAGGTGAGAAATTAAAAATCAGACACATAATTACTAGAGGCAACAATAATAATCAAAAGGTGTACATTTATTAATAAGCAATTTAATAAATGTTTATTGTTTATTATTCATTATCTTATTAATAAATGCTCATTTATTAAACATATTAATAAATGTTAATTTCCAGCATATTTTGGGCTCATTTTAAGCAAGCAATACAGTAATTTTTATACAACAGTTGAGTTAAATAAAACTACCCAGCACGTTGGGCAAACATTTAACCCAACCACTGGGTTAAAACAACCCAATTGCTAGGTTTGTCCATTTTCGACCCAACTTGGGTTGTTTTTAACCCAGCATTTTTTAGAGTGTAGGTTAATCTGAAATTGGTTTGGAAAGTGAATTGTGCATAGGAAAAACCTTAAGGACATTGTTCTAAACATGAACTTTAAGCTATGCAATTGAACCTCATGCAAGAAGGGGGCCATCCAGTGGCCACCTCTGACAGCATCAGCCGATCAAAACACTGGATCTGAAAGGTGCCAATTTGCATTTCCCTCCTTCTCGGGACAGATTAAAAGACTTGTTTCTGAGACAGAGAATTGTTCCAGTTGGGTTGCGGCAGTTTCCCGTTCTGGTTCCAGGCTCTAGTTCCTGTTCCAGTCCCGGTTCAAGGTTCCGGTCTCAAGATATGCTAAGCTAAGTCCAACTCTATAGAGTTGTGAAGTTGCTCTCTCAAGACTCTGAAGTTCTAAAGAGAGAAAACAAGGAAGTTCTGCAAGAAGTGAATTTGGGGAGTTTGAAAACTGCAACGGAGACAACGACTACAAGCTTAGCCTCCCATCTTCAAGATATCTTCTGTACCAACTTCAAAATCCTCTCATCAGAGATCCTCCAGATCTGCGTGTTCCAGACTGCCCGGATCTACACTGCGTGTTCCAGGAAAAGGACCTTCTCTGTGCTCTAGGAGTTCAACGTTCACAAGTACTTTGTGTTCAAGGCTGTGAAACGGATTTTCAACTCCTTTCTTCCCACTGCAACGCTGCCAAGCTCAACAAGTGGAAGACGTCACTGCTCGGATTCAGCACGACCAGGCAGACATAAAATATCACTTACCAAACCTCTTTCGAGAGACCTTGGCATTAATGTATATTGTCAGTATATGATTATCTAATTTGCATTAGATTTTGCATAGCTGATATCAGTTAATAACAAAATAATAATCTCTCGTTTATTTGTTGAAATCAGAATAAGGTTTACCTTATTTCTTCTAGAGAAACTATATCTTTCCATAAGATTAACTTGTAACTGCCATAGTAACATCCTACTCATTCACTTGCATTTATTATTCTTTTTTGGTTTCGGTTCAGCATCGGGGTCTAGACATTCCTGCTCCATGTTTTGTCTTTTTTTGTGAGCATGAGTGTTGAGTGTTCATTCCCTCACCATGTGCTCAGTGTTGGGTAAGTTACTCTAAAAAAGTAATTACTAGCTACTAATTACATCTTCAACAATGTAATTTGATTACTGTATTGATTACTCTCTCTAGAAAATAGTATTGCATTACTTGCTACTAATCGCTTTTTTTAATCCCATATCAGGCTTGACCAGTTGAACAATACAAGGAGAAACATGAAACTGCTCTTTTAATTCTTTCAAATAAATAACATAAAATTGCATAAAATATTCTTGATATGACCAAAGTATTTAAAGAGACAAGGTTACATTAAAAACATACAATCTAACATTAGACGTAAAATTTTAATGTTAACTCCACTGTTGTTTTATACAGAATTGTTCAATAGTCTACAAAGTTTTTAATGCAATTATATCAGAAGTAAATGTAATTCAATTACAGAAAAATTATTATGAGTTATTCCTTACCTTTTCGAGGTTAAATTTAAAAAAATTACAGTAATTAATTAGTAATACAATACACCCAACACCGCTCTTGTCAGGTCTTGTATGTTTTTGTCGAGCATCTGACTTCCGATCTCAGTGGCCATTTCAATGGCCAGGTGTTCTTGTGTTGTCGTGTTTGGTGTAGCATGAGGCTTGTGTCATATCGATATGTTTGTGTGAACATGTCTGATTATTAGTCCATTTACCCCACCTGTCCTCCCTCATTATCCTCCTTGTTTGCTTCCCTATTTATTATCCCTGTGTTCTCTGTCTTGTGCCAGATTGTCGTCTGATGTTCCCGCATGTTTTAGTGTCCCCCACTGTATCCAGCCCATCCCTGACTTGCCTTTCCTTGTGTCAGTGGATCCTGTGTTTTCCCCTTTGGGGTACTTCTGGTTCTTGTTTTTTTGTATTTTTGAATTATAATAAGGCCAATTGAGCCCACACTGAATCCTCATAATCCCTTCGACCAAACCTGACAAAGACAAGGATTTCTTATTTATATGCACCTGTTTTACAGTTAGATTGGATAGTAACAGACAAAACATGTTTGTTTTTTTTTTCTCTCATGTTCTTATTTTTTGGAACCATTTTTAAAATATTGTTTTGTGTCAAACTAGTTAAATCTTGCTCTAAAAAAAATGAAAAATTCAATAACTAAGCAGTTTTATACTTGAGGTCATGTCATCCATAATCATTATTGTGATAAGAAATGGACAAGTAGTTGTTCGCTTTGCCCCCTGTTCATAATTAGACCTCGCTCACAGACCTGCCTGCGGCTTTAGTGAAAATTACGGTGTATAACAGCCTGGTATGCCGTGACCACCCCCCATTAAAGTTCCTACAATTTAAAACTGCTTCACTGCTGCACAGAAGCGGCCATTACTGCAAAAGTTCACACTAGAGTCAAAGCCATTTTCTTTCCTTTTCCGGGGTCTGAAAAACAGATACAACCACAAAATGCATTCAGCTTGAAAAATACAGAGCAAACCACAACAAATTGTTTGCCACACCAGCAGGAAACTGGTCTGAAGACACGATAAATGATATGACAACACCTGATTTACTGCATGCAAGATTTACTCAATAAGGAAAATTCACTAAACTATGGAAGCTTGTTTCTTCCACGGAATAAAAAAAACAATACAAAAGGTAATTGTGACTTTTTATCTCACAATTCTCCCTTTTTTTGTAATTGATTTTTTTTCATAGAACTGCAAGATATAAACTCACAACTGTGAATTATAAAGTCAGAATTGTGAGATACAAACCCGTAATTCTGAGAAATAGTCATAATTGTGAGAAAAAAGTCAGAATTGCAAGAAATAAACTCGCAATCTTGCAATTTTGAGATAAAAGTCAGATCAGCAAATTTAAACCACCATTCTGACTTTATTTCTCAGAATTGAGACTTTATTTCTCAGAATTGCAAGTTTATATCTCACAATTCTGAGATATCTCAATGACTGAGATTCTGGCAAATGATTTGCCAAACCACATATCAGAGCAAACATTTGTGTAAAAGTTGTATAATGTATTACAAACTTTAAGTTTTCAGTTTTAGCAGGTTAGTTTTGTGTAATACATGATTTATGGTATTTTAATATTAAATTATGTTTTAGAAGTAGTATGTTTTATGTAGTTTAGGACTGAATTTAGGGGACACTGTATTGCCATTTTCACATCTCAAAACAAACCTGAGTTATCTCGATCATCACAGCAGCTCAGGAAAAGTGTAGTTTTGTTAATCCAAGTGGCAATTTCATATAACAGAAGGACAATGACTTCAATCAAAATATACAGATTGCCCTCCGAGAGCTTTAATGCAACATCTCAACTGCATAAAAACCCATCAACTGCTCTCTTAGGATACAGGATGAAAAGAGAAGGATCAAAGTGAAACTGCTCATATTGATCACTCAATAATGTATATGTCGATTATATAGGCTCCTTTGTTTATTAATACACACTGTAAAAAATTATTTTATGGCTAAATAAATAAAACAGGAAAAATCATGCATCTTTTGCTAAGAATAATAGTAAAATCTAAATACATACTAAATTTTTACTTGCAAATATTAGACATCCAACAGACAAGTAAATTTGACTTGTGATTCTCTTGTATATTTACACAAATTAATAAAGTACTTGAAGCAAATTAAAAAAATCTTGTAAAATGTACGCCATATTGAAGCAAGGAATCTGCACATGCGCGGAAAGAAGAAAACCCACAATCATGGAGGGCTTCTCCAAACTCCACTCCATCTGCTCTCGACAGGTAAGCAACAGTAGAAACTGCATTATATTACGGATTTTTTTGTTTTTGTTTAATTTATTCAGTAAATGTAATTTAATTCGGTGATTGTGTTGTCATCACTTAATTCTGTACATTTGAAGTTTAGTGTTCTTAATGACGAGTTAGCTTCATAAAAAGTTAGCCATAGCCTATAGGTTTTTTTTGTTTTAAGTTTTAAACTTTAAGTTTTACATATATACGGCTAAAACCTTTACTTAAAATATGTTACTTAAATCGTGATCTTTTTGTTTAATATTTGTTATTTTGCAGCCACGAATTAACAATAACGTTACATGAGCAGGTTTTCATTTCCTCATTTTAAGTAAGGTTAAATCGTGCACGCTAGAATTCATTCTCTCATTCATTTGCTACATCGTGCAAACCATTTATTAAATAGTTCCCTTCTTTTACTAAATCGTGACTACGTTGTAAATTACAATAATTCGTTGCCTTATTTAAATCAAAACGAGTGAACAAAATAGTACAATGTGGACAAGATTTACTAAATTGAGGGAACAAATTATTAATTTTGTGTGATCTTAACTCGTAGATGTTGTTTTTATGTTAGTCACCGTTTCGGCAGTGTTTCAAAATTCCCCGTTTGTTTCATTATAAAATGAGTGAAATTAATAATGTGGATGCAAATACTAATAACTTTTAATTTAAAAATATTTGCTGTTTATTGATTTTTTTGGGTCTGTTTTCTTAATTTCAGAATCCTTTGTGCCTTCTTTGCTGTAAACCGGTCAAACACAATGAATTGTTGTCCTTAAAGGGTTAGTTCACCCAAAAATGAAAATTCTGTCATTAATTACTCGCCCTCATGTCGTTCCACACCTGTAAGACCTTTGTTCATCTTCGGAACACAAATTAATATATTTTTTAATGAAATCCGATAGCTGTCTGACTTCTCAATAGACAGCAACTTAACCAACACTTTCAAGGTCCAGAAAGGTACTAAAGACATTGTTAAAACAGTCGACGTGACTGCAGTGGTTCAACCTTAATGTTATGAAGTGACGAGAATACTTATTGTGCGCAAAAACAAAAAAACAAAAATAACGACTTTATTCAACAATATCTTCTGTTCTGTGTCATTCTGCTACGCTCTTTACGTCCAGCTAAGCTCTCTTTAAAGAAAACAAAGTAAAATATATAAAATATGACTATTTAAACATTCATAAACACTTGTTTATTGTGTTTAGGGGTGTATTTCTAAACTGGAAGTACAACGCAACATTTTCTGAAGTTCGATGTGGTGAAGACTGAGACGAGAGGTAAGCTAAAGCTTAGCTTTATATTAACGAAGTAAAACATTACATTTTGACATTTTTGACATTCATTAACACCCATTTATTGTGTTAGTAGGTAGTTCGTAAACTGGTAGCACGATGTGGTGACGATAGTGAAAGGAGGTAAGCTGAAGCTTAGCTTTATATTAACGAAATAAAATAACGTGTGTCGTCTAATGTCCACTTGTTTATTGCATTTATTGTCACTGTGGATTTGTTAAGCTTATATTTTGAATTGCAATGCATTCAACAATCATAAATGTAACTTATAAATATTTTGTTTGCAATTCGTTCTATACATCAAGCTTTGCACATGAATCAGGAAACTGGTTTGCACGCGAATATATTTTTTATAAATGTGCATGCTTCCATCAAACATATTGTTGAGTGCTCAAATGCAGTGTTTGTATTCATTAAGACTATATAAGGTAAAAGTATCGAGTTTGCACAAATGCATATGCATTAATGCATTGAGTTTTCACTCAGCTCCAAAAATAATACATAATAAAAATTTAAATAGCAAGCCTAATCTTTTTTTATGTTGTGTAATGTTGTTTTTCTCATCCATCTTTCCAGTGCGAACAGTTGTGGTGCAACAATAGAAGGACATGGTGCATCCTGTTTTTGGAGGTAACCATTTTTGTTAATTTCACACTTGACTATTAATTGTTTTTGACAAATTGGCTTTGCCAATATAAAAGGTGAACCTGGCCAATTTTCAGCATTTTAAGTGATTTGTCTGCTTTTAAGGCATCATATTTTTATCAGTCTGTTTATATATATAAATATGCTTGTTTGTGTGCACCATGAAAATCAGCTTTTTCGTTCCTTGTACTTTTCAGTCCAGTGCTGTCTGTGGAAATACACAGAGAAGTTGATTCAGTGTTTAATGGTGTACCTCTCCGACAATGCTGATAATCTCATCAGGCATTACCAGGTGAGTGTCTGGAATACATTGAACGCTATGCATATGGCAGTGGTATTTAATCCTGGTCTTGGCGACCCCCTGCTTTGGACATTTTTGCATGTCTCCCTTATTTAACACACCTGATTCAGATCATCAGCTCCTTAGAAGAGAGCTTCATGAACTCATCTGAGCATGTCAGATAAGAGAGACATAAGCCCTGTACAGTAACTGTTTCTCATGGGGACGTAAAGTGTTTTCAACATTTACAGGGGCTAGTCGGTGATTTTTATGGTGATACCTTATTTTGAAATGCAATACAGAAAACCGTTTCATCTATAGCTCGTCTTATTTAAATCTCCTGCATAAAAATAATAATCAAATAATAATAGGATATTATTACACTACATACAATATTCTCATTATTCCAAGCATATGACATTTTATTTACCGCAGACAATCATACGACTGACCAAATGAGCAGCGTGCAAAACTTGCTCCAACACACGAATGCATGAGATTTGACACTGATTTACCTTTTACGGAATATGTAATATCCTACACACATTTGTGAAGAAAAGAACACTTGTAATAGCAAAACAGCCTATTTGCAAATTAGCATAAATCACATAGATACATCAGATACATTTTACAGTCCTACTAGCTGTTGTCACATTTATGTCCAGTTTTCACAGACTTTTTGTTATCATGGACTTTTAGTTTGTTTTCATTCGTGTCTCCTTTGTCTAATGCTGCGTTCACGCCACCTCGTATTTACTGGAATCTTGAGATGACAACACATGACGTTATATTCGGAGCTGTTCACGTCCTTGGACTGGGAATTAAGCGTTTCCATGGCACCACTATCAACGCCTAAATGAATCTACAGCGGTCAGGTGGTATGGCGGCCACGTGGTACATCTGGGATCTTTCAAAAAACTCCCAGCTTACAAGCTGTAATTACGAGCTCTACGAGGACGTGAGCGCTTTTTACAAGCTAGAATCTCGTAACCACAGGAATTACGAGGCCGCCTTTAGTTTCTTGCCACTCATCTGTTACCATGGGCACTAACTCAATCATCACAGCTGTTCATCATTTAGTGCATCACCATTGCATATTTAATTTCCTCTTGTTCACTCAGTGTTTGTCTGGTCACGTCTAAGGATATGTTTTCACAACAACGATGTACTAAACACGGAAAGATTTTTTCTTTGTACAGATGACAATGTTATCAAAACTATCCTTTTCGCACGGATCCACAAAAATGACTGAAAACGCTGTATTACGCATGCCAGATGAGTAGTTTTCAGTATTTGGTTGAAAACGGTGTTGTGTAAACAGCACCTAAGTTAAGATTGTTTAGAGTAAAAATAAAAATTCTGTTGAGTGACATTGGCACTCCGTCATGCCGGTGTGTATATATGCCACTGCAGTTGGCACATCTTTCAGTTTTAAGGTCAATGATTAATTGATCATTAATTTA
Organism: Anabarilius grahami; assembly: GCA_003731715.1. Taxonomy (NCBI): domain Eukaryota; kingdom Metazoa; phylum Chordata; class Actinopteri; order Cypriniformes; family Xenocyprididae; genus Anabarilius; species Anabarilius grahami. Next base: position 1,207,235 of record RJVU01008328.1, on the reverse strand, counting down.
AATGACAATTGAACATGGGAATTTCTGTAAATTGACATCCCAACAACAAACCTCAATTATCAACTTAATAATGTCAGTAAATCTCAATTTTACCCAAATAAACCTTTTATTTATTTAAAGCTGCAGTCTGCGATTTTTGACCCTCTAGCGGTTAATAAACAGAACTGCCCGCGTCTTGCGGCAGAACATTGTAGCCGGAGCTACTTTTCTCCGTGCATGTCTATGGCGAGTCACACAGTTACTGTGATACTCTGCGGCGGGTCCTACCAGTCCGGTCTGAAATAGTCAGAATATAAAAACTTATTACACTTATACCATAATGATTCGGGGTAAGACAAAAACACGGTTTGGAAAATGGATTCATGCTGTACATTCTCATTATATCATTTTTGTAAATTTTGAACACAAAAAAAGTTATGGACAGCAGCTTTAATATAAAGGTCTGTTTTCTTTTTTAAAAACAGTCTCATTTTGTGTTATATAAATGCACTATATTCATTATATATGATCTATGCTTTTATTTAGGATAGCCATGGTGACCTTGAGGAACTGGAACAGCACACACACTAAGGATTATCACAAAGGTGTCTTCATGGACGATCCTTTAGAGACTGGAACTTTCTTTTGGTTAAATTGTCACTTTTTTCAGAAGTATTACAGTCATGATTTTTGGTTTTAGACTATAAAAGTTGCTGTTTCAAGAGTAGTATTGCAATCTCTGCCAGAAAACCTAAAATGCTTTATTTTTGTACTAATTGTGTGAAAATCTTTTGTTGAATAAATGTCCAAAAATGTAAGTAAAATGCACTGTTTTGTGCCTATTGTATGTTTTGCACTTATTTTAAGACATTGAATGTTCTGGAGCAGTACAATAAAATTTTATTCAACTGCTCAAGGTCTAAAAATAAAATTAAAAATAAATGAAAATTTTAAGTTGGTTCAACTCAATTAACTCTTTTTTTTAATGTAAATTAGCTTAAATGTTAAGTTAACACAACTTGCTATTACTTGGTAAATTCAACTGGTGTTTTAAAGTAAAGAATATTGAGTAAACAAATATATTTAAGTACCTACAATAATGGTTTTCTTGTTAGCTTTACATAAATTTGTTGGATTTACTTAAAAAGTGTGATGCATAAATGGTGCATATATATTTTAAGTAAATCCAACACATCATTTTTTACAGTGTAGGATCATTGTCGGAGTGATGGTAGCATCTTCTCTTTCAGTATAGAGCAGTACTTCTGTGAATTCATGATGCCATCAATGAAATGCAGCTCTCCGAAACCAGCAGCACTCATGCAGCCCCACATAAGGACATTGCTTTCGTGGACGGCACCCATGCATGCCATTCCTCTGCAGTGTACGCCGTATTGTGTCACGGGAAATAGTCACCCCAGTTTGGCTCTCTACTTCTTTAGATAACTGCAGTGAACTTGCATGCCAATTTTCTTCAACCCTTCTCATCAGAAGATGCTCCTTTCGAGGTGTTAACTTCCGTGGACGACCTGGACGTTGCTGTATTTGCAGTATTCTGACTGATAAGTAAAGCTTTGCTGATCTCCTTGTAGCCTTCACCTTTCTGGTGTAAAGAAATTATTTTCTTTCTCAGGTCTTGTGACATTTCTCTTCCATGTGGTGCCATTGCTGACAGCATGAAATGGGAAGGGATTTTAACACCCTTTTATAGTCAACTGTCTGCTGGACATCTGTGTAATGAATAATTAGACTCACCTGTGGTTGAATTCTTGTTAAATTAGACATTTGTAGTCTAAAATTTAGCTTTGCTCCAGAGACTTTCAGTGGGGTGTACTCATTTTTGCATCACCCTAATTTGAGTAAAACTGAAAATGTTGTACTCTAAATTATATTATTAACTTTACTTTCATGTTATAAGTTAAACAGATGTTATATAAAACTTAGTCTTGTCAACATTTTGGAATTTTTTTGTGTTCATTGAGATATTGTTTAAAATGTTACTAAGGGGGTGTACTCATTTACTCTGAGCACTGTACCTGAAAACCTTAAAAGCACTGATTATATCATTTGTATCTTTGTTCTGTTGTATTTATTTATTTGTGCTATTGCTTGTGGTTTAAATATTTGTTCTTTTTTATTAATGACTGTTTACTTGTCTTTAATAATCTTTTAATTTATATTAGTAGTTTTAGCTGTGGTATCGGAAATGGAATCAAGAATTGCTAAATTTCACTGGTATCTAAAACATTGGGTGTCATTAGCTTATTTATTACGATACATGGGTCAAAAACAACAAAAACAATAATTATGTTATTCATTTATTACTTTTTTTTTGTGGTGGGGCCAGTGAAAATGTAATCATTAAATTCAGTGAATCAAATCAAAAATCGAGAATAGAATCTAGAATCGAAATCGAATCGAATTGAGATCTTGTGAATCACAATCGAATCAAAACAGGACATCTGAATCGATACCCAGCCCTACCTAGCAGACAAGTTAAATGCATCTATAATGCTTAAAGACATATTTGACCACATAAGTAATAAATATTGATCATGCAGCCTTAATATTTACTGTTTTTGATTGTAGTACATTAAAATGCACATGTATGTTACATACTAATACCTACTTATAAACAGTAAGACCAGGCAGATACATCAAAAGTGATGTACTGTAAAACAAGTGATTAAAAAAAAAATTATGCATTTGACATGACACACGTGCAGATCCAAATACGTGATCAAGGATGTGAACCAATGTTCCCTCTGAGTTTTGTTGTTTTTACTCTATTTTTGATCAAATACCTTTGATGTATATTAGATGTCTTTCAAAAAACATAAAGTAATAATGTGTGTGTGTGTTTAAAGGTGTTATAGAGGATGTTTTCGACGACTGAGAAACCAAAGACTGTTTGTGAGTTTTTGAAATGAGCGCATGCGTAAGAACAACCCCCCTCCTTCACAGCTCATTTCGAGGGAACGCCTCCCAAAACTTGTGCACGAGTATTGGAACACAAGTGTTTTTATACCGGCACAAGGAACGTAATGGCAGTGATTGACAAGCCAGAGGGCCAATCGTTTATGTGATGATCACGTAAACGATTGGCTGATGTTTTTAAGGCCCTACCTCGTGCACAGATGATGTATATTGATATTATTCCTTTCAGTGCACATAATAAATAGGTCTTTTATCAGTTAGTAAAGACAGTTTCAAGTAATATTGCAAAAATGTATAAAACATATATACATCTCTATAACACCTTTTAGGTATCAAAGGTATTTCATCAAATATACAGTAAACAGTAAATACAGTAACACCATTACTCCAGTCTTCAGTGTCACGTGATCCTTCTAATATGAAATGATTCTAATATGCTGATGCCAGAGAAATGTAGAAATGTACATTAGTAGGACTGATATAATGGCCAAGCATCCTACATCTAGCTTCATATCAATCTCTGACTCTGAGCTCATTATTTTGGAGGTGATCACAACCCAGAGCAGCATACCCTCCACCCCCAAATCCTGTACCCGACATATCAGTCTGACAGCCCTGCTGTGAATTAAATCAAAACCACAGTCTGCATAATACCAAGAACATTCTCCTCTGCCCTGAGGACACAAGCCAACAAATGCAGACCAAACCACAACAAACAAATCAGCCACCAATCGAGTGTAAAGATACGGTTCGTTTATCCCTGACCTCTTCACAGCAATAATATTTGGGTACGCTGACATAGATGTGATTTCTTTCTTTCTTTCTCTTTCTTTCTTTCTGATTGCTCAATACATTTTCGATTGTAAACCCAGACAGGAACTGAACAATGGTTTGTTACTCTTTGACATATTCCTTGGTTTGTCTCCGAGAGTTCATTTATTGCTGCCAACAGTCTCTGTAAACATTGAAAGACAATAAACTCTGATGTGGTCAAGCCATCTATTTTTTTTTTATTACTGCAGAAATCAAAAGTCAACTAGTGGTATACTCTAGCAGCTAAGGGAAAAATGCTAACTTTGCAACATCGTATCACAACAACAACAAAACGGTACAAAACTGTCACAGTGAACTAGTGCTATCAGGTTAAGTCGCATTTATTTATATAGTACTTTATACAATGCCTTCCTGTACCTCAGACAGTAGAGCATTGTGCTAGTAATGCCAAGGTAATGGGTTCAATTCCCAGGGAAAGCGAGAACCTGTAAAATGTGTACCTTGAATGCAATGTATGTTGCTTTGAATAACTGTGTCTGTAATAGATGTAAATGTACAAAACAGATTGTGTAAAGCAAAGGTGTAAGGTGTAAAGTATGGTTAACACTTTATTTTACAGTGCCGTAGCTACATATTACTACATGTACTTGTACTTACTATAGTAATAACAGTAAATTATGCATAATTACAAGTAACTAACACTAAACCAAACCCTGACCCTAAGTGTAACACTATAGTAAGTACATATAGTACTAATTAATAATACTCAGTACTTATTTGAGTAATTACAATGTAACTACGGCACTATAGTATATATATATATATATATATATTGTGATGAGCAGGGCGGGCGAGAGCCGTGAGGGAACGGCGCGAGGCCGGTGACGCAAGTGATAATGAGCATCACCTGCGAGGCGCGCCGGCCTCGAGTCTCTCACGGAGGAGCTCCGGAGGCATAAAAGGAGGAGCGACGACAGTGAAGGACAAGAGAGGACCAGGCCTGGATATTATTTTATGTTTTATCCCATGGCACTTCTCGTAAAGAGTAGGGGTGTAACCCCGGTGTCCTGGCCAAATTCCCTCCATAGGCCCATACCAATCATGGCCTCCTAATAATCCCCACCCATTGAATTGGCTCTTTCACTCTCTTTCCTCTCCACCTTCAGCTGGTGTGTGGTGAGCGCACTGGCGCCGTAGTACTGTGGCTGCCGTCGCATCATCCAAGTGGATGCTGCACACTGGTGGTGGATGAGGAGAGACCCCTGATATGATTGTAAAGCGCTTTGGGTGTACAGTTGTACATAGGAAAGCGCTATATAAATGCCTCATTCATTCATTCATTCATTCATTCATTTATTATGTTTGTCTGGCAAAGAACATTACTTTCGTTTTGTTCTTTGTTTATTTTGGTATTAAAGTTTTGTTGAACGTTCGCCGGTTCCCGCCTCCTTCTTCCCGTATATACGAACTGTGTTACATATATATATATATATATATATTTATATTTATACACACACACACACAAACCTTCAAACATTTGTGAAAGAATGGGTTGCTCTCAGGAGCTCAGTGAATTGAAGAGTGGTACCGTGATAGGTTGCCACCTGTGCAATAAGTCCATTCGTGAAACTGTTCCACAGTGGTATTATGACAAAGTGGAAGCAATTGGGAACAACAGCAACTCAGCCACGAAGTGGTAGGCCACGTAAAATCACAGAGAGGGGTCAGAGCATGCTGAGGCACACAGTGCGCAGAAGTCGCAAACTTTCTGCAAAATCAATAGCTACAGACCTCCAAACTTTGTGTGGCCTTCAGATTAGCTCAAGAACAGTGCGTAGAGAGCTTCATGGAATGGGTTTCCATGGCCGAGCAGCTGCATCCAAGCCTTACATCTCCAAGTGCAATGCAAAGCGTCGGATGCAGTGGTGTAAAGCACGCCACCACTGGACTCTAGAGCAGTGGAGATGTGTTCTCTGGAGTGATGAATCACGCTTCTCTGTCTGGCAGTCCGATGGATGAGTCTGGGTTTGGCGGTTGCCAGGAGAACAGTACTTGCCTGACTGCATTGTGCCAAGTGTAAAGTTTGGTGGAGGAGGAATTATGGTGTGGGGTTGTTTTTCAGGGGTTGGGATTGGCCCCTTAGTTCCAGTGAAAGGAACTCTTAATGCTTCAGCATACCAAGACATTTTGGACAATTTCATGCTCCCAACTTTGTGGGAACAGTTTGGGGATGGCCCCTTCATGCACAAAGCAAGGTCCATAAAGACATGGATGAGCGAGTTTGGTGTGGAGGAACTTGACTGGTCTGCACAGAGTCCTGACCTCAACCCGATAGAACACTGGGATGAATTAGAGCGGAGACTGTGACCCAGGCCTTCTCGCCAACAACACTGCCTGACCTCACAAATGCGCTTCAAGAAGAATGGTCAAAAATTCCCATAAACACACTCCTAAACCTTGTGGAAAGCCTTCCCAGAAGAGTTGAAGCTGTTATAGCTGCAAAGGGTGGGCCAACTCCATATTAAACCCTACGGATTAAGAATGGGATGTCATTAAA
>RJVU01008328.1:1076735-1192847 GCA_003731715.1 Anabarilius grahami | reverse complement strand
GACTCACTGGCTGGAGCGGGCTCTGGAGTGGACTCACTGGCTGGAGCGGGCTCTGGAGTGGACTCACTGGCTGGAGCGGGCTCTGGAGTGGACTCACAATCACGGAGACAAGAGACAGATCCAAATGCAGGTGTAGTTTAATGGGTAATCCAAAATCGTAGTCCAAGACAGGCAAGGGTCAAAATCCAAATAAGCAGTCCATACAAAAACAGTGAAAAACAGGGAACAAGAAACACACACGAAACCAGGAAATATGAACTGAAAACTCCATGACTAAAGCAAAAACAAACAGGGGATAAATAGACAGACACTGATGAGGAAACACAAAACAGCTGGGTGTAATGACATTGGATAATTGTCCGGGAAGTGTGTTATGGGTAATGAAGTCCAAGGGGTGAAAACAAGAGTCCGGGATGGAGTGCCCTCTAGTGGCTGATAGGGCACTCTCACTAGTGATCATGACAACTAGGGCTGGGTATTGACACAATTTTCACGATTTGATTCGATTACTATTCACATGCTTTCGATTCGATTCGATTCGATTCGATTCGATTCAATTCGATTACGATTTCGATTTGATTCCGGTTATTTTGGATGTAGTATATCAGTTACAGTACATGGCAAATTTTCTAGAGGAAAAAATCTCTCAACTAATGCTGTAAACGACACATGGGAGTCAGTTGGTACTACTATAATAATATTGAAGGTTAAATTAGCTTATTTATATACAAACACTTAAATTACACTCAATTATATTTTTATTATAAATAAAGTTCAGAATTACATAATCATATTTCTAATCCAATTAGTTTAAAAAAAATATATAAACATTTAAACCGTGGCTGTCTTAACTGATTTATTCAAACATGCATTAAATATTGAAGAACATTAAAAATTATAATGAATATGTAACGGTGCATAGCTATATTTATCAGAATGTTGCTTTTTAGAGTACACTTTCATAGCTGACTAATGAGTTTATGGTCACTGAATATGGTTTTCTGAGTTAAATGTGACCTTACGTGACATTGTTTACAAGCTATTTTATTGACGTCTTTCCGCGGTTGAATCACTGATTGAGCTATTACACGAGACATGATACGGATTTCGGTAAGTTGTGAAGTGAAGTGAAGTGAAGTGAAGTGAAGTGAAGTGAAGTGACATGTGGCCAAGTATGGTGACCCATACTCGGAATTTGTGCTCTGCATTTAACCCATCCAAGTGCACACACACAGCAGTGAACACACACACCGTGAACACACACCCGGAGCAGTGGGCAGCCATTGCTGCGGCGCCCGGGGAGCAGTTGGGGGTACGGTGCCTTGCTCAAGGGTCTCACCTCAGTCGTGGTATTGAGGGTGGGGAGAGCGCTGGATATTCACTCCCCTCACCGACAATCCCTGCCGGACCTGAGATTCGAACCCATGACCTTTGGGTTACAAGTCCGACTCTCTATCCATTAGGCCACGACTGCCCCATACTGTATAACATGCCTTCAGATGTTTAGTCATGTTTATTTCGTGCTGTAACTGGTATTAAAGCGGAGGAGAGGATGTTCACATGCGCTCCGTGCTGCCGCTTCTCTTTACCTGAGGCACTACAGCGATTTGTCACGTCACATTAAACAGCGCCAAAACGGTATTTATTTTTTGAATCTCATAATAAGATGGACGTCATTTGAAATCTGAGACTTTGCTTCATATCAAAAGTAACAAAGCACAAAGATTATTGCGATTTATTGGATGGGTGGCGCTACATATTCTGCTCATTCATCAACTGAAAACAGACTAGACTAATCGATTCTTGGGATTTAAGAATCAAAATCGGTTCGTAAAAATGGGAATCGATTAAAATCGATATTTTTTACCTAGCCCTAGTAAAAACTAAGATTTTGATACACTTGACTGCAGAATTTTGTAAAAAAAGAGGAAAAAAAAGAAGCAGGGGCTGTCAAGCTCCAAATAGAATGAAAAGCACCATAAAATAAGTTCATATGAATCATTCCAAGTTTTCTGAAAAAATACAACTTTCAGAAGAAGAAAACCTTTACTTTTTACTTTTACTTCACTGTCTTAAAGGCAATTGGTTTTGCAGACAGCAGTGTACATACATGCGCAGCAACATAAATATACATTACAATTGACTATTAAAAACATGATCTCTGCAAGAATAAAATAATTCTATTTGATTTACACAAAGGAAGTTTTTCAATTCAGACCTGAATTGAAGTAGTTATTCACTGAACATCTTTACCTCTGCCATACTGTAGCTCTCATTTCTATTTGCACTTCCACACATTCAAACTTGCTGTGTCGTGATCGGTCACAAAATGCAAAAGCCAATAACATTTGACATCAATGCTATGCATACAGTATTTGTATATATGAAAACGTGAGATTTTGGTACTGCAACTGAGTAGAAGATTATCAGTAAATAACAGCTTTAATTTCAGTCTGTTCCAAATAAAAAATTATAGCACGGCTTCAGATGACTAGGAATAAAGTCACATGAACTTTATGGTGCACATGAATTGTGATGCATTTTGGTCATTTATGGAACTTGACAGCCAGTGATCCGGATGCTTTTAACAAATTGAAAAGAACAGCTTGAACAGTCTGCTAAATATCTCCTTTTGTTTTCCAAAAAATCATACACGACATGGAATTCTATGAGGGTGAGTAAATGATGACAGAATGTTAATTTTTTGGTGATCTTTTATAACTAACACCAATATAATGGCATAGAAAAGCTGACTACTGACTACTATTGTATGAAAACTGCATACAATAATTTTTACATCAACAAACACAAAAAAAGCACCTTATTTATTGGGCCAAACACTCCATTATCTCACCCAATACCATTTAAAATTCTATGATCAAGCAATGTCACAAAGTGGCTCATATTTGATCAAATTTGTGTAAATTGCTTGGACATTTTCACTTCTGCGTCCTGCCATCTTTGACCCCCGTATTTATCCAAGTCAAAAGCTCTCCATCCGCTCTCACGTACATGCAAAACAATTTCAAAAGGCAGACCCTGGAGGCATCAGTCCTGTCTGGTAATTGGGTCCCTTGTCACCCACTGAATGCAATAACAACATTCTTGGGCTCAGCCTTAATCTAAATGACATCAGTGGCCTAGTTTGCTTGCTGAGTATTATATTCATTGGAAAGGTTACAACAGAGTTGCAGTCTATTAGAGGAATTTCATCCAGGAGTGAAAAGAGTCGATAAGCTCAGAAAACACAGACAAAACATAACTAATATATTGAAAAAATAGCCATATGAAATTAAACCACTATCAATGATCACAGAAGGGAAAATGTGCAAATGATGTTACACATGCAGTTTAATTACTTTTTTTTTGTATTTAGTTCTTTATTTAGCTCTTAATTTGATTTAAATTTGTATGTATACAGGTACAGTACATGCCAATTTATCTTTTAAACTTTAATTAAACTCAGTCAGTTGGTACAATACTATAAGATTAAAAGTTAAAATTAACAAGTCCAAATTTATTTGCTACTGTATTTATTTTATATGTAAGGAATAACTGACGGTGGGCCGTTGAATTATTAGAAAATAATGCACACTAGAGGTGGTAATGCGGCTACGACGCGAAGCAGAGTAATTGGTAGAAACAAAGATTAAGCGATTACCTGAGACATAGTAGGTTGCAATATGTTGTACTGTTTCTTGCAACATACCTTCTGATGTTCATTTATGTTTATTTTGTGCCATATCTAGTAATAAAGAGAAAGAGATGCCCTGTTCATGTGCACTCCACGCTGCCACTTGAACTGATGCGGCTACATTGATCTGTCACAAAGAGCGTAAAAACTGTATTTATTGTTTGAATTTCCTGATAAAATGTACATAAGTTGGAAGATGAGACTTGGTCTCATATGAAAAGTAACAAAGTACAAAGCTCATTGTGATTATTGGATGGGATGTGTTATTATCAACCCAGCCCTAATAAATACGTATTCTCTCTGAAGGGATTATTTTAAGGAACTCAGAAATGCCTCAAGCAGTTTCTTGTAAATCCCAGGTTTCAATCTGACACTGAACAGAGCTGATAAACGTCATGACCCAATCTTAACTCAAACTTCCTGAGAACACGAGAAATTCAAACAAACTTTCATTCTAGGTATTCTGCCATGATAAATGATCTACAGCTGAATATAAACTGATTCAATTTAACAATGACTTGTGGAGCAAAAAAAGAAAGAAAAAAATAAGAAAAAAAGCAAACTTCAAGCTTAGTAACAATGTTAGTTCTGAGACCTGAGAAAATATCACTGCTGGACCTGTTAGCAGCAGACACATTGTGCTCTGATAAGGTTGATAGAATCACACAGCTATAAAGCCATTTGTCATAGGCATGATCTTAAGGCCAATTCATTCTGCACCGACAGATGCTGACCATCGCAGACAATCACCAGATTATACGTCACTTCTCAGGCATTCCATGGCCGGAAAACAAGCACCAACCAGCACCAACCAATACCAACAGACGCAATGGGTAACTCACTGACCCAACAAAACCCTGTTGCCTGTTGGTCAGTGTCCATTGGTGCAATGATAATTTTTACTTAAAAGTGACAATTGCAGAATTCTAGAAATCATGTGATACACAGGTGGGATAGTCTCAGTAATGTAGGGCTGCACGATTAATCGTAATTGAATCGAAATCGCGATTTGGCTTAGTGCGATTATGACATCGCAAAGGCTGCGATTTTTTATTATATAAATATGTACACAGCGTGTTAGTGAAGAGCTGCTCTGTGATCAGTAGTAAATGATGCTCCATCTGAGAGCAATGCATTAGAAAAAGCAACACATGTCAAATATACAAACTTTCCAAACATGAGAAGCCTTTATGAACTTCTTTTCTAACAAAAGACAACATTTAATGTGTTTTTACTCCAAACTCACTTCATAACGTCAGGTGAGTGTTTGAAATAGCATTTTGATTAGCATTGGATTATAAATATACTTTATTATTACGGAAATACCCGAGAAGGCTTGAAGAAAACATATAAACCATGTATTGTTGCAGTCGTCTGTTTATTTTATTAATGTTTAATCAATCAAAGCGTTTCTACCTTCTTTTTATTCAGTCACAGCGATAGCATGATGCCCATTGGGGATTTCCTGGAACAGCGTTTGTTATATTGCGTATATTTGGAGTATCTGCTCAAGGGCGCCCTCCGGCGTCCAGTATGAAACAGACATGTTTAGCACCAAGTAAAGCTCACTCAATCCTATTCAGGGTAAAAAAATAGGGAAAATAATTCCTCTCTCTAAAGAACTTTGAGGGGAACATATAATCAAAATGTTTTTCTCCAGCGTACATAAGTGTACAGGGTTTTCTTTTTCCACAGTGGATGCATAAGAGGCACGTAGTTCATATTAAATACATGGACTCCATTTTTGATTTTGCATACCTCCTGACAAAAATAAAGAAATTATTGAGAAATTATTTTTATCATCATAATATAATATTTGATAATAAATCCTTAGATCTTTCTAATGATTTATAGACATACTGCTTGCATGTTAACAGGTAACCCCACATTTTGTCATACAAGTTTTATTTTCTAATTATTATAGTTATTTATAATTAAATACTAATGCTAAATACTTTAATAATGAAAGTTATTACAACAGTAATATTTCTTATTTGGTTTAATATTTTTATTTAGCAATAATAATAACAAAAATAAAAAATTATTAGTCAAAATAATATATTAGCACACAATTTCGGGCCAAATTGTGCAGCCCTACAAACAAGCAAAACAAGCCTGGTAATGTTTATAATTTTTTTTTTCATGTTTTATAAAATCGCAATTTTAACCAGAAAAATCGCAATTCGATTTTTTCTCCAAATCGTGCAGCCCTACAGTAAAGTATGACAAACTGCTAAATGCCACAGCATCCTCCACAACCAGTACTCGAACCAGGATGTAAGATGGGGAAAAGTGCTGTGCAACTTTTTTTTGCAACTTAAGTTTGCATAATTATTTTTATCGGGTGATAAACAAAGCAAACAGCACTGCAAAAGAACTTTGCAATATGTCTCCAGTTCAATCTGATTGGTCTGTCAATTTAAAACTTGCATTGACTTTAAAAACGTAATGCTCATGATGCCAGACACTTAAATTACATTTCTATGTTTTCAAATGGTAATAGCAGTACATTCTGCACACAGTCTTAAGGATTATGTGTAACCGAGTATTTTTGGTTGAGTAGTTTAACAGCTTATTACAGTACAGGTAGGCAGAAATCTTAGCAGAACAGGACAACAAAGCCTGTTCAACATTTCTGATACCTGTATATATATCTTGGCACTAGAGGAAAAGAAGGAATGCATTAAATAGTTTGAGAAATTGAGCGGCATAATAAAATGTTATCTTCAATGACAAACATTTTGCTTTCTTTCTCTGCTCAAACCCCAGGTCCATGCATTTGAAATACATCAGTTCAGAAAAAAAAGCCTTGAGCAAATAAGAAGATGCTTATTGATTTCAAACCAACTGAAACTTGTTTAACTTGAGGGGACATTCATTAAAACCATTGTGGCAAAAGTTATTTTATATGTTAGAGCCAATTATATTTTGAGCATCCTCGTGAGAGGTCTAGAACTAGTACACATGCATAAAAAAAAGGATACCGTCTCTGGACTGCAGCCACGATCAATAGAATCAATGCAAAGTGTGTGACGTGATCTTCATGCAATACCTTCACAACTTCTTCAACTATCTTACCAACTATCTTTAGAGACTTACAACAGATTCCAGAAATTTTAGAAACTGGTAAAGGCAGTTTGGATAAAACAAAATAATTTTTTTTAAAGGCAGAGTTCGGTTTATTAATCAAACAGCAGGGTTACATGCCATTCAGAATTGTGTTATATATTTCGTTCAGCTGTGTACTTACATTATCCTAAAAGTTTCCAAGAATTTGTAAATTCAGAGAAATTCACAATTTTAAATGGTGAATTTAAACCTTGTCACTTGTCGCCTGTCAATGACGTAATTTCTGCGTTATCCCTGGTTTCCTTGTACTGCAAAGTAACCATGGCAACAGATGGGAGAGCTGCAGTCTAGTGACACGCTGTTGTTGTTTCGGTCAAACATTATGGACCATGGAAAGCAAACTTTGGGACAAAAGAAGAAATAAAACGAGGATCAATATCGTATATCAATATCGAGTGAAACAGTGTCGCGTTACCTAACAATTTTAAGTCGTCAAGTAAACTGACCTGTATTAGTAGTATTTCAGCTTTGCGAGTAGTTCGGTAGAATGAAATGTCCTCATTCCTTTATATCCCCTGGGACTCGCGTGTGGCACTGATATCTGTCTCTCATTAGCAATCGCGCCCACGATTCTCGGCCACTCCCTGCTTTATACCACAGTATAAAGCAGTAAAAACATGAATGCATTCACTCATCCATAAACATTATTTCGCCATAAACATTATTAGATCCATCGTAATGACGACAAGGTCCATGAGTCCACGCTCATTCACTGCGTTATCAGTCTATGCCTTTGTTATTGTTTTGAAGAGTTTAGTGACCCCTAGCGGCGAAAAAAAACATACTGTGCCTTTAAGACAAACTTTGTGAAAATTCATCAGTGAACACCATAGCTGAGTATTTTCTCCTTAAATCTGCAGTGAACCAAAGACAGTCTCAAAAACGAGGTTTGAATTTGCATCCAATCCCGTCAACATGCGGGACGGGCTTTAGGATATTATTAACTATGGATCAGGTATTCTGAGCTCATGAGATTGAGTGGAGGTGGGGCTAATTTGCATATTCATGGGTCTACGTATACTATATGAAGAAGTATAGTTGCATTTACCCTAAGTATGAAGGCATGAAGTTTTGTTTGTTTTTCACTGGAAAATATGTAATTTTTGGTGATCAAAGATGAGTTTTAAGGGCTAAAATTAAAATGGAATGAAACTCAAATACCTTTTGCATGTGTACTTCTTAACATGTTTCATAATTAATTTTCTATATATACACTACGATTTGGAATAATTAATATTTTTAAAAATGTTTTTGAAAGAAGACTCATATGTTCACTAAGGCTGCATTTATACAGTAAAAACAGTAATATTGTGAATTATTATTACAATTTAAAAGAACTGTATTGATTTAAATATTTTGGAATGTAATTTATTTCCGTGATGCATAGCTGGTTTTTCAGCATCATTACTCCAGTTTTCAGTGTCACATGATCCTTCAGAAAACATTCCAATATGCTAATTTGCTGCTCAAGCAGTAAGGAATAAATGGCTTCGGGCCGTTGATGCTTCGCATCATGGCAGCATTACCACCTCGGATGTGTATTATTTTTTACTAACTCAAAGGCCCATCATAAATTATTCCTTACTTAATAAATGCTGTAGAAGTTTACCTTCAATGTAATGTTCATTTTTAATGAATGTAGGTTTCATTTGACTAATCATTTGACTAATCTTATCAAATGAAACCTTATTGTAAATTGTTACAATTGTTATCATCAAATCAGTTGAGACTTACAAAAAAAACATAACTGACGCGACGTGTGGAGTATGTTTATGATGGATGGATCCACTTTCTTGAGCTTCAAACTCATTGGCCCTGTTCACTGCCATTATGAAACTTGGACACGTCAGGATATTTATTAATATAACTCTGATTATGTTCATCAGAAAGAAGAATGTCATATATACCTAGGATGGCTTGAGGGTAAGTAAATCTTGGGGTAATTTTAATTTTAAAGTGAACTAATCCTTTAATCTAAATTAGGGCTGGAGCGACACGTTGACATAATCGATTACGCACTGTTTATGTTCAATCATAATCCCCTGTCATGTTTCACATGAAACAAAACTCTAGAGCAGATGCTAACGGCTAGTATGGCAGCGCCGCTTAATAGGAGCCTGTACATTTTCAGGACTCACAACCGCATTCAGCGACAGTATCAAAAATGGCAATATCCATAACATCTGGAAGTTTTATTACAATTGACACCGCGTTATTAAATAAGCAATTCCAATTGAGGCCTGAGGTCATCCATCAGATATTTTAAACGACCAAAAGGCCTAGTAGCCGAGTGCAGAGAGTACGTTTGAACCACACTCCTCGCAGGTCACACCCACTGCAGCTCAGGTGGATCCGCAAATGATCATTTCAGCACGGGTTTGACGAGAACGCAGTTATGAGTCCTGAAAATGTGCAGGTGTCAGCTCGGTTACAGAATGGCGTTGTCACGCTTGTAAAAAACTAAATGCTGTATGAACACAACCGTTTTAAGCGGTGCTGCCATACTAGCCATTAGCATCTGCTAGAGCTTTGTTTTATGTGAAACATGACAGGGGATTAGAGACAAACATAAAATTAATAGGGATGGGCATTTCAAGCAAAAATAATATCCGATGATCGCTGGGAATTATTCGATTATTATTCGAAAATCGAACCCCTTCCCCGCATGCACACACGCATGTATAGGCTACACACACACATAAATGGAGAGAGAGGGAGAGAGACCATTCACGCTTTCAATCTTTTTTTCACAGCCATTCATAATGGTGTGGAGCAGAGCGAGCATTTTCAATTTAATTTTCAATTAATTCCTATAGAAGTTGAGCTTCCATAGGAATGAACTGAAAACGCTCGTCTGCGCCAGAGGACCATTATGAATGGCCGTGTGGAAGTGAGCATTTTACTTTCACTTTCAAATTAGCATCAATTTGGGATCAGCGATTGCATGAATGCTGGGTTCATTGTTATTTTTAATGAAAAACACAACAACAAAACAGTACAATGATAAACCCGTTTAAATGGAAGTTTTTACATTTAGTTTTGAAACCAAATCTTTCGCCGTCGTCTTGTCAGTCAAGAGTGAGGCGAAATAGGTGCAGTGAAGTGAAATCTGACTCCTGCTGCTGATCTGTGCTGCGACTCTACTTCGGCTCACGCTGAATTGAGTAGACACGTTTAGTTTTTAATAGTGGTGTCTGTTCTCTAACTGAACTAAATGATTTTTATTACTATAAAAAAATGGTGCCAGTGGGCAAGTGGGGGCGGTGCCGCAGTGGGCAAGTGATGATACTGGTGTTGCGGCTGAAGACTGGGAACCACAGACTATCGCAGTAAGCCTACCTCAAGCCATAATGATTTTAGGCTGCCTAAACGCGTTATAACAGAGATGGGCACTCGAGTTAGAGATTTGGACTCGAGTCGCAATCAAGTCGCATTTTAACAGACTTCAGACTCGGACTCGACCTGAAATGACTTCAGACTTGACTCGACTCGGCACAAAAGACTGAATATTTTAAAAACGACTCAAATCTTTTACCCATAACTACTGATATAATAAATAAAGAATTTGTGTTGTGTTTAAATAGTTTTATAATATCTGCGTCTCATATTTCCTTACGTGTCGTGGTAGATCGGACTCTTGTCATACACTTTGATTACGTATGTCCGTGCACGTAAACTCCGAAATGTCATAAGAATCCCATGAAACATGATGGGAGCCACCATGCCATACGTTCTTTCATTTGAGCTTAT
This sequence comes from Anabarilius grahami, assembly GCA_003731715.1. Classification (NCBI taxonomy): domain Eukaryota; kingdom Metazoa; phylum Chordata; class Actinopteri; order Cypriniformes; family Xenocyprididae; genus Anabarilius; species Anabarilius grahami. The sequence goes on along the minus strand of RJVU01008328.1, from coordinate 1,182,274 downwards.
GATCACGTCAGATCGGTTAGATGCACAGAATGTGGGAAAACAATTAAAGACACCGTTATCACATTATCACAAAAGCTCATATTTTAACGTATCACAATCAGAATGTGTAGAGTTTTCTATTGACATTCTTAAACATTCCGAGGTTTGATATTTTCTGATAATGACTGTCGTCACTAACAACGAAGCTGTATAACAAAATGCTGTATAACAAACCGTGACTCACTGGCGCCATCTTGCGTCCACTTAGCGACTGTATTGAAAATGACTGCTCGTGTTGCCAGGATGACTGTTTTGTACATTGTAATGGATTATAAAGTAACAAACTGGCTGTACATTATTCCATATATCATAGGACCTTAATTTCAAATAAAACGGATTATAGAAAGATCATATTATTTTGCCTATATAATACAACTAGGATAGAAAGGATTTGATTATGAGAAATTTTTTTTTGATGACTCGAGACTCGATTCGGACTTGTGACAAAAAACTCCAGACTTGACTCAGACTCAAGTGATAAAGACTTCAGACTTGACTCGGACTCCAGCTTAAAGACTTCAGACTTGACTTGGACTCCAGGTAAAAGACTGGTGAACATCTCTGGTTATAACATATTGTGAAAAGCCTTAATGACGGCACTTATGTGAACATTAATTTTAATGTCTCTGTTATATGCCACACAAGTCTACAGTGTACGTGTGAGTCAACGTGTCCTTCTGTTGTCTGAGAGTTGATTGACAGCTTTTAGGTGTGTTATTGACAGCGCGCACCACCCTCAGGTTACATGAACATCTCACCACCGCATTAGCACCGAAAACGGGGGAAGTTTTTAAAGACGATAATCGCACAACCTATGCGATATACTAATTAAATCAACTAATCGAATATTCAAAAATCGTGACACATCCCTACAAATTTATTCATTAAGTTGATGCATCGTTCCAGCCCTAATCAAAACTAATAATAATTATAGATGGTTTGTTGTAAAACTTGTTTTGGACTAATGGAATTTCCTTGTTGTGCGACTGTTGAATGTTTTTGAACTGCAAATCAGTATTCCATTTCCTGTCTCTCCAATTCAAATTCAACATGCAAAAATCGATTCAAATTTACACTCAGTGAAAGGAAGAAAGTTCTTCGATACTAAATTCTGCACAACCATGGAATGCAGGAACTGTGTTAATGGATGCCAGTATTTTTGTCAGTAAACACCAGAACCAATAACCTCCTCATTGCTTCAAGGTCATGAGGCTGTAGAGTGCAGATGGACGTTCGCCGCTCCTTACATTTTTGTAATGTGACTGATTCAATCATTTTCCTTCTTCTCAAGCCTCTGCAGACTTTCAGCGGCAGAGCTGCTCTTATCTCTACACGCAGCCACAAATGTCTCATTCACTGAGTCTGCTGGTTTAGAGGTGAGCGTCTGTAAGCGTTATCTCTGTTCTAAATGTAGGTAACGCTGAGGTCAGGCTTCCGGTATGAAGAAAATAATCTTCAAACAGGAATATCAGCAGTGCTCTGAACTCTCCCATTCTTCCATGAGAGCTGTAATGTGAAAGCCCTCTAGAGCTTCATCTCGAGAAATCCACAAAACTAAAAATTATGTCATTATTTACTCACCTCCATGTTGTTACAAACCCATTTGTTATTTATTTTTTTTTTTTCAGTAGAAGTATAACTTAAAAAAAAATCTTTCCATACGCACATACTGATGCGCATATCTGACAACACCTAACATTTATTATAAAAGTAGCACATACAACTTGCGTGCTGAATTAAAAATCTTCTGAATCCATGCAGTAGCTTTGAGCAAGGGGGAAAAATAATAATGTCTTTTTGCAAGAATTTTGCAAAAAAATTTTTGCAGTGTATAGTATTTTTGTCCTCTTTACAAATGTGTTCACTATGAATTTTGAATGTAAAGGGCTCTGAGAAGATTCTTTAAAATGTTCTACTTTTGTGTTTCACTGAATAAATAAAAGCATCTGGGTTTCAATGACATGACTGAGTAAATAATGAAAGAATGTTCATTTTTGGCTGAATTATTCCTAAATCCTTTCCATATCATGGCACTAGAAAATGAACAACGGCATTACAGGGAAGAACATTCCTTTCCTCCAGTGATCAACGGTGAGTCTGCACTTTGTTACACATCACGTCTGAAACATTTAGTTTTAATAGAGACATCTACGTCCTCGCAAGCTTGCGCGTGGGTGTAATAGCATCTGTTTGATGGGGTAACGCTGCTCTCCCTAGAGCCCCAACAAGAAGCCTCACTCGCCGCAAAGTGCTACACTATCTGTCATTTAGCATCAAAGCACAAGAGCTTCTGCCTGCACCATGAAAGCAGTGCCTCTCAGATATAATATTGCATTTCCTTGTGGCAAGATGAGGCCCTCTTTTCCATGACGATGTGGTGAGGAGGATCTCTTCCAGAAACATAGCCATAGAAAAGCAAAATTTCTTGACTGAAGCAAGCTGGCATGGTTTCCTTCCCATCTGTGACTGACACTGAACCAGAACAGGATCCCAGAGAACAGGGGCACATGAACACCTGTTTGCCTTCACCCGCATTCCAACGGCATGTTTTATGTAGGAACCTAATGCATTATTCATGTGCTGGAAGGAGAGGAGGGACTCTCAGGTACATATGCTGAGGGTTATAAATGTCCAGCCATAAAAATGTGTTGCCCTTATTTCACTTGAGATGCAGAAGAGAGAGAGGGCCTTGGGTAGCTCTTTCAGGGGCGTTTCTCACCCACAGCTCAATCGTGAATAATGAGGTGTTGGACATCTCCATCACACCTTAGCGCAACAGCAGATGCTGAGTCTAAACTTAAATGAGTCTGGGGAGCATAGCTCAAACCATCACAGCATCTACAAATGAAATACATCACATTATTAAAGCTCGCTGGCAGGGCAAGATTACCGACCGGGCCCCCGAGCCCTAGACTTCCATGGACCCCAAATGGCGAGACACTCCCCGTCCTATTTGTTTCACATCTGAATGTCCTAGACCCCAATTTATAATGAAGAGTTCCAATCGCGGAGTGCCAACGGAAGCGTACGGGGCCCCTGAACCCTGAAACCGTTGCCTGATCTGACGAAGACCTCTTTGGTCGAAACGTTGTCTTTTTAATAAATTTTGAGAGCAGCAGTGACAGTGTGCCGTTTTTTTGTTTGTTTACCCAATAGTGACTCTGATGATCGAGCACCTGCCCTTAGTTGAGTTGGGATGTGCGCATATTACTTTTCTCTCTTTTTTTCCCTTTCAAACTATAAACCATCGCTTTTGACCAACTGTTTCACATCAGAAGACATTGATTCATCAACTAGGGTTGTATGGATTACCGTGATGTTCATTTTGCATGGATTTTGAAGCATCAACTTTGAGAGTTCCATCCACTTGCATTTTATGGACTCACAAAGATAGATTATTTTTCAAAAAAATCTCTGTTTGTGTTCCACTGAAGAAATAAAGTGATATACATCAGGACTTGCATTAGGGTGAATGATTAGAATTTTTTATTTTTTTTTTGAGGAGTATCTCTTTAATATCCAGTGTTGTTAGCATTACACTTAACCAGATCTCCTGCTCTATGATGAGTGCCCGAGGAGTATGAAAAAAATATTTTTGCTGATTATTATTACAAACTGTAATAAGAGTAGTATTATTTCTACAATTAAATGTAGTTTTAGTATAATAACCCTGAAATGTGGTTTATGGACAGAACTGTGTGTTTATACAGTAGCTGTTAGGAGGGTTCCCATTTTATTTCAAATTTGTTAATATAGAGATAAAACATGTGAACATATGCTTGAGGACATTACTGAAGGAATCTCTGATTTTTTTCTTTTTTTTTCTTAAGCTGAGAGTTTATTATTGTGGAATTTGAATTTGTGTAATAACAAGCACTAAAGCAAACAGTATTTTTCGAAGGAAATCGATCAAGTACATTTGGACTGTCAGCAGGATTACAGCCTGACAATTAGATTCATTGCAAATTGCTCTGAACGATTACAATGCCAACTTGAACTGATTCACTCTCCCTATATTTCTATGATTTGTTGTGTATGTGAGTGTGTGTATGCAGAATGCCTCTGAAACCACTCATAAAAAATAAACTGTGACCTCTGCGAGAGGAGACGGGCAAATAACGGATAGAATGTGCTAATTCAATTACGCAAGTTGAGTAATTGCCTCGGTCAGTGTTCTGGATTGAGCCTATAGCTCAAACGTCCTTGGGATAAATTAAAAGCAGGGATAATGATAAAGCTGGAAGGGGGAGGAGTTCACTGTAGAACAAAACAATGAATCTAATATTTCTCTTGGAATGAAACACGCTGTTAGCAAATTTAGCTTATTAGCACACACTGTGGCTAAGCATAAACTTTTGTTTGCGAAATGCTATGCAGGGTGTCGCAGGAGTATTGTGGTCTTCATATATAGGTGTTGAGTTGGCTGAAGATGGTGCCCTGGAGGCTGAGATGTCTGCCTGAGTTTAGCTGAGCGTTCTGTTGTGTTGCTTGGCTAGCGTGATGAATACGCTGCCGTATTCACCTTCTATTCTCTCCAACTTCAGCGTAACACAATAGAAGGATTTATGAACACGGAAAAAGAAAAAAAAACTGCAGAAAGCTTCTCAACAAAATGCTTTAAAACCTGCAGCTGAAATCTAGGTTACGGACCATATCCACCATTTTTAACCACACACACAATGTTCTAATTTTCGCTCTCTCTCACTCTCTCTGCCTGTCTGTCTACCTGATTAATTTAGGCTGTCTGTCTATTGGACTGAGTCAGATTTGAGTTATTAAAGGCTGCTCCATGTGCTCTTTCTCCCAGAATCACGCAGGGGCAACTACACCCCCTAATTAGAATCACCCTCACGCAGGGTTGCGCTTTCTCTGGCCACAAACATCGCTGGCCCCTGTTCTGCTGTGGAGTGTGCCAGTCATTGGCGGTTCTATGGTGTGACATTGTTTTTCTGGATGTCAAACAGAGTAAAGACATCATGCCCACTTACAATTTGGACCGTTTATGTCAGAAGAGAGGGGAGGAGCTTTTGACGTGTGTTGTCTGAGTGTGTGCATGTGTTTGTGCATGTGTCTGTGAACATGTGTTTGGCAAAAGATGAAGACAGTGATGAAAATACAAGCAGAACTGATTGCATGCTCTGGGGATTGTGTTCCAGTTTGATCCTGCACTGCATGCTGGTGTCAGCTTGACAGGCGCATTGCTGCCATCTATATGATATGTTTGGAATAGCATACAACATACAGCTATACCAACTTATGATATTTAAATTATGTAAAGTGGGTACAATATACTGTATGCATAAAATACAGATGATCTGCTACAATTGCCACAATGAACAATCCTAAAAAGCACACTGCACAGACTCTCAATGCAATGCACTCTTCTATCGCCGGTGTGACAAATGAACCAATAACAATTACAGCTGAGGTTTTTTTTTTTCTCTCTCTCTCTCTCTCTGTTTACCCATTACTCTTGTCTAGATTTTGGAAAAGTCTTGAATTTAAGTAAATTTTTTTACACAAATTTGAATTCATTTAGCTTAAAATGTTAATTGTGAAATAAGTGTATGTAAAATAGTATGTAGTATACAGTGTACATTGTTCAGTATTCAGAAAGTAGTATCCTAGTATTAAATTCTGAATGGAGCCACATAGCAAAAAAATATTTTTTCCAAATCAATATTTTTTGCCTTGTTTTCCAGTATATAATACATCTAAAATAAGATTTTTTTTACTGCACTGGCAATTTTTTTTCTTTTTCTTTGAGGAAACAGAAACAAAGATTTTTTTGAAGTGCAGAATTTCACCCAAAAAATAATTCTTCATTGTTCCAGAACAAAAGAGCTTGATTATGCTTCATTAAGTATGGATAATTAAAAGATGAATTAGTCAAGCTTAATTATGGATACAATAGATATGCACATACAAATACACTCTAAAAACAGCAATTGCCACCTAGCAAGAAAGTATATATTTAATTTCTTATTAATGTGTTTTTCCAAGAACACACTTATGAATGATTGTGGCTTTAACATTATGAGCCTAAAAGGATGTGGCACTCACTGTAACTGCCGTGACCCTACATAGAATTGTCTTGCAAGCTCAAGAGCCCATTTGAGGGGTGAAATTGAATTTGCCTCTATGATTAGAAATGTCAGAGTGATGAAACGGTGTATAACTGCCGGAGGTTAAACATGGAATACATCATTAAAGAAACAGACGCCAGCTTATTCTTCATTAATGGAGAAAGAGAGGAAGAAATAAAAAAGAGAGACAGAGTTAGAGGAGAAGGATTTCTATGTATGCTTTGCCATGTTTGAGAGGCTGTTGGGCTAATTTGACATTTGAACATTTACTGCACCTCATTACAACTGCTCACAGCCTATTAATCTGTCTGCTGACTGAATAGATGCACCACACATTCCTCACTGTCATTCTACTATCCTTCACTTAACCAAAACCACTTTTACAAAAGTAAGACATTTTCCTGAACCAGCATCATTGTTGTTCCTTGGGCAATATTTATATTAGCCAGTCACAGCCCTTACCATAACTCCACCCCCTTAAAATTAGAGGGCAGTAATTGGTTGCATGTTCCAAGTGTTGTTCCAGGAACTACAAAGGATGTACAGACAGTAACGGATTCTACTTGTTTAAATCTCATTAAGTGGTTCATTACAAAATTAACAACACTAAAAAGCACTGAACCTTCAAAATTATTAACAACACACAAAATCAAAAGCCTGAAAACAGCACACTGATAGTATGAATGTGTCTAAAATAGAATATATTTCAAATGTCCTATGTCACTATGAAATCAACAAAGTAGGAAAGAAAGCTGCACTAGTCAATAGAGTCTTTTTAATGGTTTAGACCGTATACTATTACATTCAACCACTTCTTTTAATTCAACAAATCACTGAATTTTGGGATAAAACACAATAACATAAGCATCTGCACAAAAGCACGCAAAAAAGTCAACGTGACCGTGCTAGTCAGAATGTTTAATTCCTGTCATGAATGCGTTCTTCCCATAGCTAAACTAAAGCACAAAGAACAAGGTACTACCAATAGTGTTCTCATTATAATGTTATGTACAGGTAAGTGAGAGTTTGGCACTGCAAAACTGCACTTAAAGGTGCACTTGCACTTTCTGAGAAACATTGATATTTGAAATCAACCCAAACAAACACACCCCAACCCTTCATTGCTCCACCACCAAAATGCACAAACACGCAATGCAAGAGTGGATGTCTCTTTATCATAGCTGAAGTGAAGCAAAATAAAGCTTCATGAAAAATAAAGCTAAGGTGATGAACGACTGACAAGGAAGAACAAAAAAAAAAAAAAAAAGTGCACAAGAGTATATACAAGCAAGCGTTGGCTGTTAGTCGGCAGCAGCACACCAGCTCCAAATAAACAATGACACTCAAAACTGTCCTGTTACTATAGCTAATATTAAAACAACAGCATATCTTGGTTCTGTGAAACATATCAAAGCCAATGTTTCTCAGAAACAACACAAACTCTGCTTCCGTTTTCAGGCCTTCCCGCTTAGGTCTCTCCAGCGCTGGAAAGCTTTTCTAATATTAACGCGGATCCTAAAGCTCTTGCCTGATCATAGTAACCATTTTTTTTTCAGTGATATTCCAATGACCCTTTCTCTTTTTTAAGGTCTCTCAGTCACCTCTCTTTCTACAGTCTTTCTTCAAATCTCCCTCTTGCTCACTCTCTCTCCTCCCTCATCATGAGTGTTTATGCCCACTACTGCTGATTGGCTACAAGTGTGGTGCTTGGTCCAATACACTTTCAACAGCATTTCTCAGAAATCGCTTACTGAACCTTTAACTGTTTTCATTATCAAAGTAATTCTAGACATCACTGTGCACATTCAAAGCCATAGTTTTACTTTAGTTCTCTGGTCTGGAAAGCATGCTGTCTTAACGATAACCAATCAGAACTAAAGGTAATTTTTTTTTTATAAAAATAAATAAATAAATAAAATAAACAAAGGTAAAATGATTATTCAAAATTGCTATAGATACTGTGGTAATATTGTTATTGTGAATTTTTCTGCCCGCAAAAGTCATGTAGTGAAAATCTATTATGACATCCCTATTTCTGACAACCAATAACCAAACTTGTTCAAAGCACCCCCCTACCACCAAATCACATTAACTTAAAGACAAAGCAATATCCAAAATGCGCTTGATGTTCCAATCAGCAAAAGAAAAGTGTAATCAGGTCACTCACGATCGTTGCACTGGGTGCCAGAGTAAGAGGTCATTGAGCAGTCGCAGGTGAAGTTTTCCCACTGCTGGATGCACACGCCCATGTTGGCGCATGAATCCTCCTGGCATGTAGTGCTGGGCCCTGACATGGAGGAGACAGGAACAGCGTGAGTCAATAGTAATGACAGATTTCAACAGGCATCTCTGTCACAGGCAGCACAGCAAAACCAGCATGCATGCAAGGTCATTCACGGGTCAGCATCAATGCTGGGTAAACAAATTAACGCTATATATTCATATTCGTCCTCAATACTGAATGACACTGTAGTAGTAGTGGAACATTCAGACAAGCAAAAAAACAAAACAAAATTTCTTAATCAGTATGTTGGTCTTGTTTCTCCAATAAACATTTTTACATTTCCCCAAAACCAGATAAATTTATTTAGGCAGCAGAGGTATTTGCACTTTTTTCTTGCATCATTGGCAAATATTTTATTTATCTATCTATTGCTAAGCATACAGTAATCAGTTACACTTTATATTAAGGTGTTATAGTGTAATTATACATGTAAGTACTGAGTAATAATAATAATTAACTAGGGTTAGGAATGTATGTAATACAGTGTGTGGTATAATTACTTTCAATAAGGCACTGGCGTTTGTTATTACTATTGTTTTGCAGAGCAGTCTGGCTGCTACCCACTCCTGATATACAGCCCCTATCTGCAATCAGATCCGCCTTGCCTCCTTTTCTTGCCTGATCCCGCCGTGACAGAAATATGGTGAAATGGAAATAATTTTTGCAAAATATATTTTTTCCCCCATTAAAATACAACAATGATACATGTACCAGAGCAACCTAGAAATATAACTGACTCAAAGCCATAAGTCTAAAGAAGTTATGTTTCAAGTTTGGGAAAAAAAAAAAAAAACTGATTAAGAAAATGTTTTTTAGCAGTGAAGAATATCTCTGATATATCTCATATATCAAACAGACAAATCCATACAAAATCAATTTAAAGACACAAAAACAGCAATGCTGAAAAAACTGCTAAAAAAAAAGTGTTATGCAATGTGAATACACCATCTATGCACAGTTCACTCCTCAAAATGTGTTCACATTCCACACTCCATCATAGACAATTACAGGGGGAATGTAAACAATTTTGTTTATACTCTATCCAGATTAATTCAAACCATATTGACATGTCAATTCCAGCAGCTCAGATCACCAACAAAAGAAACCAAACAGAAAGACATGCATTCAAAACAAGAGCAAAGCCCTGAGTGCGGATGTATGAAAGTCTCCGGCTGAAAGTGCTTTTATTGAGTCGAGGAAGCAAAGGAAGAATTCTTTCTTTTCTCTTGCTGGTTTCCGCCTCTAATGATTCCCCTACTGAACCACTCTTGGATGCTCTCAACACAATATAAATGAGTAATTGCCAAAACATCCATTAAAATGCTTCAGTAAGGGAGAGAATTGTGGCCAATTGCTGTAGAACAGCGGGACACTAGACAATGTCTCGAGTTTGATGTGCCTTCAGTGGAAAGCTTTGAGCTGGAATGTTCTTTTAAGGAGGATATTTATAGGGTTTGGATTTATTCTTAGTTCACCTCAGCTACTGAATGGGTCAGTGACAAAATAGATGTAAAAAATGCTACAACATTCTAGAATTTTAATGCGATTGATAGATCTGGATTAAATATCTGGATCGATAGATAGATAGATAGACAGATATTTTAGTATTTGTTTTGTGGAGAAATATAAATGTTTAAGCTCAGTGCAACTTTCAGCCAGGTGTATGTGAATGAGGTGAAAAGGTCAAACCCTCTACCTTGCAGGTCAGCTTTGGTGAAACCAACTTTGTTAGCAGGAAATTTCAGAAAGAATTGGACATTAAAAAAGTGTTGGTTAGTTAAGCAAGGTCAGCCGAGAGAGGACAAATGTGTGAAGGATAATGAGAGAGTAACATGGGTGATAATTTTAGTAAGGCAAGGATAATGATGATCATTTAAATTTTATTCTACAGCTAAATAAAAGTCCCTCTTTCAAGTCTTTAAGAAAAAGATTCTGGATCTACATCATACATTACTGGTAAATGCTGTTAACAGGCTTTTGGTTAAGGCGCCATCTAGTGGTTACAGAGGCTCTCAGCATCTCAGCAAAACAACAGAAGTTCAATAAAACAATCAATACATTGCAAATTTCTGATTAAAATATAATTGAAATATAAAGATTTAGAAAGACAAAAACAACAGGTGCAGTGGTTAAATCAGGTTTGAATTTAATGGTTTCAACTGCAATATGTCAGGGATTGGTAGACGCTGAGGTGTGATGAATCACAAATACCTTCACAGCCACGTTCGATCTGCCCGCTGCGAAACAAGGCGTCATTGATGAGGTCAGGCAGACGGCCGTTGAGATCCATGGAAGCTAAACAGCCCTGGAAACCCTCACGAGACACCACCAGCTTCGGCAGGTTCTGGTACATGTTGGGCCCCAAACCAGCCACAAACAGATCCCCTGCAAAGAGTTAAACAATATAACGCTAATCCATGTTTTGATATATATAAAATGTCAAACGTACAATCAAAAATGTCAAGCGCATCTGTGTGGCTGACCTTTCAGGTCCAGATTTTTTGCTCCGTTGACCACCTGGCTGACAGACTTGGCATCCACCTTTAACGTGTGTGTGTTGCTGGCATCTCGAGTGATCACCACATTGTGCCACTGGTTGTCGTTAAGAGGACTGTCGCTGTTCCCCTTAAGAAGACTCGGTCCATTTCCCAAGTCAAACACATAGTGGATATACCTGACAAACACACACACATACACACACACACACAAACATACACACTGAGCTCCACGTCCCAAATCCATCCAAGTGCGCTTTACTGAAGAACACTCAGCCCAAGTACACACTGAAGCAAACTCAGATGATCAACTGAGAGACTCTCTATTAGATGACCATGAGAGTGGACACTTGTTTTAAAGAGGAAGAGGGTTTATGTTCAGCTAGAGGATAGGTCACAGATGACATGGATCAAGCATTTGGATGGAAAAGGCTAACCATTCTACATTCACCAATGTGCTCCTAGCTAGCAAGTATTTGGTTTCCATATTGTTATTATTATTATTATTAACTTTAGTTTATACTAAGCATGCAGTGCTAATAACAGAATATTTGCTATGGGTAAATGGTCTGTTGTGGAAGAATTGTGTCAGCCTTATATAGCGTCTTACACTGAAGAAAACATAAAGTGAAATATTTAGCAGGAAACAATGAAGGGTGGCACTCGATTTTATCCAACCTTGATTTGATTAAGTAAAGTGGGCTTGATTTTATTGGGTCAACATTATTTTTTCAGAAGCATAAAAATTTAGTACATTTTGATGAAGGATTATCAAAACAAATCAAAGCTATTTTTCTTCAGAATGTTTGCTGCTGAATCGTGCATAATAGGAGAGATAAACTAAGACATTTTGATTTTATGTAGACTATGTAGGTAAATTTTACTTTTTGATGATTCTTTCCGCATTACAACTTGGTCTAATGATTACATTTTAAAGATAACATTCTAACCTATGTGGTATCAGTAATAGATAAATGTCATTTTGAGACCTCTGTTTCTAGTAGTATTTATGCTGAAACTACAGCTTAATGGAGTTGGCTGATTTCAAACTTTTTGGAATCGATTCTGTTTTCAGTTATTTTTCATCAGTTTTAATCAGTCAATTTTAGGCTTTTTTGACATCATATTATATTACAAGTCTGAGAACCCTCTGGAAGCTAAGGTGAAATCCTCTGTAATATAACATTTGCATGGTGGTTCACTTAATTGTTGTTTCAAAGAGTCATGTTGATCAATTGTTTTTAAATCTTTAGCTGTGTTTCCACTGCAGGAACTTTTCCCAGGAACTAGGGACTCTGTGTGTTTCGACTGCAGGGACCAGGATCTAAATGAAGTTCCGGGTAAAAATTTCCCCCTTGGAAAGTCCCTGCACGAGAGGTAGTACTTTTTTCAAATTTAAGGAACCTTTGGGGGTGGGACTTGGGCGCTAAAGATGCTCATTGGTTGAATTCACACAACAGTTTGATTGGTTGACTACATACAGCATTTTATTTTAACCACCATTTTTAAAAGTCTGTTGCGGTGCATGCAGTAAGATTTGTTTGCTATTCGAATCAACAATGGAATTTGAATCGACCGATGGACCGACAATGAGGTCCATTCTTTATTAAGCTTATATGCAGAAGATGAATAGCGGTAGCTGGAAAGTCACACGCAGTCCTACCTCACCGGACTAATTTGCCTCATCTTTACGGTACTTTAGACCATGATGGAAACACAGACAGTAGCGGGTCTGGGGGGAAAAAAAGTTCCTGGCACAAATTGTTCCGGGTGTTTTAAATCAGTGCTGTTATGGTGTTTTGGTCATCTTTTTTGTCATCAATATTATGACTCTCTCACTCACTGGTCGCCACTTATTAATGTGAACGAATCTGTTTGGTGGACATATTTAAAAGACTTGTGTCACTACAATGAAACATAATACCCACTCCTAAATGTTCCGCCTACTTGTGTATTGATGTAAATTACAGCAAAACTCAATGAATGAATTAGCCAGCGAATACAAACAAATCTTTTTAAGTGAACATATTCAAAAGATTTGCATCATTGGGATGAATCAAACTCCCCAACATTAACTGTTCAAGGTCTTCTGGGCTATGTAGTAGTTTGATAATCTAGATTGAGATTATGAACACACTTTTAGCCATGTCACGGTGGACATGTCTCGGCCTGAGTTACTCCCAACTCCTCAGAATGGATTCTTTATGGGATCGATTCCCAGCCTTACCTGTCAACCTCAACAAAATAGCTAGCTAGTAAAAACTGGGTTCTCTGGAAATTCTGTACTTTGAACTCTCTTCTTCCACTCACCCTTTGACAAGCTCCACTGCAATAAAATCATTCCCATCTCCACTGTTGAAGAGAATGAATCCGTCACCCGAGGTGGTTTTGAACTGAAAGAAGAGGTGCATGGTGTTATATGCCTGGAGCGTAGCAAGACCTAGATAGCTTCCTTTGGTCTTGAAGGTAACAGGATCGGCCACAATGGAGCGCATGCCGAAACGAGCATTTAGCTCACAGAATTCGATGTCCCCATTCTTGCACATGTCAATGTAGAGGAGGCCGTTGAATTTCAGTCCTTGCAAGTGACCAATGAAGTTGGATGGAGCCGTAGAGGCAAAGCGCCGTTCTGTCAGAATTCCGGTCTCAATGTTACTGAACTCCAGCCGAGTGTGGTCACCATTCATCTGACCTGTGAAAGAAGAGTTCGGGGTCTTGGTAAAGTGATTAGTAAGTGTTGGATTCATGCATTATATAGGGGGCAGATGCTTATGGTCTGTAAAGTTTATAGTGCTTTCGTACCTTCTGCCACATCATCATCCACCATGAGTCTGAGGTTTTTACCACGGCGCATCACTCTGACTGAGTGCCAATCATTGTCGTTCACTTTCTGGCCAGCATACAATGTCTCTGGTCCTTTACCTGAGAATAATGTGTGCCAGTTAGTTTACACACACTAGAACTGCAAATCAAATTTCTGGCTTCTTACAATTTTAATAAGCATACCGTGTGTAAAGGTCACACACTTGTATGTGAGTAAAAAAAAATCTTTTGGTTTGCATTGTCAAACTTCTGTCATATAGATGATAGACCACAAAAATATTTTAATTGTGGTACATTGAGAAAGAGCCAACAATTCAGTTCCAAGTATTTAATCAACTATTTAAACTGCTGTTACTCAGAAAAAGGCCAAAACATGAAACAAAATTAAAGTATTGCTGAGGTATGTGTAGAACATCATATTCATACTGCAGAAATGTTAAATGTCCCGTTCTTCGTGATCCCACGTTTCAAACTTTAGTTAGTGTGTAATGTTGTTGTTAGAGTATAAATAAAATCTGTAAAATTTTAAAGCTCAAAGTTCAATGACAAGCGATATATTTTATTTAACAGAAGTCGCCTACATCAAACGGCCAGTTTGGACTACATCCCTCTACTTCCTTCTTTAATGACGTCACTAAAACAGTTTTTTGACTAACCTCCGCCCACAGGAATACACAAAAAAGGGGACGTGGTCTTGTTGCGCTCCCACGGAGAAGAGCAAGAGTTGCGTTTGTAGAGTGTGTAAGCTGCTGTCGAATCACAACACAGGAACCGCTGGCACAATCAGAACTCGTTACGTATTTCTGAAGGAGGGACTTCATAGAACAAGGAAGTCATCAGCCCGTTTTTATGACAGTGGAAACAGCGGTATACAGATAAGTAAATTATGTGAAAAATACTGGGGTTTTTTTACACGCGAAACATGAACACATGTTATATTGCACACTATAAACACAATCAAAGCTTCAAAAAAACCACGAAAAACGGGACCTTTAAGTAATACTAGTATGCTAGTAATCTGTGGTGCTATATGCCCTATACGGTATGTGCTATATATGGCTTCTACAGAAGCATATACAAACAAGTATACTAGTACGCTAGTAATCAACTCCAAACATTATTTTTTAAGTAGAATTAGTCTAAAGCACTGATTGTTGTACTGATTTACTGGCACCATTAGCATAGGCTGCTAATATTGAGTCTTTAGTCTTCAAATTATCGAGCATGAGGCAAAGTGCCCCTCTAAATGCATTGTAGAATTAAAATGGTTAATCAGCACTGGATTACCATGTTCTTTTCAGCCACCCTGTTTTAATTGGAGAACATGCTTAACAAACAAAAACCTTTAATTGACTCAAACAAGCTCTAAATACAGTAGATGACTCTCTAAATGACCTGAAGTTTAGAGTTTTTTTTTAAATTTTTTTTTTTAAATTAAGTTCATTTAAGGTTGATGGTGATGTAACACTTGACACTAATTAAATTACATTAAGACAGCAAATTACTTTAACAAATTTACCTCTCTCTGTCATTTATAGAGAAATACAAAGTCTTTACCCTACATTTATTTAAATAAGAGCCACAGCCTTATTTGGTGTGTGTTTTGAAGACAGACACATGTGCTGCTTCTTTTATTTCAATAAATTAGGTATCTCTGTGTTAAATAAATATAATCAGGTTAAATGTATTTAATTGTGTTAAATATATTTCATTATTATCGTGTTAACAACATACATCCCTTTGTATAAACAGGCTCCAAGTCTTGTGTTCCGATCAGGTATGATGGATCTAAATTATAATTGTCCTATTTTACCTCTTCCCTGTGTCATGTCAACACGATCTAACGATTTTCATGATGGGCCAATCATTGTTGTTTGTAATTACTGGATGATTTTTTTTTAATATATATACTTAAATCAATTCACAGAGATTTCTAGGACTGACATCCATTTAAATGTCAAGTAGGCTTTTGATTTAAACAATCATACTTAAAGGATTAGTTCACTTCAGAATTAAAATGTCCTGATAATTTACTCACCCCCATGTCATCCAAAATGTTTATGTCTTTCTGTCTTCAGTCGAAAAGAAATTAAGGTTTTTGAGGAAAAAATGCATTTTTCTCCATATAGTGAACTTCAACAGTTACCAACGGGTTGAAGGTCCAAATTGCAGTTTCAATGCAGCTTCAAAGGGCTCTACACAATCCCAGCTGAAGAATAAGGGTCTTATCTAGCGAAACGATCAGTCATTATCTAAAAAAACAAAAACAACAATTTTATACTTTTTAGCCACAAATGCTCATCTTGCACTTGCTCTGCAATGCACAACGCATTACGTAATCATGTTGGTAATCACCTTTCTAACCTGATTACGTAATGCGTTGCGCATCGGAGAGCTAGTGCAAGTCGAGCATTTGTGGGTAAAAAGTATACTGTTTTTTTTGGTTGTTGTTTTTGTTTAGAAAATGACCAATCGTTTCACTAGATAAGACCCTTATTCCTCGGCTGGGATCGAGTAGAGCCCTTTGAAGCTGCACTGAAACTGCAATTTGGACCTTCAACCCGTTGGTAACTGTTGAAGTCCACTAAATGGAGAAAAATCCTGGAATGTTTTTCTCAAAAACCTTAATTTCTTTTTGATTGAAGAAAGAAAGACAAACATCTTGGATGACATGGGGGTGAGTAAATTGTCAGGAAATTTTAATTCTGAAGTGAACTAATCCTTTAATAGTTCACAAATGTCTTCAATGAGACCTCCTGAGATTTGGATGCAATTCAATGGAAGATTTGATGCCACAATCAAATGTTTGAATCAAAATAGTCTTTCTCCTTGAGGAAGACTATTTTGATTCAAACAGAACACGAACTATCAAACTGTTGTTTAGTGGAGTGCTACAATGACAGCCCACATATTGCTGCCTTGATTCTGGAAGCATTTTTCACATTTTCACAGAGAGAGAGAAAAAACAAACAAACAAAAAAAACAGTTGTGTCATGTCATTAACCAAACTAAGCAGCTCCAAAAATAATCGTTACAACAGTTGATTAAAAAATAAATAAATACAATAAAACATTTTAAAATTAGAAAACAAGTCAAAGGTGCAAGATTGTACATAAAGAAAAAATTTACACAAAGAAAAAAAAAGTTTATGAGGCAGTAAAATTTCATATTTATTTGAAAGATTGATATAAAAACTATTGACTAATTAAGTGATTTATTAAGGGGGTAGAAATACTAACTTGATTATGCATTTTTCAATGCTTTATGGAAGTAAACCATCACAGCTGAGCCACATTTTTTCACAGTTTCAATGTAAACAATAATCTGATTGCTGAGTTGTTGAAGCTGAAATCAATACATGTTTATATATACTTTCTACAAAACCTCAGAGCTTATGGTAAGTTTGTATGAATTTAATTAAAATTCATTTCTTTATGGAGAAAATGAATGGGATTTTACTTCTGATACCTGACAGTTGTGCTCTATTGTCTCAGCAGAAAAAAAACAAAAAAAAACCTCACAAATCTCTGCTAAAGAAGGGGATGAGGAACCGGAGACTTTTAGATGAGTAAGAGCAGTTATATTTTCGAGAAGAGCAGAAGTACTTAAATATTAACAATTTAACAGCATAAAACATGGACAAAGATGTACACTACCAATCAAAAGTTTGGACTTTATAAATTAATCTTTCTCATATCCTTAAAAATCCTTTTATCTAAAGGCTTAAGCTTTAAAATCATAATGACTTTATATTGTAATTATACATACCTCCATGCCAGCTTTTTGGTTTCATCGATTGTATATATTAATAAATATTAATTTGGTTTGTCATGCTTAATTTGTGTTAATAATCATTAAATATAATTGAAATCTGCAAACAAGAATAAACACATTAACATGTATACATAATTTTATGTATTTATTATTCTTAGTAAACTATTTTTGGTTCTAGAAACTCTCCCGAGCAGCGTTTTGTGAGATGATAATGATTGCAAAGTGCCCTCAGGCGACCGTTATGTTTACATTCGCTACCTACAGTTGATTAACAAATATTATTAAATCATCCACTAAATTATCATCTCTTCCTTACAGTGTTGTAAGTTAACAAAAATTTGTAAAACACTTGGCTGTTAGTAAAACACACAAAATTTAGTTTATGTCTAAATAATATATTTTAATAATAATAAACAATATAAAATAAACTTTTACCTTATTTATATAATTTCATTTAATTTTAAAATTCATTTATATAATATTGTCTCTCTATTTTGTAAGGTTTTAACCGAGTAGGATTAATAAAAAAAGTTTGAAATAAATGTTAAAGCAGAAATAAGAAAGCTGCTCGCTACTCTTGCTCTCTTGCATGCTCTCTCAGTCCTCTCCGGGTTGGATTTTGGGAAATAGCACCTCAGTGAGTGGGAGCGGTTTCAGAAACAACTTAAACTGAAATTTAAAATTTCAAGAAACTTTAAGCGGTGAAGCTGACTGAAGAAATTCAAATATAAGATCGTTTTGATTTATTTAACACTTTGCCATACTTCTATTAGTGTTAAATCATAGCTTTGATGACATTACAATTTATCTAAACTATGGTAATAAAGTGATAGATAACAAAGAATGAATAAGATTGAGCCCAAACTTTTAAGTGGTAGGGTAGGTTAGCACCACTGTTTAAAACATTTGCTAATACTTTGACCGGAAATGGGAAATAAACTCCACACATAATTTCATTAGCTTTCACACCAACAACGATAACTATAAAAATAACGATTAACAATATGGTCCTAAAATCATTCTAAATAAAATAGCAGATTTCACACCACAGCTATAACGCTAATGATATAGAGAAATATATCGTTGGGATCACTTTCTGAACAAATTTTTTTTTCTAGCTGTTGAACAATAAAACACTGACAGCCAAACAGAATCCATTCGGATTTAAGGGCTTGCACATTTAAAATGGAAATTTGGAAAACAATCGGCCAAACCCTTGGAATGAAAGGTGAGAAGTATTAACGGAGATGAGATCATTATGCCAGACAAGCAAACAGTGTAACATAAAATTTGAGTATACTCAAAACATAGCATGCTGATTAAATCTGCTGGTTAAAGCCGTGTAAATGCAACAAGAACAGCAAAAATATGTTCAATGACATGTTGTACAGACTTTGAAACCGCAGCATGCGAGCTTAGAATAAACAGACCGTTATGGTTCGTTGGTGTGAACGCAAATATAGTTATCGTTATAGTCATCTTTAAAGTTATCGTTACTGGTGTGAACGGACCTTAAGGACTGTGTTTCTTACAGAAAAAAATAAAATAAAATCCAACAGGGTAAGAACAGAGTATGTAGAACAAACTGAATAAAGACTTACTGGTGTTACAGTTTATCCTGCCACAGTCTAGATGGGGAAGAACAAGTGACAGATGAAATCGCGTCCTTCAAGGATATAGCTGCAGACATCCAACAACAGAAAGACCACCTTCCGGGGACGAGCACATGAAACAGCGGCCATTTTGGACTAATTTCCAACAGCCGTTTGAGCATTCTGGACAATATTTTTTGATATAACCCATTTTTGCCAATTTGATCCAAGGTATCTATGTTAAATGTGTATGTTTATATTATTATTAAAATACTTTTCTCCTATACCAGTTTAACATGCAGACACAGCTATAAGTAAACCATTCTTAAAGATGATTTCTACAAAAACATTTCGGCTATATCTAAATATTGTTCTCTTTGTCTCCCATTTTGAGCATCCAGGCTAGCCAGATTTTAATAGTAATCCATTTAAAATGGCTGCCTGCTCTAAGCCAAATGGATTCATCAACCTGGGTATTCTTTATCTTTCTTTTTGTTAATTATCATCCAAATTACTGGTCACCAACTGTAAGAATGTCACAGATTTTTTACAATAATTGAAACCGTTATCCGGGATGGAATCCATATGGCTATTTTTATCATGTGCCGTCAACCGCAACAGAAAAGTGGGAGCAAACAGCCTCGGTCCAAAAAGCACCAGCGCCACACAAACTTGTAGAATGTTCTTCATAAAAAAAAACAGACAGTCATTTCAATTAGGACAACATACTAAACTAGTGCAAAGGATGCTAAATGTTCTGGTTGTGATTTATGCTAAATGCATGAATGGAAAATGACAAATTTTTGCATTGAAATTGGAACTAATTTAATTTACTATTGAATTTACTGAATTTACTTAATTTTGATGCCGCAAAATATTTAAGACATGGATAATCTGGCCCTTTCTTGAGACATGGTGTGCAAATGGGTGGATGTTAGTAGAAATTACTCTGTGTGTGTGTTTTGTGCAGGTGAGCTGGATGCTCTGGTCTCGGGCTGTTTGCTTACAGGGCCGCAGGCTAAAGGCCGTTGAAGGGGTGAGTACCATCTTTAAACAAGGCATGATAAATGCCATTAAGAACGAGGGATGGGAATGGGTACATATATTCCTGATAACGTGACAAAAATTGTTATACATAAGATATGCATCTGTTAAAACCAACTTACCCTAAGAAAACAGCAGACACAAATATAAAAAAGTATCACAAAGAGACAGTCCTGTCCAAAGCATATAATTTAGGGCTGGGTGATATACAGTATTTAATTAAAAAAATTTAAATGCTATGGCTTTACAATGTTTTTTTATTTGGTCATTCAATTTCTTGTCTGTGCCAACAGGCCGGTTTCGCATCCACTCCTTGTGTCAAGACTGAGATTTTAGAATTATAATCTTCTCTTATATAAAGCTCAGTAGCAAAATTGCTGATAGAGGTTAGACATTATTCATTGTCAAGAATCGTTCATTACAAAGAACTTTGTAATCAAATTGCTATGTTGATCATTCGAACATAGCAAAATACAATACTTTCTTAGACTTTTCGACCCCAATGCATATAGGTAAATTTTGTTGTTTATTACGATATATTGTTATATTGGCAGATATATAGACAGACATATAGAGTAGATAGAGTAATAGAGTGTAGCTATACCACCCAGTCCTAATATAAATGCTGCTTTTATTACATGCAATTTTAAATAATCAAATTACTCTGATTTTTAAACCATTATTTCTCCAATGCGAGTAAATCAATGAGCATGTGTATGAGAATGACTGGCGCAGATGTGTTGCTTCGATCATGAGGTCAGAGATTACGTGAGACAGTGATGAGAGAGCTCGTCTGTCCACATCACTCGCAGACAAAGCAAAAGAATGAAAAACAAACAGGAGCAATCCATGCAGATCAACAAAATAATAACAGTTTAGTTGTAGTGTTACAGAGATGACAACATCCAGTAACTTGCAAATATAATAAATAACGGACGACTGAGGAAGAGAGAATGGTACAGAGAGAGAATGTCAAATATAGCAGTATACAATACCTAAATTGACGGTCAGTTTGACACGGCCGCTGTCCAGCTCTAGTCGTAGTGTGTCTGCGGACTCACGTGATGTGGCAGCCATTAACAGGCCAAAGGCACGCTGCGACATAAACCGCAGAGACACGTCCTCTGCTTCTGTATGTATTACCGTCGGCATCACCACCTTCATATACATACTGCCATCATAGCTTAGGATAGATGCCTCTGTGGAGAAAACAGACACATAAAAATAATAATAAATAAAAATTAAGGACCTCACAAAGAGTACTTTAACTGGACTTTATTTACACCAAGTCAATACAAATGTGCTCAATGATATAAACAAAACGTCTCAGGTTATGCATGTAACCATGGTTCCCTGAGAACAGGGAACAAGACGCTGCATAAACCACGCTAGGGGAACGCCTCCGCGTGAACCGGTGTCTGAAACACAAATCCAATCTCGGCAATATCATATTGACCGGCGACAGCCCATGACATCACAATGCGAACCAACAGATTAGAAAGGGCACAAAGCATTCAGCGCGTGCTCTTACCACACACATGGATTTTAAAAAGAGCACAAAGCACTCTGTGCACGCTTTTACCATACACATGAAATTAGAAAGGGCAAAAGCACTCCTTTTACCATGCATACGGATTTTAGAAAGGGCATGAAGCACTCGGCGCGTGCCCTCTTCTCCACAACATTTTACTTCATACAGAAGGGGTTCCTCTAAGGGAGCGTGGCTAGGGGCCCGACGGACCCCCAGCCAGTCACTTCTCAGGGGACACGGTCACCCTGAATACCGCCAGGGAGGCTGACCCAAATACTAGCTTTACTAGTAACTTAATCTGCCTACCACCTGTCTGTTTCTACAGAAACAGAGTCTCCGATGCAGAAGTCACATGAAGAGACATCCAGAAAGAGGGACTGCGAAAGGGCTGTAACCAACTCAGACTGGATCTTAGAGACTGGCATCCTGGAGAGCAGGACTCAGCAAAGCGCTATTACTTTAAATATTGCTGTCTGGTTGAAATAGCTGGGAGAATTAGGAAGAGAGCATTTGTGATTAGGTTAAAATTTGGTAAATTTGGATAAGGGGACAAACCATGGGGAAATTTGAGCTGTGGTGCATGGTTAATATATCTCTGGATTACAGTCAGGACACTTTCCAAAGAGGGAAATTTCCAAAGGGGAAATTTGAACTGCGTTGCATAGATAAGATATCTCCGGAAGGGGGATTAGGGCTGTGTGGCGCAGTTTGAGGTGTCTTGGCAAAAGGGGAGATTGAAACATTGTTTATCAGTTTGAAGTGCCTTAACAGGTAGCGGTCCTGTCGTGTGAGGAAGATCCATTTAGATCTGCTCTGATGGATGGATCCGTTTAGATCCACTCTGACGGACAACAACAACAACAAAAAACTCCCTAAGACTTCCTAGCTCTTCTATCCAGATCGCAAAATTCTCTGTTTTTACTGTTATTTATATTCCTTAAGTTCTATTTTTATTATTCTTCTTTATGTAAAGCACTTTGAATTACTATTGTGTATGAAATGTGCCATACAAATAAAATTGCCTTGCCTTGCCTTATCGACCCTTGCAGTCGAGGGGAGTATATCTGCTCGATCCTAGGACCTACAAAGCACCTATGTTTCAAGGCGCTAAGGAGGCCGTGCACTCTAAAAATGGGGCCCCCCCCCGTGAGGAAAATGCTCACAGCCTTGAGGCTGATCAAATCGGGAGGCCTCAAGGGAAGCCTTCGACCTATGACCAACTTAGGGAGCTAAGTACTCAAATCTACTCTCAGAATGAAAAGGAGTCCCAAGCTCGACCTATAAGGGCGACCAGGCTATAGGCTAGGAAAACGAAGGTGAACAATATTAGCCAAGTCAGAAACACGTAACAACGTGCGGTCTCAGGAAGGCCAGTTTTATTAAAAGGCCAGCAATCACACTGCCAGCAAGCAGAGTACTTCAGTAAAACACCCTTTTTACAAACATGCGGCAACATACCCTGAGGAGGCCCACTTGGGCCTACTACTCTAGATGAAGACCTTGCTGACCGATACCCAACCGCAGGGGACTCGCATCAGGGCGGCCTACAGCAGCCAGCTACCTGGTATCAAGTCTTAACTGGCAGAGAAGATACCCGCATCGTGGGAATTTCGGTTCCAAACACACTGGCTGAAAAATGTCGATGCTAACTGCCATGTACCCGCTTAACGGGGGCTGGTCCTCAGGGAGGCCTGTAAAGGCCAACAACCTGATAGCTAGTTGTCTGAGGCCTGCAACACTGGGGCTCGCCCACATGGAGGCCTGCTAACACGCAGGGAGGCCTGTTAGGGCCAACTACATGGTAGCAAGACTAGCTAGCTGTCCAAAGGCCTGCAACCCTGGGGTTCACTTACAGGAAGGCCTGCTAATACAAAGGGAAGCCCAGAGCCATCCATCTAATAGCAGACTCGCTAGCTGACCAAAGCTTCTTTTTTTTTTTTGCTGCCAGTTACCCACGTTGCTGGGGGCTCGCCATAGAGAGGCCTGCTAAGGCCTACTATCTGAAAGCAAACCTATGTGCTTCTAGCAGAGAACGCATACTGCTGGGAACTAGCCTCCAAGCTACCTGGCAGCCAGTTCAACACGGCTAAATGCAGCAACATTGATGGAGCACATCTCCAGGGAGGCCTGTCTAAGGCCAACGACCTGATAGCAAGATATTGCTCTAAATACCCATAGGAGACTTGCCTGCAGGGGCCTGCTGAGGCCACAACCAGCAGCAAATCTTGCTGCTAGCACACTACTGGGGACTCACCCACAAGAGGCCTGTTAAGGCCTGCTTGTCTAACAGCAAGTCTAGCTAGCTGCTAAACACTCCCCAAGACACTGGGGCTATGTAACAGGAAGACCTACCAGGCCCTGACTACCTGCCAAACGCCTCTGCTAGCTGTCGCAAGACCCAAAGTGCTGGTGACAACTCACAAGGAGGCCTACTAGGGCCAACTATTCGGAGCATGTCTTATTGCTACCACATCCACACTGATGAGAGCTCACCACAGAGAGGCCTGCTAAGGCCTACTATCTGATAAAATACCCCAAAGCTACCAGAAACCCATTTCATGGGGCCTGTACACAGGGAGGCCTGCTAAAGCCACTACCTGACAGCACATATGCTGGCTGCTAGGAGCCCAACATGGTGGGGACTCACACTGAAGGGAGGTCTGTAAAGCCTACTGCCCTATAGCAAGTCTAGTAGCAAAGATAGTGAATAAACAACGCCTAAGCCTGGGACCTATCACATTGCTCACAAGCAGTGCACTCAGTAAAAAGCACCTTTTATCCTCTAAGCGAAGGGAGTACAACATACGCCAGATGCCCTGCAGGAGGCCCATTTGGGCCAACTACTCCAGACGAACACAGGCGTCAGCTCGTGGCAATGCTCGGGATACAAGGGAGCGTACTAAATGACCAGCCCGAAATGAAGGTCAAATACTGCTCAACCTGAGCCACAACGGTGAAGGGCAGACAAAAACCAGAGCTATAAGCGAAGGACTCATATAAAACCTTGTATTTAACAAAGGAGTACGGTTTCGCACAACCCTGAGAATGCTACAGGGTGAAGGCATACCATAGCGACTCCAAACGTGACAGAAACAGTATCTGCACTCAGCCCTAGGGGAATGGGGGCCTGTTTTCTAGAAACGGCCACACAAGATCAACCCAACGCTTGAACGTCAGTTCAGCGGGCTTAGAAGAGTCAAGCTAGGGCCTAGCAGTAACTAGCTTCTGAAAAGCAGAGCCAAAACAAAGAGCAACTATTTCTATTTGCAAAAAAAAAGGCCTAAACCGTCTATTCTGCCACTACACCAGCCTGCATTAAAGAACCCCACTGCAGGAGAGGGCGGGCCTTGGCCGAACTACTCTCACTAAGAGGAGGCCAGCGCTAGGGATGCACCAAAGGCAGAAATGCATAGCAGACTGCCAAAAAATTCCTAGCACTAGGCCTAGGCCAGCTACCAAGTTTGAGTTCAAAATGTCAAATTCCAATGATTTGTTGTTTACACCAACTTGGTGTACAAACGTTTTGATACGAAAACATGCTTATCAATGTGTTTCATTTTATGTAGTTGCATCAGAAAATGCGTGAAAAGGCCTCTACACATTTTTGAAACAAGCGATATAATTTATAAATGGTGGCACACTTAGTGTCCATTTGGAAATGGTTTTTAATTGTGTTTGTAATGAAAATAAAAATGGGTGGAAAATTGTCATGAAAAAATAAATTATGACCTTATTTTAAAAAAAGACTCCTTGCTACCAAGTTAAAGGGGCTCTATGTAATAATGACACCCAGTGTTCAAAATAGGTACTGCAGTCCAAATTCAAAATATAGTTTGCCCCGCCCCCTCGTTCAAAGACGCGGGTTGCCAGCAACAATAAGGAGCGCAATTGACAATGAAAGCTGAAGAGACTTAAACACTGTAAGCTAATGAGTTGATTTATCTGTTTCAATATGCTGTTGTTCATAGAGATATTTAGATGGATTCAGAGGCTTTTTAGGTCAAGTAGAATCTGCGATTCTCTGACCCAGTTTGTTTGCTGGTTTCCATGGTTGCAATACGTGCTGTTTTCCGCCAATTGGCAACCTGTTATGTCGAAATACTATTGGATAAACTGACAGCACAAGGTTTTGCACAGACCAAAACAAAGACAGACGTTCCGACACGGAACACACATTTCAAAGTAGAATATCTGGCTGTAGCATTGTTTTTCTGAGAAACAAGTAGGTGAACTTAGCATGTTTCCTAAATATCTGCAAACATATCGGGGTATTTTTATGCTTTATTAAAGTAAAAATCTTACATAGAGCCCCTTTAAACGTGTTCTCTGTCTGTCGCTCTGTGACAAGCAACGCACACTGCCCAATGAGCTGCAGATATATTTATTGTTTATTATTTATTATTGTTGAATAAAACAACATATTGAAATACATTTTTTGGAAATTCTTACGTATTCATAAATTATTTTGATTTGACATGAGTAAAAGTTATTTTTATTCTTATGCTTTGATTCTTACCCTTGTAATCCGTGTAAATGCCTTCAAACTCCTCAACACACACATGCACATACACGCAGACATACACAACAACCCCTCCAATCTTCATTTACTAGTGCTGTAGTGGAATAAATATACTGCATAATTTGAAATATCCTCTTTTCCTGATATTCCTACCTGTCACAGTATAAAAACTACAGATAACATGCTACAGATCTCTTAATGAAACACTGTCACCTCTAATCCACAATCTATTGTATTCTAATCTTGTTTATTTATTTTTTTTACTATCTGCTCTATCACACAAAGTTCCTCAGACCACAGAGGCGCTCCACACACACACTCAAGGAATATTTCTAACAAAGTCTCTCATTTTCATCCCTATAACAGGACAAAAAGCTACAGCACAGAGCTGAGAAGGGATTCGGGGAAAATGGATTAAAAAAAGGCAACCAGCCGTGAAATACCTGCCTTGAGTTTTAGTGGCGAAGAAAGAAGAATGGGCCTTTGGCTGAAAAAGGAACTGAATGCCTTTGTTTAATGATGGAGGAATCTGCATTTAACGCATGAGTCATTGTGCGGAAAATAATGTGCATTACACGCATGTACAGCTGTCATGTAATATGTGATAGGACGCCTTAAACAACATCAGTCAGGCTGGCGGCGCAACAAGGAGAGGAATGTGACATTATCAATATTAAAACATCATTACTTTAGGCTAAATGTGTTCATCAGCTACGAGCCATTACTGAAATTTTGCTGGTTAAATACCATTTAAAGGGATAGTTTACTCCCCAAAAAGTGAAATTCTTTCAACATTTACTCACTCTCAAGTCTAAACCTTTCATTCTTCCGTGGAAAAAAAGAAAGTATTTTGAAAGATGTCAATAATGTTTTGTACCCCACTGGTTTTCTTTTGTATTTCAAGGAAGAAAATAATAAAGTAATCAATAAAGTAAATGATGACAGAATTTAAATTTTTGGCTGAACTGAAAGGGGTAAAGGAGTACGATTTCTACAGCACTAGTGTCTACACCACAGAATTGCAAAACTATTGTTACTATTATTATGCAATGTCCCTTCTTGGCATCCTGGAATGGGTATTATGCCAAAGTCAACAGTTCATTGTCATGGAGTTGAAATTTTGGATATACATATACACTCACCGGCCACTTTATTAGATACACCTTGCTTGTACCAGGTTGGACCCCCTTTTGCCTTCAGAACTGCCTTAATACTTTGTGGCATATTCAACAAGGTGCTGGAAACATTCCTCAGAGATTTTGGTCCATATTGACATGAGAGCATCACACAGTTGCTGCAGATTTCTAAATCTCCTGTTCCACCGCATCTCAAAGGTGCTCTATTAGATTGAAATCTGGTGACTATGGAGGCCATTTGAGTATAGTGAACTCATTGTCATGTTCAAGAAACCAGTGTGAGATGATTTGAGCTTTGTGACATGGCACGATAATCTTCTGGAAGTAGCCATCCGAAGATGGTTACACTGTGGTCATAAAGGGATGGACATGCTCAGCAACAATACTCAGGTATACTGTGGCATTTACACCACCACCAACAGCCTGAAACATTGATACAAGGCAGAATGGATTCATGGATTCATGTTGATTGCACCAAATTCTGACCCTTCCATCTGAATGTTGCAGCAGAAATCATGACTCAGTAATGTTTTTCCAATCTTATATCGTCCAAATTTGGTGAGCCTGTACGAATTGTAGCCTCAGTTTCCTGTTCTTAACTGACAGAAGTGGTGCTTGGTGTGGTCTTCTGCTGCTGTAGCCCATCTGCATTCAGAGATGCTTTACTGCAGACCTCAGTTTTAACGAGTGGTTATTTGAGTTACTGTTGCCTTTCAGCTCAAACTAGTCTGGCCATTTTCCTCTGACCTCTGACATCAACAAGGCATTTTTGCCCAAAGAACTGCCGCTCACTGGATATTTACTCTTTTTTGAACTTTTCTATGTAAACCCCAGAGATGATTCTGCGTGAAAATCCCAGTAGATCAGCAGTTTCTGAAAAAGTCAGACCAGCTTGTCTGGCACCAGCAATCATGCAACGTTCAAAGTCACTTAAATCACCTTTCTTCCCCATTCTGATGCTCAGTTTGAACTTAACCAGGGGTGCCTCTCAATCAGCTCCCTAGTTCAGAAGTCAGGGCACTGATCAGGGAGTCGGCCATTTTAAGGGCTGTCTCAATCGCAGAATCCTTCCAGGGCACTGAAACGTTCACTCCCTAAAAAGTCCCACAATGTATGAAGGTAAATCAGTAGCGAAACCCGAGAGGTTGCTGATTTGAATGTGAGAACTTGTAGTATTAATATTTGTATTTGTAAATTGAAATTTACACTCACAGCCCTGATGTGAAAAGCTGAATGTTTCGATTTTCACACGCAGACAACAATCAAAACACCCGTGTTACGAAGTTGTAGTTGCAGATTAATAGTTACAAATGTGTAAAATGGCATTCACATAAACAAAATGACAGACACAAATGTGTGAGACATATTTACTGTTGCACTTTAGTTCAGTTTCGATGTACAGCTTCAAGTCTGCACTTACAACCTCTCAGATCTGGCAGTACAAGTTCAATTCCTGGCGCTTTGACTTTTGCTACTCTTTTTGCGATATTCCTGTTGCAAAACTGACGTGAGCACTTGAAAGCAGACGTGAGAGAGCAGATATACCAATGAGCATATACCATGAGAGGGCGCTATTTTTATGTAATTAATTTTTTTTACAACATTTTTTAAAATTGATTATTAAAATCTATCTGCGTGAACTCATTACATATTAAGAGAGCAGGACAGAATGAGTTTAAAAATAAAGGTGTGCATTTGTGTGTTGTAAGGGCGTGGGGGATATGGGTGAAAAGAAATCTGATTGGATATGACGTTACAGATGGTTAATGTTTAAAAAACAAGCTCAAAATGAGTAAACGCTCAATAAAACAGCAAAATTGACTGAAACATTTACAAAAAGGCCTAAAACCATTGAGTAGGGATGGAAAAATGAAGCCTCTTAAATGTTTGAAACTTTTCTCTAAACGTTTCGGGAATGGTTTCAAAGCATCAAAAGTGTCGAAACAGTGCCATCCTGTGGCAGGTAAAATTTACAGCAGCCATAAACCTGAGATCGCAGCTCCGTTGTTTTATCCATTAAACACAAATAAAAGCCTGACAACGCAAAATGTGTTTATTTCAGTAATATAATTCACATCTTAAAGTTTGGTAATAAATGAAATGGATCAACAAAAAGAATAATAATTACTAATAATACATAGCCTACTGAGTTGTTTGATGCATGTATTGTGCTGTTATTGTAGCCTATATGACAGAACATATGATGTAATATAGGCTACACGTTTATATATTTAAAATGTTTAGTAAATGGACTTACTGGAACTTTCCTATAGTAGGCTAATGGTCTGGGTTCAAACATTCTGACACGCAAAGTGTGGCATTCATGTGACTGTAAACAATGTGAGGCTTCGTTTTCATTAATCACATGTTTCTCTGAAAACAATAGGCACATTTTGGGACAAAGCTGCTCAGAGACCATGTAAAAAAAATAAAAATAAAAAGAGGGGGTGGGGGGGGGGGGGGGGGTAGCTAGTTCTGTGCCCTGAGTTAAAATCCCTGTTTTCATTAAAATATCATTAGTTTTAACTGATTAAAACTAGTTTTATATTACAGTAAAAGAGTAGTAAAGTCGTTTATTGGTTGGAGTCAACCAATGAAATGGGATGTTTTTGTACGCAATGACATCACTACATAGAGCAGATCGCGCCGTTTTGGGGGGCTATGTAACAGCCACCCAATTAAATGACTTTACTACTTTTTTACTGTAATATAAAAAACTGTTAAAACTAATGATATTTTAATGAAAATATTGTCTCATACATATGCAAATATTAATTACCGCATGCCAAGTCGCACTGGATGGCGTTGTTCATTGGTCAGGCATCGACCAATAAAATGGCTTCACCCCCCCACCCCCGTTCTGCTCTCTTACTTCTGCTTTCAAGTGCTCACATCAGTTTTGCAACAGGAATATCGCAAAAAGAGTAGCAAAAGTCAAAGCGCCAGGAATTGAACTTGTACTGCCAGATCTGAGAGGTTGTAAGTGCCGACTTGAAGCTGTACATCGAAACTGAACTAAAGTGCAACAGTAAATATGTCTCACACATTTGTGTCTGTCATTTTGTTTATGTGAATGCCATTTTACACATTTGTAACTATTAATCTGCAACTACAACTTCGTAACACGGGTGTTTTGATTGTTGTCTGCGTGTGAAAATCGAAACATTCAGCTTTTCACATCAGGGCTGTTAGTGTAAATTTCAATTTACAAATACAAATATTAATACTACAAGTTCTCACATTCAAATCAGCAACCTCTCGGGTTTCGCTACTGATTTACCTTCATACACAATGTACCATGTTCCCTTAATGGAATTCTGAATGGCAAAACTTAAATCACATGAGCCAAATCGCTATTCAACGACAAGAGATACATGTTTTTAAAAATACAAACCAAAAATACATAGACAGGTAATGAACAATCTAGCTAACAATTTTAATTTATTTACGTCTGAAATGTTGCACGTAAATGTACCAAGCAAAGTATTTATCATAATGTAAGTATTTATCATAATGTACAAGTAATGTCAGAAAGATATCAGAGGGCTGTTTCATAAAAGATGCTAAGAAAAGCGAGGATTAAACTCCAAAACCTGACTTGAATTAACCTAACAAATGAGTTGGGGCTAAAGTGGTTTCATAAAAGGTAATTGAAGTTCACACAGTCCCACTAATTCGATCAGGGTTTACCTAGTCAAGATAATTTCGCGTGCACGCTTTTCTTAAGCAGCCCTAGAGGTCGATCATGGATCAAATCGATCCAGCATAGGAAACAACATACATTTTGTGCTATTTTATGCGTTTGAGACATGGTGTTTTCAACAAGTTTATTCTCCATCTGTAAATGTTAGAAAGTCATACAAATATTTCCATTTTGCTGCTAAACTTCACAGTGAACGAGCGCTGCTGCGCGCATGCGCGCTAAACAGACGGAATGCAATAGAAGTGCAATAATTCTAAAATATACAATTCCCTAAAATATTTGATGTTGGACATTAAATGTGCCTTATGTACAATTTTAAACCTACAAGTAAGTGTATTTTTATGATAGTAACTGTAAATGGACTAATACCCCTTGGAATGGGGTAAATCAATATACTTTGGGCCAATTACTGAGTTTAGATTCATCTTACCAATTAAAATTTAGTCTGTGCATATTTATTTTAATTTTTAATTTTGTGATTTTAATTTCTGCTCTTCTAATAACCATAAAGGTACTAGAGCTGCCAAACAAAACCAGAGAGAAAGATATATTTTAAAACAATCTAATTAAATATTGGGCACAAAACCTTTAGCCAGTAAGAAAAGAAAACCTGTAGGTTTTACACACACACACACACACACACACACATTATATATAATTCAGGTTGATTGGGACACTTTTTCCCAGTCATNTGTATATATATATATAATTATTATATATTATATATATTTTATTTATATATATATATGAGACCACAGTATAGATTAAATATGGGCCTTGGAAAAGGCTAGCTGACGTTTTTGTGCTTTGACTACAGTGGTTAGTTCCAGTGTGGACAACAACCATGCATGTCACTTCTGCAGGCTGTATCTTACTCTGTCACTCTTTTCATAGCTTTTGCTGGCTCTGAAACACTCACTTGGTATTTCTCCTGCTCTTTGTCTAGCAAAAAAATCACTCATCACTTAATAAAAGATTAAAGATGAAGGCCTGATTGTTTCAGGGGCCTTGTCACAGGTCTATTGACTTTGAATTTCTGTGTTACTTTTGCTATATTTTCACACTTAAAACAATGATTTGGTAATCCTCTTGTTCCACTGTACTCTTTTGTGCTAAGAAATAAGGTTTACTGACAATTCTCTCGCAAGTGCTTCCACTGTTGTCTGCATTAAGTCTGAGAATGATTCAGTGGGCTATATAACACTTAATTTTTAAGAAATTACTTCTCAAATGTTTTGGTCCATCATACTTAGCTTTTAATTTAAAAAAAAAAATGTCTTAAATTTACACCAATTTTTTTAATTTTTTTATTTAGCACTATTTAGTAAATGTGTGTGTGTGCATATATATATATATATATATATATATATATATATATATGAAGGCCTATAAATATATATATGTTAATACAGTCAAATAATTGTATGTGAGAGAGTCAGCTGTAATATCATTGCGTTCCTATTGGACAGAGTTAGAGGAGCTCAGCTTAGCCTGACAGTTAGCCTGCTCCGGACCAGGCTAGTTTCCAAGTATAAGTTGCCAGAGTAACTGAGTTTGAACTCATTTAAGTTTGTTTTATGAAACAGAATTCGCTGACAACAAGTCTGACTAAGTAAAATAAGCCTGGCTTGTTTTCTAATCTTGTTTTATGAAACAGCCCTCAGCTCTGTTGTTGTCCATAAATACCAGTAGTGATGTTGTACAATGAGGACACTGAAATAGAGCCATCAGTGTCCCAATGTGTAGTGAGCCAGCGTCCTTAATGTCCTTACCAGTGCCCGAATTTGTGAACACGATACACTGATTCACAAGCTTGGGAGCTAAGGAGCTGATTGAGACGCACCCCAGATCATCAACGTCTACATTCCTACATGCTTTGAGATGTTGCCATGTGACTGGCTGATTAGATATTTGCATTAACGAGCAGTTGAACAGGTGCACCTAATAAAGTTGCCGGTGAATGTACACTACTTTGAACAGAAAATGCAGATAAGCCACCCTCTCAAGACAGTCAAGCTAGCGTACTAAAGTGTTATCTTCTAGTGTTTATATTTTAGAAATTGTGATAACTTTTTATTTTTAACATTTATTCTGCTGATGACTTGCCCCTTGTATACATCTTAAATTGTAGTAAATTGTATTAAACTGAATTATATATTAAATTGTTACCAGGAAATTATATATATATATTACAAATTACATGATAAAATTTGTAATCAGTAACATAATCTCTTAGATTACACATTTTTGGTAACGTAATCTGACTACTTTTGGATTACATTTAGATTACTTTTCTACTAACGCTTATTTGATGTCACATATATTGTAGGACAATCTTGTACTATTTTGACAGATACAAAAAAACAATATATATTCCAAAAAATATATTCTATTCACCGACAAGAGACTCAACAGATTCTTTTTAAAGGGGACATCGGATGCCAATTTTCCACAAGTTAGCATGATTCTTAAAGGGTTAGTTCACCCAAAAATGAAAGTTATGTCATTAATGACTCACCCTCATGTCGTTCCAAACCCGTAAGACCTCCGTTCATCTTCGGAACACAGTTTAAGATATTTTAGATTTAGTCCGAGAGCTTTCTGTCCCTCCATTGAAAATGTATGTACGGTGCACTGTCCATGTCCAGAAAGGTAATAAAAACATCATCAAAGTAGTCCATGTGACATCAGTGGGTTAGTTAGAAGTTTTTGAAGCATCTAAAATACATTTTGGTCCAAAAATAAGAAAAACTACGACTTTATTCAGCATTGTCTTCTCTTCCGGGTCTGTGTACAGTGACGCTGCTTCTCCTTCTTCTACGGTGGTTGGCATCCAGCTTATTGGTGCATTACCGCCCCCTTCTGCTCCGGACAGTGACGCTGATGACGTGTTATGTAGTGCGCCCTAGCTTCGTTTACAGTCTGAGGGAGACGCACGCTGTATTCAAGCTATTCTACATTGTTTGTATTTTGGTATTGCTATATTTTTTTAAATGGTGCGTAGGTGTGCATGTCGCGGATGTCCTAATCGCGTCACTGTCCGGAGCAGAAGGGGGCGGTAATGCACCAATAAGCTGGATGCCAACCGCCGTAGAAGAAGAAGAAGCAGCGTCACTGTGGATATACACAGACCCGGAAGAGAAGACAATGCTGAATAAAGTCGTAGTTTTTGTTATTTTTGGACCAAAATGTATTTTAGATGCTTCAAAAACTTCTAACTAACCCACTGATGTCACATGGACTACTTTGATGATGTTTTTATTACCTTTCTGGACATGGACAGTGCACCATACATATACTTTCAATGGAAGGACAGAAAGCTCGCGGACTAAATCTAAAATATCTTAAACTGTGTTCCGAAGATGAACGGAGGTCTTACGGGTGTGAAACGACATGAGGGTGAGTCATTAATGACATAATTTTCATTTTTGGGTGAACTAACCCTTTAAGGGTCTTCATGAAATGTCTATAACATACTTTGATTAAAATTTCTTAATGGTTGTGTAAAAAACACTCTTTTTACCTTGTCAAAAACAGCTATGTTCACAGTGAGCCTTTCGGTGCATGTCCCTAAATTTAAGTGATAATGAGCTACTGTTCAGCCCACCCCTATCTTCCATGGGTGGGCTGTAGCGTGTGACCAGACAGGTAGCTCATGAGACAGGACGAGACTCGAGATTGAGCTCAAGAGAACGAGACGAGACAAGATTTTTACACACTATTTTTAGGAAATCCTCAATGGCGAAATACATGACTAAAAAAATATTCTGCAGGTGTATTTGAAATGTTTTAACTAATCATCTTGTAATGAATGTCATTTCAGTTCTGCTTTCTGAGTATGAATTATCATATGTAGTAAAAGACAACAATACTCAAGTACTGTAAAAGGTTTTTCCACTAACTCAACTGACTGACTTCTCTTCTGTATGATTTGTCTCTTCAGACCTTGCTGTACATGATTTATGAGCTTCTACAACTTTTGACCTCCTAACTGAACTCTTTTCCACAAACTGATCATAAAAATAAAAACAGAATAAATAAAAATGGTAACACTTTACAATAAGGTCTCATTTATTAACATTAACAGAGCTCGACAATAAGGACTGCCCGATGGCCCAGTGTGAACGACGCTCGGGACAGTAGATGGAACGGTCACTTGCCCGATCGGGCCACTGCTGTAGGGTGTGCGATATCGTCTATATCGTCTATATCTATAATATCGTAATTGTTGATTTAACGATCTGAAATTATCGAGTACGTCCCTCACTTTACAAAAAACAAACAAAAACACACCCAGTGAGTGCACGCACGCAATACGTGACGTAGTCTAGTAGGTTAGACAAGTGCGCGTGCATATTTAGAGTGCATGCTTTCACTGCGTGATTTAGTCTAT
Organism: Anabarilius grahami; assembly: GCA_003731715.1. Lineage (NCBI taxonomy): Eukaryota > Metazoa > Chordata > Actinopteri > Cypriniformes > Xenocyprididae > Anabarilius > Anabarilius grahami. Next base: position 1,146,855 of record RJVU01008328.1, on the reverse strand, counting down.
TAAAATGCCTTTAGAATGCCCCAGAATTTAAGATAAGGGGCAAAAATGCCCAAGTATATCTTTTCTATTTTTATCATTTAATATAGTAAACCAATATTACACAGCGTCATTTTTCTCCAAATATCAGCAATTACAAATGTGATATTGATTTTATACAGAGTACAATTTAATGAACAAGAACTTAATATCAAGTGACTTACATTTTAGACACCAAATCGCCCGTTTCACTCTGTTTCGCCAACGAAAATAGTTCCAAACAAAGTCCACAGCATTGTTTTGCGTCTCTGAGCAACACTTCCTGAATGAATCAGCTGTTTGAATGAATCGGTTGAATCTCAATGACTCGCTCATTAGCAGGGACTTGCTGACACTTTCTGGCGGGTTTAATTTCAGGTTTAAAGTGTCTTTTCATTTTTAAAATAATTTCAAATAACAGTATAACGTTTTATATTTTCAACATTTCAAAACATTATTTATGCATCTGTAACTGTAACTTAATTTATACTTATATAGATATCTATAGTTATATAGTTACCTGAAAATCTCCTGTTTAAACCTACATGAAAAACTTGAAAAGCATTGTTTATTTCATTTTGTTTTGTTGTATTAATTTGTGCTATGCTAGCACTCATAATTTGATTATTTATTACTATTTTATTACTTGCTGTTTATTTATCTAACAATATTTAAAATTTAAGTGAGTTAATCTAGTATCTTTTGGTGTCATATCCTTATTTATTAGTATCAAAAACAATGAAAACAATAACTTGGTTTATTTTATTGGCCCATTTTATTTTCTGTTACTTTATAAATTTTTTGTTGTGGGGCAAGTGAAAATTTTGGCAGGGCAAGTAAAAATTTGAACCACTGGCCCAACCGGACCAGTAGAAAAAATCATTGGCGTTGAGCCCTGATTAATGTATTAACCAACATCAACAAACAATGAGCAATATATTTGCTACAGTATTTATTAATCTTTGTTTATGTTAGTTAATAAAAATAGTCATTCATTGTTAGTTCATGATAGTTCACAGTGCATTAACTAATGTTAACAAATGAAACCTTACAGTTTGTGCTTAATAAGATTAAGAGAAAACTGTTATTCGTTTTTATGGTAACACTTTACAATAAGTGCAACCATAATCGCACTCTCTCAATATTCAAAGTGCAAATAAGACCAAATTTTTCTTTGATACAGAGCTAAGAGATGGTTACAACTACACTGCCCAGCCTAAAATAGCTTTCATGAGAGATATTTGTATTCATCAGGGAGCCGCTTTTAAAATGCGGGGTATTGAAATCGCGTTTGAATGCGCCCTCGCGTTTACTTTCACTTTCGCGATCATGCGTACTCTGTAAATATGGAGCGGCGGCGACCGTTCTCCGACTGAATTAAATGTTTTTTAAATACAAAGCAAAACGACAGTGGAGGCGTAATGTAAGCGTAGGGGTGGCATATTCTTTCCTAATCATCCTAACACTCTGTCATGGCAATATCACAAGACTACTTTTTGCCTCGACGAGAAATCTCGTCACATTTTAATCTTGCAAGATCTCGTGACACGAGATCTCTTCACACCCCTAGTGGGCTGTAAACACTATTTGGCAGGTATTGCATTGAACTCACCATTCTTATTTATGCAGTTATAAATGCTCAAAAACGATTAAAATACATTTGAAAATTACTTGCTAGTCATTAACTAACACCTTTATAAACCTTATTTTAGTGTTACCATGCTATCTTTACATAAAATGTACACAGTTTGTAATAAGACAATCACCTTAATGCATTGTTCATTATAAACGTGCAGTTATGAATTACAGCGAGAAGGTTCTAAATAGAAATGACGACATATGTTTGTTCGACTGTATTATTTTGATAATAAACAAGCTGCGATGTCACGTTTGTAGTGCTTTGTTGTATGTGCGTGAGGCGCCGGCGCAATCAAACAGCAGTCTTTGCAAGGGACTTGCCTCATCGTCATGGCAACGGTTCGTGGCCAGGTCAGATTACATCAGAGTTTGTTGTCGTTTGTTGGAAAATCATACCACACTGCTCAGACATTCCCCGACCCAACAAACGGCGATTTAACATGTTCAGTCGGGTGAAAACAAACTCCGACCAATGGCAACAGACGCCCACAGGGGTATCACACTAGCTGCGTCTCATTTCGGAGGCTGCGTCCTGATCCAACAAGCATTTGTGCTGTGTGAACTGGCCTTTAACTTTAGCCGCATTCATCGTGGAACTTGCTAATAGCACATTATTAGGAAAGGCGATTTGCAAAGATTCATAAAAAAACCTATAACGTTACTCACATCTTCTGGAGGTACTGATCCAACCTTCAGGAACTTTTTAGCAAAACAAACTTTTTAGCACAGACATAAACGCATATAGGTTGATCTGGGGGCGCATTTCCTTCAAAAACAAAATTAATCCACTGCGTCTTCAGCGGCTCAGATGTCGAGAGTAAAGGACGGCTGCTATGTTCATTCTTATATCCAATAACAAAACGCCTCAGTTGCTTTGGAGACATTCTTGTCTACACCGGCGTGGCGTCGAAACAATAGCGGACTGTTTACAGTTCACTCAGGGAGGGTCTATGCTAAAACGGCAGTGTCCGTCAAGAGTCGTGGGAGGGGCCTGTGCAAATTTACGTCACTTTGCCAAGAATCTGAAGAATCACGAACGTATATAAGCGGCAGGTTTATTATGAAAAAAATATAAACGTTAAAAAAATGAAAAATTAGGAGAATCAATTAATTGTGAACAACTTACTGCCATTGTGTAAATAATATGTAGTCATGTAAGCCATAAAAAAGTAACTGTGGTCTGATTACGAGTATTTTAAAAAGTAGTTTACTCTAATTACAAGTACTTGATTTTTGGAATTTGATTACGTAATCCAGATTACATGTAATCTGTTACCACCCAGCACTGTGTATATATCAGTTGGATCCAGCCTCTTAAGAAGACCTCAGATGACCAACACCTATGAAGAGACGGCGCCAGCTCCTGCGAGGATTTCGGAAGACGCAATCATCTGGATCAACATGCACATTGCACAAATCTTGATTATTGTTAATGTAATTCATTTTTCCAGGAGCTCATTGCTTCTACGTTCAGTTAAACTGCTAAAAGTGATTGTAAATGGTAAATTATTACATTATTTGCTAACTGCATTCTTTAAATTGTAATGTTGACACGCATTCTCTGTAAAGCTGCTTTGAAATGATATGTATCGTGAAAAGCGCTATACAAATAAATGTGAATTGAATTGAATATAAATATATATACACATATATATGTATACATAGGCTTGTTTGAACTACTATCTTTTTAAGTTCTGAAATATTTAATTGTGAAAAGGTTTTTTTATTATTTAATATCCAACACTTAAGGGAAAATCAGTATCCCTTACATATAACTAATTTAGCTCTGTTCATGTTGACACACTGTGAGAACAACAGGGTTGTGTTCAAGCAACTCTATTAGCATGCATTAATTCACAAATATAACGATCCATTCATCACATATTAGAAAACTGGCTTCCCCGTTGTTGCTGTTACACACCTCACGGGAGCTCTAAGCAGTAATGAAGAGCGTTATTAACCCCCTGTCTTGAACTACTAGCTCTCTCACTCTGATCTTAAACAGCCTTTCTCAAAGCAAACTGAGCAGACACTATCACCAGGATGCTATGTTTTCCACACCACAAGTGTGTGTGATTGGTGTGTGTGTGTGTGTATATACACATATTGCACAGCACAGCTGGACGTGTTTTGGGGAGATATCAACAGCTCCAAAGCTCATTTTGAATGGTAATGAGGAGATGCGCATTTTCAAAAGGGGTTGCTGGAAATGGAAGTCAGCAGCACTTTACATAATTACCAACCAAATTGCCAATGAAGACGGGAGGGGGAGGTTATTAGAATGAGTGCTACGATGCTCCACTGTATAGAGCACAATCAGTGTTAACAGGTTACACAAAGACGGTCTCCTCCATGACAGTGGAGTATTTCAACAACCGATGAATAGCAAATACCTGAACAAAATACATGCACATAAAATAAATAAAAAATTAAATTAAATAAAATAAAGGAAAATATATTATTATCAATATGTGACCAATATGTGATCAATGTGTTAAAAAATTACTTACAGTATTATTTTCATATTATCTATTTAAAAAAACCCTTCAATATGATGTACAATTTGTTGGAATCAGACAAAAAAAATGAATGAGCTACACCTGTTTGAAGTCGATAGAGTCAGCAAAGTCAATTTTGAGAGAAATCAAATTAAAGTTTTCTGAAGGTTCCAAAACAAATTCACTTACCAACTATACCTCAAAATCCCTGGTAATAACACCAGATTTGGCACACACCAAGCCAAAACAAAATATCTATAGGATTCATCCTTTTTTTTTTTCATGATACCACAATTGTTTGATTAACAAGACCTACTGTAATATAATGTTACACATCAGATGTTTTTCCTAAACAGTTACCAAACATTCACTTAAGATATAACAGATAATGTTTGTGTGAATATTTGCCAAGACTGATATTTTGTAATACTGTAATGTATATCGGGATCGAGCGCTGTCTAAGAGGCATCTTTGTGTGCACGCTTCGGATGTATCAGTCAGCGCAAGTAAGATTGTTTAGTTTACATCAGCATGAGTTTGAAAATCACATTTCATTTTTTCAGATTCATGCCATCAAGAATTCACTATGAATATTCACAAAGTTGCAATGCTGCGCTTTGAAACGATACCAAACTTGTGCTGAGAGGAAGAGCCAGTCATGGAGAACCGACCAGAGAAAAATGCCATTTTTCATGGACAAAGGAAATGTACTCCTCCCAGAAAACATACAAATAAAGATACTTTTAGATGTTTAATTGCTATTTGGACCATTGGGATCGCTAGACAAGGGCTTAATGAACTAATTTTTATCAAATTTGACCAAAACTGACATTTTTCATTTGTTTTGCCTGTAGCTCGTAATTAGCCTGTGCGCATTCCGACTCATTTTGCCAGCACGGGTCACATATTGTACTGTATGTTAATAATTTGTGTAATTATATGTAATTTATTCTTTAAATCATTTCAAGACACCCTTAAAAAAAATATAAATCACCAAAATACATAAATAATCATAGGACATGCAATACATAAAACGATAACTTAATACATATAAATAATGAAAAAGAAATAAATATAAATATAAAACAGTTAATAAATGAAAAAAAAAATAAAAAAAAAACTTTAAACATTTAATTTAAGCTATTTCCCAAGACAACATTTATCTCTTTTTTTTGTTTAGTTTAACTTGAAGTACTAAAATAATTAAAACTTAATTAACTAAAATTAATAAATGAAAATTACTCAAATCTATATACACAGCAATAAAAATGACAAAAACATACAACCAAATTACTAAAACTTTTAAAACTAAAATTAAAGTGGAAAGAAAAAATACAATTAAATTATAATTCAAAATATTATCAAAAGCTATAATAGTATATAAATGATTCTAAAATGATAAGACAAAAAAAAAAACAAGAACAAGGACAAAAACAAGAACTAATTGGCAGCAGACAGTAGCGCCTGACATTTTCTGCATGCTGCATGTAATACAGGTCATGTGACACATCCAGAGCTTTACAGAGCCAAATGGATATCTACAATCCATCCATCCATCCATCCATCCATAGGCCAGCAGGGAGCTATTGCTTAAGCACAAAGGTTGATTGCTTTTCCTAAATGCTTCTCTAAAGCATTCAAACAACATCAGTATTCAGTAAATTCTAAAACATCCTCTGTTCTTTTCCAAACACAAACGTTTCTGGAAACATGCATGATTAGGATAAATTAGCAGGGTGTCACATATATATTCTCGCAAGCATTCTCCTTTTAAGAAAGAATATGCATCAAAGAAATCTAAGGTCATGATGTAGAAATGCTTTTCATTCCCCAGTCTAATATACACACAGTGGAATGGTCAAATGAACATAACCTAGAATAGTCAAATACTCTATGAAGTCCACTTTCTAGGTGGACAACCAGCCCAATGGAAAATGCCCAAAGATTATAAAAGACAGTGATTTTAAAATGTCGTCCTGATTTAAAAAAAAAAACACACACACAAACTTGGCTGTGAACAGTAGAGGGCAGAAGAAGACCGGCCAGAGAATTTGGATACTTCCAGAGCTGTTTGAAGATGAAAGAGAGAGAGAGAGTGATATAGAGAGCGAGAGACTGACTGAGGGCAGATATTTGTGAGAGTGTGTCCACGCATGAGTGTGTTTGTGTAGGTATGAGAGAAATCTTAATACAAGGTCTGTTACCATAACCCTGCCATGCACATCTCTGTCTCTCTCTCTCTCATGGTCTCTCTCTCTTTACATTCTGCTCTGGAGCTTTGTCAATTTCCCACATGACTGCTTTTTGAAAGCCACATTTCCTCAGCCATGTGAAGGATCATGTGTACGTGTGTGGGTCAGATTTTGAACAGCTGTCCTTAAAATAATAGTAAAACATGCTATCACCTGTTGCAGGGAGAAGTAAATGGGGTCATGGGGAAAACAGCATAATAAACATATTAAATTAAATTGTAAAAATACAGAAAGATTTATGAGACGGTTAGGTTAGGGGATAAAGAATATAATTAGCTCAATACAAAAACAACAATGGAAAGTCCTCTACCTTAACAGAAATACTAATGTGTGTGTCAGGATCAGCTAGTACTCAGTCAGCAGTCAAACCTGAAAAATCTACATTTTGAGGCAAGGAACAGCCTTAAAAGGGACTAAATGATGTCTCATGGTCTCATGACGATTGTCTGTCTCATTTTTAAAAATTCATATTTGTCCAATGTATATGTGTCAAAAGTAACTTTTTTTCAACATATTGTACCACTTTTTTAAGATAGCATGAAACTTAAAAATTCCTCTCTGAAGATGCCAACTCTAGCCAATCAAATCACAAAGAACAACTCAATTTGGAATCTTAACAAACTACATTTAAAAAACAAACAAATGAAATGAAAAGATGAAACAGTTAAACAGTTATATTTTGGTGACAAAACCTGACAAAACTTCCTTTAGAAACTTCCTTTAGAAACTTTAGTTCACTATAGGTCACTATAGGTCAGAAATGTGAAATAAATAAGATTTTTAATGTTTCTAAAATAAGTCGTTTACACTCACCAATGTTGCATTTGATTGAAAAAAAAAAAAAAATAGCAATTTTGTGAACTATTATCACAATTTAAAAGAACTGTTTTCTTTTAAATTAAATGATTTCTGAAGGATCATGTGACACTGAAGACTGGAGTAATAATGCTGAAAATTCAGCTTCGTCATCACAGGAGTAAATTACATTTTAAAATATATTAAAATGGAAAACAGTTTTTTTAACTGTAATATTGCTGTTTACTGTTTAATAGTTCACAATATTACTGTTTTTACAGTATTCAAATAAATAATATTATAAAATGGATAGTTCTGGTCCTTGATTCTGATTGGTTGAGCCATGTTCGAAGCGGTTGTAAAATTCCCAAAAACATACAGCTGACCGCATTACATAAATATAGAGGGTATGCACGTGACGTCACTGTCGGCCGTTGTGACTGCGGTTACGCCCACTGAGTGGCAGCATTGTTTTTCAGAGTGAATGCCGTGAAAAACCCACTAAACACATCTAAAACTGGAAAGAGCTTTGCGATTGACTGTACAAATAGATTTGACAAGAAATCTGAGGTATTTTTTCACAGACTGCCGAAAACTACAGAAAAAATAAGCAAATGGATCACTGCAATTCACAGAAATAACTGAACTCCATGCAGAGAAAAGTGGATTTGCAGTTATCATTTTGTGTCAAAATGTTGGATTTTGGAGTAAAACCATACTCTATACTCAAATTACTTTTTCAAGTAACCAGTAAATAACGTAAATAAAGTCTCTTACTGAAATATAGTAGTAGTAGTAGAAAACCCATGAAAGATTTACGTTATTTAAAAAAATCCATGACATATTTGGACAATGGGTGGTGCCATTTTGTTTGCGTTCTATGTCGATGACGTCAAATGGTTGCTCTCGGTGAGCTACTGACACTGTCACATTGCTATTTTTACCGGAACACAACTCGGAAGATAATATACGATACCACATTGTGGACGAATAAAACTTCCTAAAGAACCGCGTTTTTGTTGTCTTCACTTTAGCCCTGATGAATGAGGCTTTTTATCTGTATGTTTTGGTCCAACAGTAATCTAGTAATGCATACAGGTCTTAATATCCACGGGGTTCCTTTTAAAACACGATCAGCCTTTTCAATTGGAGCCAGAGCGCAAAATTATTAAGGATGAAAACATCAAAGCTGTGCAATGTCTCTGTGGTTATTCAAAATACTGGTGAATGACTGACATGTTAAAATCGTCTGATCACCTGAATGCATTACACACAGTTAAACATGCTGAGAAGATGCTACTGTTTTATGCGATCACAGATATCTTGTACACACACGCTTTGAGGCAGTCTGTCTCAATCGAGATGTGTTATAGGCTTACCTTCGTCAGTTTCCAAGACTGGTGCAGCATTTGGTTAAAGCACACACTTATATCCATCGGCAACTGTAAGCTCTTTCAACTGTGGTCTTCTAAAATCCTCAATGGCAACAGAGCTTGTGAAGAGAACAAAGATGCGGATCTTTAGGAAGTTTTATTATTCGTCCACATTCTGATCAAGATGGCGCCGCTGAGTCCGGTCGCCGTCCAGGTCGCTTCGCTTAGATTGTGTTTTTATTTACTTTTTTACCTACTCTTGCTTTCTCTTTTTACACACATAACCTCTGCACTGATCACTTACGACAAAAGAACACTTTTGGACATATTCTTATATTTTTATTGTTTACTTATATTTAATTCCTTCATAGCTATAGTTATGTATATTTTCATCTGTGTTGTATTCTTTAATAATTGCACTGTCCATGGAGCGGACCTGACTCTCATTTCACTGCTGGTTATATATGCTCTATATAATTGTGCATGTGACAAATAAAACTCTTGAATCTTGAATCTTGAATCTTCTGCACAAAACTTCTCATTCTTTTCTCCTCTTAACGCTAGTAAAGCAGTATAGACTTACATCGCTTTTCTTGTGGCTCATCGACTGAAAATTACAACCAAAAGCTGCACAATGTGGCATCGTATATAACATTCCGAGTTGTGTTGCATTAAAAATAGCAATAGGACAGTGTCAGTAGCTCACCAAGAGCAACCATTTGACGTCATCGACATAGAACGCAAACAAAATGCCGCCGCCCATTGTCCAAATCGGTCCAAATATGTCATGGATTTTTTAAATAACGTAAATCTTTCATGGGTTTTCTACTACATTTATCAGTAAGAGACATCATTTTCGTTATATTAAGCCATACAAGTCTTAACACCAGGGGTTCCCTTTAAGAACGCATATTGAGAAACAGCCACTGTCTTGTGCGCACCCGCGAACTGCACCCGAGTCCGCTTAAAAAGGGTGGTCTGGGGTGCGGTTCAAGTGAAATCCCATTACCGGTATGGTTCGCTGCTGATATGAACGCAAACGTACCAAACTGCGGAAGTGAACCGCTATTAATGCAATATTATTTGATAAAAATGTGTGTTTGTGTGTGTATTATACTCAATTTCCTGACGAGCGTGACTGACATGCTGCAAGCAGAGAGCTGTAGTGTAGCCTATCTAATTTCTGCTCGCCTTCAGCGTTCTACATTCGCGGCAGATAGACGCAAGTGTCGTTATGAACAAAACCAACGGTTCAAAAACAAAAATATAAAAGTGAAGAGATCAGCATTATGCATTTTGCCGCTTTCTCCTGCGCCGTCATTACTAAGCAACGGCGTAAACAGCTGCTGGTTTGATGAAACAAACGAACCGCGAGTCGGACCAAAAATATTATAATATGAGGGGGGAGCAATCGAACTCGGGTTCGGTCCAGGCAATCAAACTAAGCGTGAAAGCACCCTTAAGCCAAGTTAACACTACAGGACTTTAAACGTAGGCAGATCGCTGTGCTGTTCAGACTACGTGACTCGCTGTGGAGTCTTGAAGCCATTGTGGTGTTCACACTATGTGACACTACGTAAATGAACCACACCAGGAGGTTACACACTACACAAGCTAACGAGAACTGTCACCCAACAACTTTATTTGAAAATGGATGTTGGGAGGAAATTAGATTCAATTTAATTAAAATTAAACTAACCCTTTAAGTTTAAAACATTCTGGCTGACCTCCCAGAGTTAAGGCAACTGTTATTTTAGAAAGTTTCCCTTTATTGTTTCCATGACGAAGCGTCATGCTAGTCGGCCACACTGTATGACAGATGTATTGCTTTTCTCACCATGTCATCTGATATTCAGATTCTCAAATATGTGCAAGTGTGTGTTTTGTCATTTAAAAACCTTTGTAATGACCTTGATCTTAATATATAATGTGAATTCATCCATTTGTCCTGAAATACATGTGGCCGGTGAACTGGTAGAAGAATAGAGTGAGTGAGCTTTATAGTTACTTACACAATGTGTATCTGATATGAATAAACGTCGGCAAATTATATTTGAATGGATTGTTATTGCTGCTTCCATTGACATCAGTGTATATTTCATTGGCTGTTGCCTTGCGACACGTGACAGCACAGGATATCAATTCGGGCGACTGCTCCAGATATTTAGAATGCTAGATATTTGTCTGGAGTCTGCGAGGTGTCGGCGACGCGTCAGCGAGCCTCTTTGATGTGTCGTTGAGTAGTTCACACATAAAGATCGGCGAGCGCCGATCACTTGCTGATTTTCCCCCGATCAACTTGCAAATCGGGCTTAAATCGGGCTTAAAATCTTGTAGTGTAACCTTGGCATTAGAGTGCTGAACTTCCTTCTCCTGTATCTTATTCTTCTTTAATCCAGAATGGCAGCACAGATAAAAGGTTTGTTTGAGCTGCACCCTCTACTGTACAGACGTAAATATGCATTTCCTTCAGCCTGAGGGTTATTCATTTCACTTTTGGTGTGAAAGGGCCTTAACATTTGAGTGTTATTGGGTGTTTTTAAATAAACACTGACAAAAACTATACAAGTTTGAGGGCTAGACGATAGGACGATATATATAACACTGATATAAGTGATTTAGACCTATATTGTATTTATAAAAATCGTTCACAGGCAGATTTGCTTTATGTATTTCCCCGGCGTCAAAATCAGGCACATCTAAATGTCAAGAAACATAATTCCTGGCTTCATGTCAATATCCATGGATTAAGGTTTCTTTGACAAGTTGTAGGAAACACTACTGAGCCCAACCTTTAGTGTAATTGTGTTTTACTTGCGTTTTCACAGTTTCCCCTATTAAATCCAGTCATGCAGCAGGCTCTTTTGCCACTCAGTCCAGCTAAGAGAGCGTGTTCCGGTGGGAACGTGACGTCAATGCATACCCTCTGTTGCTGCGTCTGTCTTAGCAACCACTCTTAGCAATGTTAACATATGTTTGTTCTCTTTTGATTTTGTTCATTGAAGCTTACTGCATTATGTAGAAGAGTATTGTGAGGGAAATATCGAGTGACCAGTGTATTACCTGCATTCAGATTTAGCATTTTCCTTCAGGTCAGTCCTATGTTCATAATAAACAATCCGTTTGAATGTCCGCTGCGATCTTGTCCTTTTAACATTTAATGGGTTTTCTCATGCCCTGCTGACACTGACAGCGCTAGTCAAAGCATTTGTCATTTGCGTCTTGTTCCGTGTTTACAACAAGTTTTAATATAAAAGTCTTTGCAACGGAGTGACTCGCTCATAAAGAAAATCTTTTCTGCCATCTAATGGCGTAATATATATAACTTTTGTTGCTGTTCACGGCCCGTGACTATTTTTTCCAGGGGAAGGAAGGCTTTTAATGATTTTACTTCATGAAAGTTGCATTGATACATATTTTTTTGGGGCTTTAATAGTTGTATTGTGTGGTAACCATTTTATAAAAGCAATAAACTCCACTCCACGTCATGCCTAACAACACCCCTTAGCTGTTATAAAATCACTGTACACCACAGCTTCTTGGGGCTTATTGCTTTAGCATAAAAGCATAAAAGACTTAAAAAGAAATAATAATAATGCGGTTAGTGTATATGGGTCAATGACATGACAGGCATATTTTTGTGTCCAAGTGCATTATTTCCTTTTAAAATAATTTAATAAATTCATGACATATATCACTTTATTCTATGCAACCAATTAAGTTTAAATAAATTTTTAGTAAATTTAAATAATACATATTATTTTATCTTTTGTTATCTTAACCCCCAAAAATATCAAGTGGTGCAACTGTCCAAACAAATGAACAAAGACTGTTTAAAATGTTTAAACTGTTTAAAATGGTTTCTTAATAATAACAAATAATAAAAAATTAAATACTATGGCATCATTTTAGGTTTGAAACCTTTCATATAAACACATTTATCAGGAGTTTTAAAGCTGTTGAGACACTTTTGTCAACAATTTGTATATTCTCAAATGTCAAGGTGGCACAACTGCAAACATGGCTCTTTTATTATGAATTGACAAGGTTATAACAGTAAACATAATGCATAATCCAAAGGTCCCAAACTGTTCCTTGTGGCAGAGTGAAAAGGTTTGTAGATCTCTCTCAAATACTGGTAAAAACTGCGGTAACACTTTACTTGAAGGGGTGTCCATAAGACTGACATGACACCTTCATAATCATGACATGACACGTGTCATGAATATGAAGGAGGTTTTATGCATGTTTATGACAACTGTCATTAAATGTCATTTGCTCAATTATGTCATTTTTAATGCAAAGATGACATTGTTTGAGATGTAATAATAATAATAATAATAATTTGTTACATTTATATAGCGCTTTTCTGGGTACTCAAAGAGCTTTACATATAGTAGGGGGAATCTCCTCAACCACCACCAATGTGCAGCATCCACCTGGATGATGCGACGGCAGCCATATTGCGCCAGAACGCCCACCACACACCAGCTTATTGGTGGAGAGGAGACAGAGTGATGAAGCCAATCAGTGTATGGGGATGATTAGGAGGCCAATGGGCAAATCTTTAACGACCACAGAGAGTCAGGACCTCGGTTTAACGTCTCATCCGAAGGACGGTGCTTTTTGACAGTATAGTGTCCCCATCACTATGCTGGGGCATTAAGACCCACACAGACCACAGGGTGAGCACCCCCTGCTGGCCTCACTAACACCTCTACCAGCAGCAACCTAGTTTTCCCAGGAGGTCTCCCATCCAGGTACTAACCATGCTCAGCCCTGCTTAGCTTCAGTGGGCAACCAGTCTTGGGCTACAGGGTGATATGGCTGCTGGCAATGTCTTTGTTACGACAACTTGACATAAACCAATACATCATAACCTGTCAGTGTCTTTGTCATGACAACTTGACATTACCAAGACATCATAACCTGTCATAAACATGACATAGCAGATTAATTATCAAACTTAAAAAACTACTTTATGGGTTAACATTACATTACATTATTTTGGTAACACTTCAGTATAGGGAACACATATATAAACGATTAACTATGACTTTTCCCTCAATAAACTCCTAATTTGTTTGAGATGTCCGAGTTATGACAACTTGACATAAACCAATACATCATAACCTGTCAGTGTCTTTGTCATGACAACTTGATATCATTTAGCTTTATGGGTTAACATTACATTAAACTGTCATGTGGTTGGTTTTGACATTGGCTGACATGAGGCCATTATAATAGTGTCATGAATATTTATCTTGACCTCAACTACAGTGGTACAAATTGAACTTGTCATTAAAATGTCATTAAGTGACAATACTCTGACAAATAATTTTATAACAGCATCATGAATATTTTTCATTTCATTTCATTTCATGTTTTTTTTTTTTGTTTTTTTTTTAAGTTTCCTCCAACAGAAGGTCAGATAATAGACAATTTCAAATTTCTTAAAAAAGATGACACTGTTATAAAATAATGGTAACACTTTATTTTAGGGTCTTTTAACTAGTTGCTTATTACTATTAGCATGCATATTACTAGAATATTGACTATTTATTAGTAATTAGTAAGCACATATTAATGCCTTATTCTGCATGACCTTATTCTTGATTCTTAATCATACCCAATACCTAAACTTAACAATTAACTATATTTAGAAGCAGTAAATTAGGAGTTTATTGAGGGAAAATTCATAGTTAATCGTTTATATATGTGTTCCCTATACTGAAGTGTTACCAAAATAATGTAATGTAATGTTAACCTATAAAGCTAAGTAGTTCTTTAAGTTTGATAATTAATCTGCTATGTCATGTTTATGACAGGTTATGATGTCTTGGTAATGTCAAGTTGTCATGACAAAGACACTGACAGGTTATGATGTATTGGTTTATGTCAAGTTGTCGTAACAAAGACATCTCAAACAATGTCATCTTTGCATTAAAAATGACATAATTGAGTGAATGACACTTAATGACAGTTGCAATAAACATGCATAAAACCTCCTTCATATTCATGACATGTGTCATGTCATGATTATGAAGGTGTCATGTCAGTCTTATGCACACCCCTTCAAGTAAAGTGTTACCCTCTTGGAGCCACCTTACTCTTCGCTGGTGTCATGACAATCAGATGACACTGACTGTCTGCTGTGCAAGAGAATCAAACATAGAGTGTGTGATTCATGGTGACACAATTAAAGTCTGTAAAAACACCTTCTGCAGTGGAAAGACACTTTTTTCCACATGAAATGCCTAACAGACAAATTAAACACAAGCTGTTCTGTTCTAATTATTATTTGACAAGGCTGCCAAGTGAATACGAATTGTTTTTCAAACATTCTCTATTTGTTCTTTCTCAAAATTACGAAAAATAAACATTAATCAATCTTGAACCAGATTCCTATCCCAAGCTAGCACATGCTGTATATCTGAGTTTGTGTACTTTCTTTTGTGGAACACAAAAGGAGATGTTGAAAATGTCAAAGTGGTCCTGTTTAATTAAAATAAACTCAAGATGCGTTGCACCAGATATAACATAAATTGTGATGACACTGAAATCACAAGTCGTATTTAAATGTGCATGATTGTAAATTATATTTGAAAGCTGCCATGAAGGATAAGAAAAGCAATTTTGTGTCATCAGGGTTTGAAAAGACATGATGGTGAGTAAATGATGGCAACATTATCAATAGTGTGAATTATTCCCCATGAGGTTTGAAAAATGCTAAAAGATTTATTATCTAAATCCTCAATGACAACTGCATACAACTGAGCCGATAACATTGTAGATACCAGTTTCATTATTCTTCTTTGTTCACTTTTAGTGCTACGTATAATTTTTGTATAGTAGATGACATGTGGAACAAAAGCCAAATGGCGATGAATGAAGATGAGGCTTTATGTTTGCAAATGTGCTGGCCTTTGCATTTTTCATCCCAGATAACTGCATCTCTGCCCTTGATTCAAATAAGAAGCTCTGCTTTACAGCTAAGACTCTGCTGTGCTGATCTTACCACATTCGTCAACCTAGAATGAAGGGTCGTCTTTTAAACTATTATTCATGTGCTCTACCTGAACAGCGGATAGAAGATAAATGAGCATCCACATATTGAGCTGTTAGCTAGATTTCATCATTATTCTAGACTAGTGGTCTAGAATTTTTTATTATTTTTTATGAAATACGATGACTTAAAGGGGTCATATTGTGGAAAACAGTATGTGTCTTGCTCTTCTTAAGTAAAAGATGTTGATATACTATGCAGACATAATGGTCACAATGCAAAGCTCCCTCTGCTGTCCACCGCAGCAATTTATGGAAAGAATACTTTTTGTAATAATTATTTTTGTCTTGTTTTTCACTAAAATATCTAAAGATCCCTAACACATGATAGATTTACTTATATAACCAGGGGTACACATAATTTTTTTTAGTCTGGTCCTCATGAGAGCACTTGGAGATTTGGATTGGTGCTCACACACTGCACATAGTGTAACCAATTAAATATAGTTTAAATAACTATAAAAAAACTAAATAATTAATAATAGCATTATTGCACTTTTTTTTATTTTTTTTTTTATTTTTTTATAAAATAATAAACAAAATAAATAAATTACTCATTGCTAAACCATTCCATTCCGTGCCGGTCTGGCCCAGCCAGTTCAGATATGGTTTCATTTTCCACTGTGGGGCTGATAACTGAACTCTTTGGAATGTAATACAAATGCATCAGTCATTGCCTTGGTAACGCAAGAGTTTACAGACATTTACAGACAGTATGAGATGTAAATATGGAGGATAATCAGATCTTTCTTTTATTTTTTATTAACTTGTGTTTACTTTGATTAAATAGCACTCTTGGCCAACAGAGAAACTATAGCCAGGCAACAGACAAGTGACCAATCCTGAGTGGCGACATCACACACACATTCTACCACCACGGTTCAGCACCATTTTAGCCAACCGTGCTGAGAATTCTGGGCCGGGAGCAGTTTGTAATCATGCCGTGCCAAACCAAGCACAAGTGGAAATATAACTGGAACTGTTCCTTACTGTTCTTAGTACCATTCAGTCAGACGGTGGAAAAGCGGTTTTATTCACTAACCACTTGCAACCCAGTTTAACTAGATTCTACAATATCTGCACTGGATTCTTGTCTGATCATATTTTAAAATGCACAGTGTAGTCTATTGGACTTTTAAGTCTATTCAGCCAGAGTCCGAAATTTTCGCATGCGTTTTTTCATATTCGTAATCCTAAAAATTCGTCACGCACAGAGACCTTGCACACTGAGTCCGATGCATATTAATGAATCCGTTGCGAAAAAAAATTGCAAAACAATACAAAATGAAGTCTTCAAGCAGTGAGTATGATTTAGTTGTCCTCTCTCTTCTTAAAAAGAGAAAAAGAAAGAGGAAATGTTGAGATTGCATAGAGAGAGAGAGAGGAGAGTTCACCTCATCAAGGAGCTGCGTGATTATCCCGAGCGTTTCAAAGTTTACTTCAGGATGTCAGTGGCTCAGTTTGATGCTTTGCTACTGGCACAATCTGACTTTACATTCTGTCTCTTTGTATTCCGCACTTTGTTTGTCATACAGTGCTGCTGCTTTGTGCTGTAGACGATGTGGATCAACTTGTCAGATGGCATTCTGGATTTTTGCGTTCGCGTAGCCTACGGTGGCTCTGAATTGTCAAAACGTCTCTCAAAAAGCGTGCCACGGATGCGAAAACGCAGAAAATTGAACCTGATCTGAATATTTTAATGATGGACGAAAGTTTCGGACGCAGTGTGTAAACGTGATTGACATAACGTGAGGTCGAATTTATTTTTTAACGTGCGAAAGTTTTGCATGTGAATTTCAGACTCAGTGTGCAAAGGCCTTAAGGCTTATTCAGTAGGGCTGGGTATTGACACCCAAGTTTCATGATCAGCTTTCGATTCGATTAGATTCCGACTCAATTCAGTTCAATTTAATATTGATTACTTTGTATATACAGTATACAGTGCCCTCAACAATTATTGGCACCCTTAGTAAATATAAGCAAAGGCGGCTGTGAAAATAATTCCGCATTGTTTATCCTTTTGATCTTTCGTTCAAAAAATTAACAAAATTCTAACCTTTCATCGAAGTAAAACAATTGAAAGTGGGGGGAAACTCACATTATGAAATAAATGTTTTTCTCCAATACATGTTGGCCACAATTATTGGCACCCCTAGAAATTCTTATGAGTAAAATATCTCTGAAGTATATTCCCATTCATATTTACATTTTTTAGCACACCAGGGTGACTAGGAGAATGAAATTGTCCAGTCATGACTTCCTGTTCCACAGGAGTACAAATATGTGTAAACACAAAGGCCAAATTCCCTTAATCATTCATCACAATGAGTAAAACTAAAGAATATAGTTCTGATGTGCAGCAAAAGATTCTTCACAAAATAGAAAATGGCTATAAGAAAAAAGCTAATGCATTGAAAATCCCCATTTCCACCATCAGGGCAATAATTAAGAAGTTCCAATCAACTAAAGATGTTACAAATCTGCCTGGAAGAGGACGTGTGTCTAAATCGTCCTAATGCGCCGAGAGGAAGAAAGTTTGAGTGTCCAAAGATTCTCCAAGGATCACAGCTGGAGAATTGCAGAGATTAGTTGAGTCTTGAGTTTCAGAAAGCCTCAAAAAAATTATTAAACAGAACCTACATCCCCACAAGTTGTTCCGGAGGGATTCAAGAAAAATACTCTGCTCTCATTCAGAAACAATCTCCAGCATACTCAGTTGTCAGACAAGACTGGAACTTCAAACAGGACCGGCTTCTATGGTCAGATGAAACTAAAAAAAGCGTTAAAAAGTACCCCATGCCCACTGTTAAATATACTGCTGGATCTTTAATGTTGTGGGCCTATTTTTCTGCTGGAGGTCCTGGACATCTTGTTCAGATACATAGTATTTTGGATTCTAGCAAATACCAACAGATAAAAAATCAAAACCTGACCGCTTCTGCTAGAATCTTCCATCAGGACAATGATCCAAAACAAACATCAAAACCACCACAAAAATGTGTCAGTGAGCACAAAATGAAGCTTCTGCCATGGTCGTCCCAGTTCCCTGACCTGAACCCTAAAGAAAATTAGTGGAGTGAACTAAAGAGAAGAAGCACCGGCATGGAGCTGGGAATCTGAAGGATCGCGTTGATGCCAAAACAGTACTTATTTTTTGAATTTCGCAATAAAATGGACAGAATTTGAAATCAGAGACTTTGTTTCATATCAAAAGTAACAATGCACAAAGATAATTGTGATTTATTGGCACGCTACAATGTTCTGTTTATTCATCAACTGAAAACAGTATGGAATAATTGATTCTTGGGATTAAGGAATTGACATTGGTTCGTAAAAATGAGAATCAATTAAAATCGAGAAATCATTATATTTTTTTACCCAGCCCTATTATTCAGGATTCTAGATTGCAGTGGTGGATTGATGCTGTACAGTTTTAATAAAGTATGGCAGATCTTGGTAGTCTGTTTCATGCCTCACAACCTATAAACAGCCCTGCAAGATTGGGAATTGCACCCTGCGAACGTCTTTCAGCACCTTTTTTTTTTTTTTTTGAATTGCTTTATTGAATCACACACTAAAACACATGCAATTAAATACATAAAACCAACAGGTGCAACCCAATCTTAGTGAATGATAGCCACTTTAAAAAGTACTTTAAACTATAGAGGTAATGTATTTTAAGATATAGTTATTAAAAACTAACTCATTTAACAGTAAACAACAGCACACATTGTCTTCTAATGATGTGTACTACAGCTGAATAATAAAACTGAATAATAATAGGCGATACAAAGAAAGGAGTGAAGGAGACAGAGAGGAAGAGATAAAACTTTGCAGTGTCAGTGTGGATGTCTTCTAAGATCAGTGTCACAATGAAGGTGTTTGTCACCCTGAGGAGAAGACGAATGCTCACACCTCTCCTTACACAGGAGAGTGTATTTGTGTGTGGGGGGGAGAGAGAGAGAGAGAAAGAGACTAGGGCTATTTTTGCTGAGAAAATGAGAAAACATTTTTTTATGGTTTACCTTAAGTTCCCTCTTCCAGCTATTCCAAAAGCAACAACTTCTAATATGTCCAATAATAAATTCCCAATTCATTCCATATGATAAAGAAGCAGTTAAGGCAGGTATTTGCATATTTCCATGGCCTCATCATATACTTAAATTCATAATTTAAGATGCTGTAGTGTTTAGTGTATGCTGTTCATTAATATTAGTCATTGGATGCCCTTATTTGCTATCAGAGCAAAGTAATAAACAAACACAAATCTAATCTGATAGTTCACAAATATATCTATATAACCTGGGGAAAGCAATTTCTCAGCATGCTGCTGTGATTACTCAATGATGTGAACATATTTTTCATGTTAAATCAATGCAGAAATGTTCCAGGTTAAATACAACATAAGTACAATCAACAGCATTTTTACAAACTGAGTGCATTGGAATTATTAGTAGTGCTCCACTAGCATCACTATTTTCACACTCACATTCACACTCAGGTTTTTCTTAAAGGAATGTTCTGTTAAATAAAAATAAGCTCTATAAACATCTGTAGCTTGCTGTCAATTACCACCAAAATAATTTTGACTCATCACACAGTCAAAACAAACAAATGAAATGCTACAATGGTGCTTGCCAAGTCTCCTCCACAATGCTCTATGAAGTGACACTAAAAGTGGAAATATGGAGAACACAATCATGAGGTATCCTCCTATTTTTGTGAAGGGAACCGTTTTGCAGAGAGACAGAGACTAACTCATTTCGTATTCCTGTACATATTTGGACTTCAAAGTAACAAAAGATACTTTTTTTCCCCTTTTTATCGCACACAGACACACAATAGAGAGGACAGAAAATATTTCGAGAATGGCATAAGAAGATGTTACAAGTCAGGGGCCGAATTCACAAAATTCTTTATAAGAAAGAAGTTTAGAAATTCTTAAGATAAATTTGAAGTTTGTAAGATTGTTCAAGAAAGTGCAATTCTTTCCCCATACATACTTAAGGTGTACTTGGCAGACATAACTGCCTTCCACTTGCCGTAAGGTGGTGGATCTCTGGGGAAGCATAAAACGACACTGTCATTATTTTCACGCCAGCTAGAGGGCGCATGACTTTAAAACGTAAATATAGGTCGTAATAAGTTTTTTTTTTTTTTTTTTGGAGGACAGTCTCCTTTCATCTTCCTAATGTGTGAACGTAACAGGAGAAGTTACAGTTACTCAGTCTGCCTTCGCCTCTTCTAGTCAGAGCACATTCCACACAGAATATGGCATCATCTAAAGCTTAACTGTCTGGGGCATCCCTCCAAGATATATTTGATGCGGCAGGGTGGTCCTCCCCGCACACCTTTATAAGGTTTTATAGCCAGGACCTGTCAGCTACTCTGGGGTTTCAGGTGTCCTGAGTTGTGTCTAAGCAGCTTCACACTACGGCAGGCATTTGTGACCAATCACGGAAAGTAGGGACACAAGTCGGTTCTGGGGCATTTTGAGTTATTCACAGATTCTGAAAGTGCAGTCTCCAAGCTTTCCAACGATGTGTAACGCATGGAAATCTGATAATATTTGAAGAAGTTGTGGCCATTTGAAGGTAGGCACTCAAAAAAGCTCTAAAGAGAGAAAAACACCTCTAAAGTTTCTGCAGTTCTCACCTGTTCTCACCTGCTGGGGGTGACAATAGGGCTCATTTACATCTCATTTAGATAAGCCATACCCCCTGTAAAGCCCCCCTCTGTAAAGCTGCATGGACCGCATACTATTAACAATAAAGGATAATGTGCATTGTAAATGTCAGTAATTTATCTTTTTTGACTTTTATAAAAATTATTTAGAGGCTGAAAATGATTTAGAGATAACATGTTTCAAGACACTCCTTTAAAATCTGGCCATCATTTTTAATGTTATTATTTTAATGTTTATGTAAAGAAAAAGTACATATTGATGCTAATTTTATTTGTTATTTGCTGGTTTTCTACATAAAACTTGGTGAATTGATTTCATTGTGTAGCATTAGGACTTTTTGAACAGGATTCTGTGATAACCGTGATCATTTTGGTCACTATAATCATGAAATGAAATTTTCTCACCTGAGAAGACAAAAGAATCACATAATAATGACCTGAAATGACTTGCATAATAATGAGGCCTTTCAGTCAGGTAGGCTGTGAAAAAACCCTCTGTGATGGTGTATATCAAACATACAGAAAAAACAGCAATACTGTGAAATATTATTACAATTTCAAATAATGGTATTATATACTTTAAAATATAGCCTAATGTATTTCTGTGATGCAAAGTGTCTGAACAATTATGTTACCTCTGTGGCATTTCATATAGGCTTTTAGCTTAAAAGCATGCACATTTGGAGAAATATTGATGGATTCTCATATGTTTGTCAATTTTCTATACAGAGGAGTAATAATCAATATTTATTGTCATCACTATGAGTGCTGGATTCCGTGTTTTCAATTCATACTTGCAGCCGGAGGGCGCTCTGTGCACATTTAGTCCACAAATTCATCCAAAGAAGAACAGGAACCAGGAACCAACGGCATGTCTTCTAGAGGTCGCTAACCATGGCTTTAACATACAGATCAACACTTTTCAAGACAATAAATACACGAATGAGACGATGTATGCATGTATTGCCTCAGAATTTGCCTCTGAATAGCGCTCCCTTCGTGGGCGTGGCCGCATTAGCGGGTAATGAGCTGAATCACCGACTTCTGACATGGCTCTCTTTTCATACAGATTACATAAACACAGAATGTTTGTTTTCGATTTGACTTACACGATTTAAAACCTGACATTTCAACGTGTCTTTAGACATAATCATATTTTTTTTTGTGATTAGTATTCACTAAGTTACAGTTCACTTTCTGAGAACTATCAGATTGGACTTCGTTCAGAGGGAGACGAGAGATCACGCATCATGTTAGTTTTCTTTATTTTACAAAAAGCACAACTTTTTGTTTTTACTCTGAGTGTACACAAATAAAAGAAGACATTCTATAGTTTCAATTGATATATTACTTATGTCTCTATGACAAAAAATGACGGAATATTTGAAGTCTGTTTTGCTGCAATGTGCACAATAAGTAGCCACGCTTCCCTTGGAGGGTGGGGGCAATAACAAAAGAAACAAAAGCCGGCTATCCAGTATGGAAATACACACAGACAATGACACGCCCCTACTGCGTGCTAGAATCTCTGAAAAACAAGCCGATTTCAACCTCAAAATGTACACTTTAAAATATACCAAAACTGCTATCTCAAACATGGAGAGGCTTCTTCGTGATCTCAACTAACAGATTCTGCAAAAAAACGAAAATCACCAATTTTGAAAAAAAATGCTTCTTTCTCATTTTGCGCGATAGTTGTGCTGCCGACTTGTGTCCCTGGTTTCCATGACGGCTCACATTTGTCAGCATAGCGAAATGGGTATTTCTTCCCCAAAGTGTCGTCATACGACGCAGCGCAAGTTCCCTCAAAAGGGAATATCTCAGGTTACACATGTAACCATGGATCCCTGAGAAGGCAATGAGATGCTGCGTCCCTTTGCCATACTTCCTACATGCCTGGGAGTGGCTTGCTTCAGTCTATCAGAAGCTGATGCTGCTGTGTTGCTGGCTCCCTTTGTAGCTTCTGTGTTACGCCATCATACGCCACAGGATGATGCAGCACCAAGTTGCACACCAAGTTGGACTAGTTGCACACGTGCTTCAGGCACTGCCATGCTGAAGGCGTTCCCTAAAGTTTCATCATACGACACAGTGTCTCGTTCCCTTCTCAGGGAACCATGGTTACATGTGTATCCTGAGACGGTTTCCTACCTATTTGGCAAAAAACAGCAGCCTTTTTTTCTCTGTTTTCTCTAGTCAGGTAGCTCCGATTTCAATATTTACCCTGATTTTCTACTGTCTAATAGCCAAGTTTATTAAAAGCCCACTTTGCCAGCTGTGAAGTATTTCATGTTAAGAATATTAAGAATTTCATTCATAAGAATGATAATAAGTTCACCTCTTTTTTTACACATTGACACACAAAACCAGACTACATACTCCAACAGTATAGCATAAAACTGAATTTTGCACACAGACTTTATTCTATGAATTTACATAAATGGAATATACATTTAAATGCATATTTCTGCATATTTTCAATTGAACGTTATGCAACTTGTCTACTCTTTTCAGACCAAGCATACCCTGATCCCACCGTGACTATTTTATGAATCCAGCTTTGGGGTACAATGAATAATCAGGAGAGAATGTCTGTCCAAGCATGTGTGGGAAACAGTTTTCTGCTGTTGGTCTATTTACTATTGCAACAGGACATTTCATTTACATCATAGCTGTGAGCATTGATTTGTTATACTTCCTATTGCTCATTATAGAGAAAATGTTACAGGATAAGAATTTAAAGGGGTGGTTACATGCGATTTCACTTTTTTAACTTTAGTTAGTGTGTAATGTTAATGATTGAGCATAAACAGTATCTGCAAAGTTACAGTGCTGAAAGTTCAATGCAAACGGAGATATCGTCTTTTAAAGTTATGGCAGTTTAATGCCTACAAAAACGGGCGGTTTGGACTACAACGAGCTTCTTCCCGGGTTGGTGACATCATAAACCCTTGCTATTAACATAAACACTGCCCCCGGGAACACGCAACAAAGTGGGCGAGGCCATGTGGCACAGTATAATGGAAGCGGAAGACTTTTTTACACCGAACGCGAGCTGCGTGACGCGACGCGCCAAAAGATATAGAACCCATTATAATCTGTGATATTGTCTACACTGGATGCTGCTGAAGACAGCTTCCAGAATCTACACAAGTTCAATGCTGGATTTGCACAAAGGCTTTTACTGAAAGATGGAGAAGTTCCCACTTTAAAAGCAGAAGCTGCTGTTTATTGGCTTCAAACTGTTAGTACGTTTTATTGTTTGTAACGTTACATGTCTTTTAAAGGGGCTCTCTGTAGGAATGACACCCAGTGTTCAAAATAGGTACTGCAGTCCAAATTCAAAATATTGTTTGGCCCGCCCCCTCGTTCAAAGACGCGGGTTGCCAGCTTTTACAGCATATGGTTGTCAGCAACAATAGGTAGTGCAATTGACAATGAAAGCTGAGGAGACTTGCACACTGTAAGCTGATGAGTTGATTTATCTGTTTTGATATGCTTTTGTCAATTCCGATTTTCTTTCTAAGAACTATAAATGACAAATTGACATATACAAACAAAATCTACTTTTCTTCAATGCAGAGTTTTATTTTCGTCAGTAATAAAATATAAACAGCTCAAATAAATGCAATAGAATAAAGAGAGCTATGAAACTAAGTTTTTTGGGTTAACTGGGTTTTTATTCAGGTAAGAAATACTACAGAAATTAAAGTAATCAAATGTAAAATAACACATTGTGTTATTTTGCATTGGTTACCTTAATTTCTGTAGTCTTTATTGCAAATAATTCTTACCATTAAAGTTATAAAACGCATGCAGTCAAGAGCAGAAAGTGATTTTCTTTGTCTTTTGTTCTTTGATTAACATGACAGACAGCAGCAGGAATATTGGACTGCTGTCCCTTTAAGAGTTTATGAACGGTGTTCAACGGACCCAATACTGTTACACACGACATGGGTTCACTTTCTTAGCTATTTAACGATTTAACTGACTGTGTTTATCTGAATACTCGCCAAGATTGCCTGTGCCGCTGGTTTTGACATACTTTTGTATGTATTTGACAGTTTAAGCGCAGGAAGGTGCTTATTTTGGTACTTGTGACTCTGTTTGAGACTGAGCGTGGCTTGTTCGCTCCACTAATATAGATCAGTAGTGCGCGCGCTTTCGGTGTGAGCGCGAGACCTGCAGGAATGACTAAATTTGATGCGCAATACAAGCACTACTTAACTGGAGCGAATGAGACGATAGAGAGAGAGGAGGTGCCCGTGCGGGTGTGTGTCACTTCACCGCGACAGAGAAGACAGCGAGAACGCGCAGCTGACGTTATTGCCTGATTCTCTGACCCAGTTTGTTTGCTGGTTTCCATGGCTGCAATAGGCTACGCTGTGTTTTCCGCCAACTGGCAACCTGTGATGTCGAAATACTATTGGATAAACTGACAGCACATGTTTCACACAGACCAAAACAAAGACAGACATTCCGACACGGAACGCAGATTTTCAAAGTAGAATATCTGGATGTAACATTGTTTTTGTGAGAAACAAGTAGGTGAACTTAGCATGTTTCCTAAATATCTGCAAAAAAATTAGGGTATTTTTATGCTTTATTAAAGTAAAAATCTTACGTAGAGCCCCTTTAAACGTAATGTTATAGTTCTGTTGCTATTTTTAATGCATCTAGGACATATACAAAGAGCAACTCGTTTTTGCTAGCCAGTCAGCTACGTTCTAGTGGAACAAACACCAACAAACTTCTATGTTCACAGACAAACAGTTGTTAATGCTATAAATTAAATGCTACCTTTACAAAAATGTGACTACTCAGTCATGTATTCGGCTACAGTAAAGCTTTAATCAGGATAAAACTGTACATTGAAAGCTAACAAACAGTAGTGACAGCATATCTAAACACTTTGACACAAATACGAAATGAAATACCAATCATAAACGTTGTTTAAAAGCCGCGATTGGAGAGGTTCTGCCTGACTCTCTTCATCTGGGTCTGATTTGGCTCAATTTGATACAGCAATATAGGTGATATTATTTACTTTCCACCTAAGCGCGTAATAACGGATGGTAAGGAGCGTGGCGTTTCCGGACGCCTCAGCGAATCACGATACACTGGGCCAGCTACCAACCTGCTAACCAATCTGAGCACATTGCGTATGTCGGAGGGAGTGGTATCTTAGAAGCAGGAAATCAAACGAGTTGTTCATATGACAATGGAAACAGAGGTGTAGAATAAAGGTAAAATATATGAAAAATACAACATTTTCAAAAAAACGAAGCATTAAGACATGTTAAACTGTGCCCCAAAAACACAATCAAGCCTAGAAAAAAAAACATGTAACCACCCCTTTAAGACATACTCATGATGAGCAAATAATATTTTTGCTCTCTGTAAATTTTCTGATAAAAGCTTATGTTGTCAACTTTTAAGAGTACACTAACATATAATGTAGAGACTGTTAAGACTGTCAAGACTTCAAACTTGAGAGATATGGAATAAAGTCACAACATTTTTTATTTGAGATTCATTAATTCAGTCAGGTTTCATGGCAGTGAAAATAGGAGTATGAGTACCTTATAACATTAAAAACCTTCATAAAGCCACACTATCATCATACTATAGCAAAACGCTATTTGAGCCGACAGCAAATGAACTTGGAAACACAAGTGTGACACTTCCAGCTCACATCTGTCGGCCTCAGGCCACAGACTCACAAAGCAGCCCCAGAACAATTCCTGCAGAGCCCTTAAACAAGAGAGGCTCCAGTGGTTGGGAGAGGAGGCGGTGGGGGTTTGGCATTAACATGTGACTGCGTGTTCTTGACTGCAGGTGGAATGGCGGAGACAGCAGCGCAAGAGGCATGTTAACACATCTACATACACACACACACTCACACACACACATGCACACACACACACACACACACACACACAGAGGCCTCCGAGTGTTTCAAAAATAGAGTGCTCTTCAGGACTCAGGCAAGGTTAACAGGATGAGACAGCGTGCTCTCCCTCTGTAGCAAACCACTGCCCGAGAGATTCCTCTTTACATTTAGGAACCGCTGCTTCTGTGCTTCATTATTGCAATGTATTTTTAATGCACCACCCTTTCACACTGCTTTCAGAGTGCTGTGGATTTCTGTAAAAGCCTCTAAAAAAAGTGCCATTATTTACTCAACCATATGCCATTCCAACCCAGTATTGTCACTTTTAGTTTAGCTCTTGATATTTAGTTTCATTGCTTGTTTTTCTTTATTCATTTGTTGCCACGTTGTCTGTTCTTATTGTTTTGTTTATGGTTTGCTTCACCTATGTACCTGCTCTCCTGAGCCCCACATTTAGTGATATCAACTTTGGTTTGTTTAGCTTAAATGAAGATCTGCTGTGCGGATCAAGATCCTCTTTTTTATCCTCATTTTTGTGGAAGCTAACCCTGACACAAGAACGGACTTAAACATATGGATCTGCCAACAGTACGTCTCCTCCTCCTCACCCAGGAGGGTTGCTCCCATAGGGCCATACCCAGACCCCAGAATCAATACCCTAAAAGATCACTAATAGCCTTTTACAGAGCTACACTGAATAAAGGCCTCAAAGCAGAACTCCCCTTTGATGGTCTTTGAGGGACGCCTTGTGAGTTTATACAGTGGGAACTCTACAATTAAGCAGATCCCCCTTCATAGTGGGTGAGGTGGCAAAGGACCTAGTGGTCCCAGAGCTCAAAGTCCGGTGGTCCCAGAGCTCCCAAGTCTTTGGAGAAAGTTGCTCAAAGCTCCGACCATTCAGCTCCACCTTGATCCTCCGAGCCCAGGACTCTACCTCAGTCCTTCGACCTATTGGCTCCATTGTGGCTGCTCACTCCCTTGGCTCCACCGTGGCCTGTCATCCCTCCGGCTCAACCGGGGTCCCTCGTCCTACCATCTCCGCCTTGGTTTGACATTACCCTGGTTTCACTGTGGACTTCTGGACCTGCGACTGTGGTCCCTCCACCCCTTCAGCTCCACCGGGCTCCTCCATCGCACTCGCTCCCTCTAGCTCCACCTTGGTCTCCCGAGCCCTCAGCTCCACATTGATCCTCAGATCCCCTGGCTCCTGGTTATCCGTTCTTGTTTTTGTGTTTATGGTTTGCTTCACCAATTTTCCTGTTCTCCTGAGCCCTGCGTTTAGTGATATCAACTTTGTTTTTTTAGCTATTAGCAGGGCAAAGAAGATGTGGTACTCTTTGTGGTTCAGAAAAATGACAATTACAGAATTATTTGGTGAAATGCATGTCCACTGTTGGTCATTGTCAGTGAACAAATGTATTTATTCTGTGGGTGTAAAAATGTGATTATTTTCTAAACATCCACAGAACCAAAAGTGCCCATAGGTGAAAAACAACAACATCAACAACAACAACAAAAACAAAAACATACTACTTATGCTAACTTTTACATTATACATTACTATGTTGCCTGGATTTAAAAAATAAATAAATACAAATCTGAAGTTCATAATTTTTTGTGGCTTCTGTGGTTTCCACAACTGAGCCTGAACCATCTGCTAAACCTTGAAAATTATTTGTAGAATAAAAAAAGAGGCAATCCACCCATGCTGGGTAAAGATTGCATCCCCAAATAGCCTGAGGAGCAGCTATCTACAAACTGTCATAAAAACTTAATGCGAGCTTGCTCCTAATTCTGAACACCATGGGAACATTTTCTTGCTCCAAGCCTTGTTCAATTTAACTTTCGGATGCTCCAGAGCGAAAAGCGCAGAGAGACAGTCACTAGAAGTGAAAGAGAAATCCTATTAAACCTCCCGAGAAATGTTACACAAAAACTATAAAATCTCCTTCTCAGCTGTAAAGCAGAAACTGCTGTCCACTCAATGTCTGTACAGCCAAAGGCTCATCGATTCTCTCAGCTGTCATTTCTGATATAAAATCCAAAAGCATGTTGTGTAGGAGAAGCTGATCTCAATGAGATTGAGCCTTAACCCTCATTTGTTCTAAAGAACTTAGGTTTGTGTGCTTTGAATTTAGGCAATTGTGTTCTTGAAAAGTGAGACGGTATTGATTATTTGATTCTCTTGAACACTGAAATAACCTCCATTCTAGAGAAAGACGGATATACTGGCAAGAAAGGTTTATGATGTGTGAATTACAGGGGTTTTGGGGTGTCTTAACAAAAAAGAAAGGTTGGGCTGCAGTCTTACAAACAAAATGTCTCCTAAAAGCATTTGTCTTGGTGTCCGCAACTATGGTAGACTTTATTGAGTGTATTCATTCAACCCCATGATGCATTGCGATAATGAGTGTACAACCAGTGTACACTTATTGGCTAAAGAATCCCTGTAATGCGCTATGAGGGTTATATTGAATAAATTCTCGCCAGAAGATAGCATTCACAGAGAAATTATATGGGTGTACATTAAGTTCCTTTTTATTTTTTTAAATTAAAATGTTTAATTATGGTTATGCAAACAGGATAAAAATGCACACTGTCAGCTTTTTTTGTTTAGTTTTATGATTAACACAACAAGCACAAACTACACAAAAGTGGCAGCCCCTCTAAGTGTCTGAATTTGTTCACTAGTTTTCATTCACTTTTTCAAGTGGACTGTATTAGTGGACTAATGAAGGGAATATTGAATAAGGGTGTAGGGGCAAGTGTGTAGTGTATGTCCATCTGCTGCTAAACAGACACTTGCTAAAAAATGTATACCTGTAAATGTTAACTTAGCAAAAGTAAGACAATTTATGTTTGGGAATTTTGAGACTAATCGCATCAATGACCACCTTGTGCCAGTTCCAAATTCAATGGATGATGCATATTTTCCTTCCAGTCTCATTAATGGATAATGATTATTTTATGCTTTCAGATATTTTTATGATTAAATGACATAATATTCAATCATGACAACTATCTGAATAGATTTAGATTTAGTCAAAGTTAATGTTGATGTATGTTAATGTGTTTGGTCTTGGTGGAATAGATCTGATACCCTGCTGCTGCTATTGCAGAGCGAGTATGGACTTCCAATAGATACACAGACACACTGCTGTGATCATGCAAGGTATGCTGCTGCATCAATAGTCAAACATAAATCCCATAGCAGATCTAGACAGGTAGAGCTGGTGGAGGTAGAGGGTTTCAGAGGAACTTTGAATGTCAACTGCAGGATCAGCTTACAGTGAACACTGAACCAGATAATTTAAATTTTGAGCAAGCAATCACATTGGCTGCAGAATCTTCAGAGGCCAACCAGCTTGTGCCATGCTGTAAATGTGATTGCATGTAGATTGCATTACATTAAAGATTGCAGGTTATATTGTCCACTTGCTACCATACTCTTAGTCTCAGCTTCTGAGGGTAAGCCCATTGGCCGCCTACAGCCAAATGGCAGGCAAAAAGTCAGGCTACGCAAGACTACCCTGCTCTCAACAATGGCATGACTCACCTCTCTCACAGGTTCGCTCCCAGTATCCGGTTCCGGTGCAGTCACAGATGAAGCGATTCCAGCCCTCTTTGCAGATTCCGTTGTTTTTGCAGGGGTTGCTGTCGCACTGTTTGCCTGTTACTTTGCTGCAGGACGACTTGATTCCGACTCCATTCTGGGCCTCTGCAATCTGACGAATGTCTTTACTGCGTCCATCTATGAAGAGATCACGGATGCAGCCCACATAGCCATAGTTCAGCATAGCGGTCCACAGTTCAGTGGGAAGAACCAGGCCAACACGGTTGTCTGGGAGACCTCCAAGATATAGGTCACCCTCCAGGTCTAGAATCTCATTCTCTCCGCTTGCAGTGAATGGAGTCCGACGGCTGTTCACAGAGATGATACCTGTTCAAAACAAAAACAGGCTGTCAAAAATGACAAAATAAGCTCAGCCAAAGAAGGCAGCAGCAGAGACATTTCATGCTTATTATAAAAATATTTGACCACACAATGCTGCTAACTATACAGAGTATTCCAGAGAACAGTGTAATAAATATAGATATGGATAGATATGTGCATGTTTGTGTATGTATGTGAGTTAAAGTATTCTGACACACTGATGCACTAAAGGATACAGGCATGCAGGAATTTCAAAATAGAAACATCAATATAGTCCAGTGTGGAGGCAGTGGCAGATTGAGGGGGCATTCTGAGTTCTTCCACTGGTCTGTATTATGCAAGTATTCTTGGTCTCTCAACACCCACATGTCTATATATCTGCCTCAGCCCTTTGTTGCTGAGAAATACAAGTTTCTAAGGACTTCCATAACGGCTATTAATCAGACAAGGAGCCAAATTGCCATCTCTGGATAGATATACAGTAGGGTCGGGAAAAATGCAGTGCAGAATCTAAAATATTTTATCATCATTCTACAACATAACTTTTATTTGATCTAAAAGTTTCAGAACCTAAAAGCTTTCTGTTCATTTCCAAGTTTAAATGAAATAAATCCCAGCTTTTCAGTGTTGTCTCAGACTGTTAGACTGCTCAGTATAAAATGACCAGAGGCAAAAAATAAGAGCCACCCTCTTGTGACTTTAATGTGGAAAAGTGTCCGTTCTCTGATATTATATTTTTGACAACACAATGCCAAAAGCTCTAATTCTGCCCTGTAATCTTCTACTGAACAACTTCTAATAGTAATAATATTAACTATATATCCATATACTATACATATCCATACATTTATAATGACTTTTTATTTAAGTCTTTGAGAGAGCACTTCTTTGTCTGCTGTGAAAATGATTTGGAATCAACTCTAATAACAGCTCTTAATACAGAGAACTTTAGAATAAATGAAGATATTAAGTTACAATTGAGAATAGATTATTTCTGTGTATAAAAGTGCTACATTACTGACTTATTTTAACTGAGAATGTGTTGCCAATTCAGACTTCTTTTCACAACTTTGCATAAGTTACACTTTAAAAATTGGACAGTCTGTTGCCAAATAAACTTTTTTTAAGCTCCAAAAATATTGTCAATGTCTAAAAGGTGTGTTACACTCAAAAAAAAAAAAAAAAAGGTCTGCGATGCAGGCCAGACAAGAAAGTACCAATCGTATGATGTTGTTCTTGTAGACTGTTGTTTTGATTTTTGCCTCTTGTTCAGTATAATTAATTAAAATTAGCTAAAGTAACATGATTTTTAAACATTTTGTAACATCTTAATTTCATTGTGTTCAATCAACCTAATATATTAAAAACTGAAGTTTGTTTAATCAATTTGTGTTGGGATTACATGACTCATTTTTGTTGACTAATTGGGTGGTTAATCTGCATTAGGAGAGTAAATTTACAGATTAAGTATTTATGTGTTTTTCAATAAAGGGAAAGACATGTTAGTTTTTAATGTTCAGTTTTTGTAATGCATGTTCTTGATGTAATGCATGTTGTAATGAATGTTGTGGTTACCATTGTACTGAATAGTGGCCCTTGTGCTTAGGCTGTGCAGCTATAGGATAGTAATAGTGTAGTAATAGTTAGTTGCTTCAACTAGTGAGTAATAACTCTACTAATGTCAGCGCTGACACCAGTCTCTTCTTATTTGTTCATTCTATATATTGCACATAATGATGAATGAAATGAATGATGATGAGACTTAAGTTCATGTGTCATACTAACCAGCAATAGTGCATGGAACTTAAATTTGTAAAGTTAGCTCAACACAACTTCATTTTATTTTTTTATAAATACCTAATTTTTATTTATTTATGTTTTTTTTTTCTATTCTTGTTTGATGTGTTGTTGTACAGTCCTTTGGTCTACTTTGTAGTGGAAAGGGCTCTATAAGTAAAGTAGACTTGAGACTTATTGCTTTTAGAAAACAATTTCAAAATAATAATACAAAATAAATCATAAAAACAATATATTAGTAAGCAAATTCATTAAGCATCATGCAGACCCAATTTCTTTGTGCAGAAGCACCCTTTATATTTAAAATGCCTCAAGTTCTGGAGAAAATGAATCTACTCACCAGATCTTCCATCTCTCTGAATGTCCACATGGTGCCAAGCTCCGTCATTGACCTTACTCTGCGTGGCTTTGACTTTAATCGTTCCTGATCCCATGTCCAGCAGAAGGTAAAGATTTCCATCTAGAAGTTCCACAGCGAAGAAGTCCACTTTGTTGCTCCTCTGGCTACGAGAATCCTTCTTGTCCTGGGGCTTACCTTGTGTGAAGAGGATTAGTCCATTGGGCTCTGAGGTGCGAAAGTCAAAGGAAATAGACCCCACACGCTTGGTGTTCCACTTGGGCAGGCCGAGGAAGGATTCTGGCGTCTCAAAGGAGATGGGGTCTAAGGTGGGGACATTCTCACATTTAAACACCACGTCCCCTTGTAGCTTCATTTTAGGGTCTGCGATGCGGGCCAGACGAGAGAGTTCCAATCGTATGTCGTTGTTTTTGTAGACCACCTAGAATTCAAGAAAAACATTATGGGCAAATGTGATTGGATCTTGGACAACCTGAAAACTAGAGCAACCTCTAAAATGTCATTTTTTTTTCATGTGATTACACTGAACAACACACTCACATCATACTATTTTATATGTATTAAGCTACACAATATATGAATGTATTTGATTTATAAAACAATAAATCGAATTAATTTATTTTAAAGAACAATACACATTTATTAAGCAAAATATTTAACAGGTTGTAGTACCGAGACGCTTTATGTATGTCAAATGTTATTGGAAATATGCTTCGTAACCTATGGTTACGAAAGGTATGAACTCCAGTGGTAAATACTAAATCCATTAAAAAATCTATTTGACACCAGAAGAAGTCGTTGGGAAAAAAAAGTTAAGTAAAGTTAGTTCACTAAAGAAAAGGGCTTAGTATTAGTATATATATATATTTATATATATATACATACTATTGTATATTTTTTTTGCTTGCCTTCATATTTTGTTTGTAATACAATGTACTTTATGCATTATGCAAGACCTAAATGTCCAAATACATGAAATTTTGGAGTCATTGATGTACTGTATATAATGTAAATAATTATCCAAGCATATCAAAATATACATCAATAGTAAAATAAATAAATAAATGTTAATTAAAAAAGTTGGTAAAGCAACATAATTTTAAATATTGTAAATGTGTATGTAAAATGCTTGTGGGGGGACAAGTATCATTTCACATAAAAAGAAATGTCCTGTTTTTAAATTACAGTATATGGCCTGGACCTATTGGTAAAAATAACAGCTATTGAAGAGCAAAATCCCCTGATACACTAGAATACATTAAAAGATATTCAAAGGATGTGCTGTGATATTGTGCCTATTTACCAAGGCAAAGACTTATATATAGAGTCAGCTATGCATTTTAGCCATACAACACAATACAAACAGAGAAGAACTGTAAATTGAAATTCACTCAAGCGGAAAATTAAAAGGCTTTTTTTTCTTCTTTTCCTCCTTAAAGAAAGAGCTCTTACTGCTTTATATAGGACACTATGTGCACAGCAAACAGCAGTTCTGTTAGAGAACACAGCTGTCAGCAAACAGATTTTGAAGCTCCAGGATTACAGATAATCCTGGAAGATTTGACAGTAAATCAACACAGGTGCCCTGCGCTACTAACTGCAGCGATTCAGAGAGAGAGAGACAGAGCTGAACTCTGGGAGGAGATCTTTATTTCAGCAACACTAACAATTATCACTTTTTTTTTCTACCTCTTATCTGGCACCAAACTACCATCAACTAAAATTATCCTACGCTTCCTAATCATCCGTGTTACAAAGATGTGCCAATAGAGCAGGAGGTTTCCAGAAGTAAACAATCCTATTGATTTTCTCAATAGAGAGATAGTTTTTAGCGTTAATATATACTGTAGTATAAACCTTATCTGTTTTTTCTACAGTCCCTGGTGAAACAAAAGCACAAACCCTCTTCAAAGCAAAAACCCAGAAAACATTTCCTCAGCGCTTTGGTTACTTTCCTCCAATCAACTTCTCCTGCACTGGAATGTAGTTATGCCTCGGGTTATGATTCCAATGGCCATTACCTGTAGCCGATCAATAGCAGTAAAATGGAAAATAATGTGTAGAGAGATGGTGTGGGCAGGGCAGTGCACAGACTCAGATACATTATCTAAAGCTACACCCTCGCTTTATCACCTTATCTCGGGGCCCTCCTCTGTCCCCAGAGTGCAATTTATAATCAAACTGGCCTTTAACGACTCTATAGGCTCTCTGTCTTGACTCTCTCCCTCTGTGAGCAGAGGGGTTGCAGAGTATTGATCGGCACTGGGAGTGGGGAGCGGACCCTATCTGGGCTCAGTGTTTTAGCATGTAATAGGGCATCTGGCTGCTGCATTAGGCCTGGAATTAAGGAGAAGTGTACAAGTAGAAACATGTAGACATGTAGGGAGAAGCGGCCACTGACACAGATGGAGGGGAGGTGGAGAGAGGGGTCAATGGAGAAAATCTATATTTCAGAAGAGAAAAAAGGAGTTGTTACAATGTAACTGTGAATTTACAGTATTTTAGAATACAATAAACAAAATTGCATAATGAATTTAGTACAGTACTGACATTTCTAAAAACAACCATGTTAACATACTGTAATCATACTGTACTGTAATTATCTGTTGTGTGTGTGTGTGTGTGTATATATATATATATATATATATATGCACACACACACACAATTATATACAGTTTAATAGTAAATTGTTATTGTTATTAACTAGTCATATCCTTTTAATCAGTGCATCACAGATCTTAGTGAACAAAAATCAGTGATCAAAACTATCTTCTTGACTTACAACAGTAAGCTTATAATATATATTTATAATTTGAGCTGTCAGATTGGATGTTGTGGGAAGTGTCAGTTTTACGTCATTCGCCGTTGTGTGGTTATGTCACATCTGTAAACAAAGAAAAGAAGGTCCAGCTATTACAGAGCATGCATGGATCTTCGGAAGTGTGTTAATATTTCTGACAGCTTGTAGCCATAACTAATGAGCAACATTAGCATAATGGATCATTCAAAAAGGAAACCATCTGAGGAATGATCCGTTGTTACAACAAAGAAACCCTGTTCAGAGCAGAGCTTACAAGCATAAAGGGAAGTGACAGGGAGAGCATGTAATAAAACTTGTATCATCATTGGACTGTCTTTTCAAAGATGGTGTCAACTCAGAGACTTAAACGATTTAAAACCAACCCAGAGATGGGCTTTTGCTTGTTCAACAAGTAATATATCTAGCAATCATTCAACCAAAATGTTCTATCTACCAAATGGCTTAACTTTTGTTACATTCTTTATTTTAAAACAACTGATTCCAAAAAAGCTGAAGACAAAAATCACAATGGAAGTCAATGGAAACCGAAACTGTCTAGTTACCAACATTCTTTAAAATATATCCGTTTGTGTTTCGCAGAAGAAAGAAAGTCATACAGGTTTGGAACAAATGAGGGTAAGTGACTGATGACAGAATTTCCATTTTTTTGGGTGGACTATCCCTTTAAGGCCCATTAATCTATACCAAGAATGATAACCATACACTTTAAAACATCGTTCTAACTCTAATAGAATACGAAAGTCTGCACCACAACTATAACAATATCTTTGGAATCCCTTTCAGAGCATTTTTAGTGTGTGTGTGTGTGTGTGTGTGTGTGTGTGTGTGTGTGTGTGTGTGTTCTTGTTTATATTACATCGTGGGGACCAAATGGCCCCACGATGTAATAAAAACCTGAGATCACCTACATTGTGGGGCCCAGCCAGCGGTCCCCACGAGGGAAATGGATTAATAAACATACTAAATGATGTTTTTTTGAAAATGTAAAAATGCAGAATGTTTCCTGTGATGGTTAGGTTTAGGGATAGGGGTAGTGTAGGGGGATAGAAAATACAGTTTGTACAGTATAAAAACCATTACGCCTATGGAGAGTCCCCACTAAGATAGCAAAACAAACCTGTGTGTGTGTGTGTGTGTGTGTGTGTGTGTGTGTGTGTGTGTGTGCGGGAGGGGGGGCTTTTGATAGTCCTTCAAAATCCTTCCTATTTTAAAATGTGCACTCCAATTATGTTCACAGAACATGAATGAAGTACACACTTGGAATAAAGAGACTGTTCGTATCAGCACTAATATAGTTATCATTATCATTCTTGGTGTGACTGAGACTTTAATCATGAGTTCTATGTGCTCACATGTGTATAATTTATTCATTTTAATTAATCTGTATATGTAGCATTGTTTAGGCTGTTTAATATTGGGATGCTATTTAAAAGTCAGGTTTAGCTCAAACTAAGATTCATTTGTACAAAATTTATTTTTTGCAATGATTTTTTTATATATGTATATAATGTGGATGCTGATTTATTCACAAAAACTTGTTTTGGAGGTCAAACCTGATTTTTTTTTTCTTTTTTCCCCTCTATGCTTCCTGTAATTTGTTCTCTAAAACAGAAATATTGAAAAGCCCTTGGTGCGCTTTCTTTAACTTCTGTAAAAAAGGAACATGTAGCAATAGCAAACAGCAATTATTTATGAATGTAGAGAACTGAAGATTGAATTTCCTATATTTATTGTGTGATGCAGTACAAAATGCCATCGCCTCAAGAGAAACTCTAAAATTATCCATGCAAAAACAAATGTCATATTTGGTGTCATGGTAGAGATTGTGAATCTCCTGTTGTCAAATGTGCATTCAACATCGGCGGCCACAAGCTCATCACTGAAACACAATCCAATGCGGCTGCCCCAGAGTCAATAATCTTCACCCCAGACTTCCTGTTCTCCACTGTCTGCTGTCAGTTGACCACTGAGTCACATGACCACACAAAGGCCATGAGTGCATCACGCTCAGGGCAGAAACAGCTAGATAACAATTTGCCAAGAAAATATGAACAGCCTCTGAAACTCTGCTTTCATTAGCATGCAGCAAAATTTACCCTGCATGCACCAGGAGGGCGAGATTACAATAGTTCTTTAATACAATAGTTATTTTATGTAATCTTGATTTTTTTTGTGTGGGTGTTTTGGGAGTTATAGATAGTTAATAGGAAGTTCTGGATGGTTGCTTTCTGGCCCATGTCAATAGAGCCCACCCTTAAGTCTCTATTCTTGTCTGTAAATATGAACAAGTACATACTTAATTTTTTTCTTTACCTATTTTATCCAATAGGTAATAGGGATGTAACGATTCACTCAACTCACGATGCGATACGATTCAGGGTACTGGTTTCACAATATAATTTTCTCACATGTTTTTTTTTTTTTTTACAAAATGAAATTTAAGACAAATTATAACTGAAAAAGTGTTCTTTTATTATTTCTAAGACAAAATGCTGCATATTTCTCTGTGAAATTGAAATATCTTGGGTCAAATAACAAAATTAAATTGAAATTATAGAACTAATCCCAAAAAAACCCCAATTAAATCTTCCAATGCTGTTTTCTTGGGAGGAGGTTTGTTTCAGCTCAGCTCCTGCTGTGTCTGTCTGGTCAAGAGGCTGCAGAAATAAAAAGTAAAATCTTTCCCGTCGTTATAAAAGCAAGACTTTAATATTTGCTATAATTTGTATATTTACACTTTCAATAATGACTTTTTAACACATTTAGAAAAATATGCTATAATAATCTACATGTTATAAAAAATCCAGAAACATTTTACGGTAAGGTGTCATTTGTTAACAATAGTTAATATATTAACTAACATGAATTACCAATGAGCAATATATTTGCTGCAGTATTTATTAATCTTTGTTAAAGTTAGTTAATAAAAATACAACTATAAATTGTTTGTTCATGTTAGTTCACAGTGTTTTAAAGTAATATTAACAAATGCAACTTTTGATTTCAATAATGTATTAGTAAATTCTGACATTAACATTAAGATTAATTGCTGTAAAACTATTGTTCATACTTAGATCATGTTAACTAAAGTAGTTAACTAATGAACCTTATTGTAAAGTGTTATCAAAACTGTATGTACACATTTAGACAGAGTACAATAAATACAATACATGCACAAGTACAGCTTTCTCCTTCAGTCTGTGGAATACATCCTCTCTAGATGAGGCAGACCAGAATTAACTTTCCATGACTGAAAACATTTCGGGTTACTTGACTGTAACCCTGTTCCTTGAAAAAGTGGGAATGAGATGCTGCACTTGATTAAGCGCTATTGGCAAAACATCTTTGTTGTGAACACGTCTGGCAAACACGCCAAAGAATTTGGCGTAAATATTATCTGATGATGACGTTGTAGTGAACAGCAGACA
This sequence comes from Anabarilius grahami, assembly GCA_003731715.1. Classification (NCBI taxonomy): domain Eukaryota; kingdom Metazoa; phylum Chordata; class Actinopteri; order Cypriniformes; family Xenocyprididae; genus Anabarilius; species Anabarilius grahami. The sequence goes on along the minus strand of RJVU01008328.1, from coordinate 1,107,302 downwards.
TGATGGCACCAGAGCTTCACAACAGAAGTTCACACGTCAAAACAAGAATACTTTTGTCCCACCATGCTTAAGACAAAGGGGTGTGATGGAACCATCAACGACAGCAAAATGACAATTGTAATCAGGACTGCCAAAGGTGGAGGGCAGGAAAGATGACATCAACGGCCCATTGTTCAAAGGCTAATCTCATCATGAATTGCCTTTGTTCACCTCAGCCCTCCATGCCTGAGTCCGAGGTGTGAATGGCCATGGACTCCTAGAGCTACCAAACTGGTTCTGGCTAGAGCACAGCAAGAACAAAGAAAGGCCTCAAGAGAAAGACAATTTCTAAACATATTGGCTTGAAACCACCACCAAAAATGGACAGGAATATTGCAAAGAACATGTCCTATACGTCTTTTTACTCATCCAGGAAACTGTGCACACACAGTGGAAACCACACCTGGAATAAAAGACAATGCAAGCGCACCCACGGAGACAGAAATGTGGATACCTCAACCAATTCACATCAAGTTTGGACTTTGAATACAGAACACTGCCAGAAGGACTTTGAGAAATGTTTGGAAAATGAATAAAGCATTTCCAAGGTCTTAAAGACAGTGTTTTATTTAACTATGTTTTTTGGGACAACAAGCTACAAGTTCCACAGGATAAGAATGTGGGCTTGATGGGCGGACACCTTGAATGCTACGACTCAATCACATCACCTCAGCAGGAAAGGTGGGGATTAGTACCCAACGGGAAGGAATAAAAGCTTGCCCAAGTGAACAAACCCTTGTTCTGAGTTTCTGACCTGACGAGGGAAGAACAAAAGCACGACCATGGTTATACTCTTGCGAGTAAACCTTTCACTGCACAGACCTTCAAGCAGCCCAACTGCTTCTGCAGAGGACTTTGGATCCTGACCTGCATAACTTAAGTACCTCCAACCTACAGAAGATCCTGCGGACCGACCACCATCTGACCTACAGTTCTCTGTATTACACAAAGACCTCCAGAACTTAGTGCAGCTCTGCAACTGTTGGAAAGCAATCCAGTCTCCCATACTGCACACGGAACAATACCAGTGGACAACGTTTCCCATTCGTGGACTGATCACCTGACCAAGTGAAACGTAAATATAAGCTAACCAAATATTTTCCCAAAGGCCTTGGCATTAGGTTGTTGCTATATGAGATTGCTATTTGTGTAGAGACTGTTTATCTAGGGTCAGCATATACAGATAGATACATTAGACATGTTATCTGTATTCATAGTAAATGCTTATTTACTATTTCATACCAGCATCCAGAAAGACCACAATTGACTCCCCAATAGACTTCTAATTACTCATTCATTGCTTCGTCCAATCCATTGCTCATAATATACTCCATAACTTGGGGTGGGGATGGAATATTGTCCCCTGCGTCTGAGACAGGACCTCTCTCCTGTTCGTTATAGCCCATGGCAAGCCGTCGAAGAGAGATTATTTCTGAGCTGTTTCTTGTGAAGCGAAGAGGTCCACCTCTGATTTGTAAAATCTTACCCAGATCTGACTGAGTACATCGGGATGGAGCTTCCAATCCCTGTGTGAGACCTCCTGTCTGGACAATAGAACTGCTCCCACATTCATGCTTCCGGGAATGTAAATCACCTTGAGGCACAGGAACCTTTGTAAAATTGATACTGTTGCTGAACTAAATTGAATCCACACTGAATAAGGACAGTATTGTCTTCTGTAGAGCTGCTTTAAAGCTGAAATTTAATTGAAATTTTTTCGTAACAAAAGAATTTGGCAACTTTCACAGTTATGTTTCTGTTTATTACTGCGAAGCTACTTTGAACCAATCTGTATTGAAGCACTTTATAAATAAATGTGGCTTGACTTGTGCTTCATATATTTCAGATATATCAGCTATTTTGGAAAACCTAATATGTAAATACTATATGTATCACCTTATTTCCATGGTGACGTGTCATGCAGGCACAATAGCGCTGTATGACAAATGTATCACTTTTATTTCCTTTTTCCTTTTTTATAAAAAATTTCACAAACTTGTTAACTATAGCCTATCATGAACTATATTATAGGCGCCGAGCACCCATGGAAAAACATGAGACTTTGTCCATTTATTTTAACCAATAAAAAATGACTGCAGAATTCAGATGCGACTTTCTTCTCATTTTTATAGTTCACTTGAAGCAGATTATATGGCAGTTTTTTTAGCGACACATGTAGAGTGTGCATCAGTCAAATACATTAACGCGAGAGCGCATCAGTGTGCAGCACGAATCTTTTCACAAAACTTGCGTGGTCTCAAATATAGTGTCCTCATGGCTCTACTCTGGCTCAGATATTATGTGCCCGCTCGGTTATTGTTACACACAGAAGGGGACGGAGACACAGGTAAAGCGTATGTGATGTTTATTGAACAACCAGAGAGTTCTGGCAGAGTGCAGGTAAGTCAATGCAGATAAAGTTCTAAGCAGGTGGCTATCAAGGCAGTGATACTTCTCTTGATCTTCACTCCAGGTTACAAGGATGGCAGGCAGACGTGGAACCGAGGATACCAGGAGACACTCACGGAAGACACAGAGAACACGAGGGATCTTGGAAGACAATGGAGACAGGTAAGTAGTCCGTAAGGTAAGCATAACAGGAAGTATGTCTTAACGAGACCGGACAGTGACTGAGTGTTCTGACGTGTCCTTTATGCTGCGGTGGTGATGAGTGCTGATGAGTGTCAGGTGTTGCTGATCAATACACATGAGAGGGAGTGTGATGTGATTGGTGAAGTGAAGAGCCTGGCGTATCTGTGACATTACCCCCCCCCTCCATGGTCCGCTCCTGAGGACCGTGGCCCCCGACGTCGTGGTGGTCGACCTCGGCCACGTGGAGCAGGGCGGTTAGGATGTCTGGCTTAGAAGTCATCGAGGAGACTGGGATCTAGAATATAATTTCTGGGAACCCATGACCGTTCTTCGGGACCGTATCCTTCCCAGTCGACCAGGTACTCCAGGTGTCCACCACGACGCTGGGAGTCCAAGATGTCGCTCACCACGTATGGTTCTTCGGCTTTGCCAGGCTCTGTGGAGGGAAGAACAGAGGGATGGTGAGGTTTAAGCAGTGAAACGTGGAAAACTGGATGGATCTTGTACTCAGGAGGGATTTGCAGGTGATACGTGACAGGGTTGATCCTCCGAGTGATGGTGAAGGAGCCAATGAACCTGGGACTCAGCTTCCTACAAGGCAGGCGCATCCTGATGTCCCGGGTCGACAGCTAGACCTTCTGTCCTGGCTGGTAGTCGGGTGCTTGGGAACGCCGAAGGTCTGCTGTCGTCCTGCGCCTGCGTAGGGCCCGCTGGAGTTGGAGATGAGCTGAGTCCCAGACCTTCTCGCTCTCCCGGAACCAGTAATCTACTGAAGGGACGTCCGATGGTTCCCCATCCCAGGGAAACAGTGGGTGTTGGAAACCGAGTACGCACTGGAATGGTGTGAGACCAGTGGTGGATTGACGGAGGGAGTTCTGGGCATACTCGGCCCAACCCAGAAACTGGTTCCAAGAGTCCTGGTGGCCGTGACAGAAGGTACTTAGGAAACGGCCAATCTCCTGAATCTTACTCTCCGTCTGCCCGTTCGTTTGGGGATGGTAGCCAGAGGAGAGGCTTACGGTCACACCTAGGAGCTTGTAAAAGGATCTCCAAACCCTGGAGGTGAACTGGGTACCACGGTCAGATACAATATCTTCGGGCAGTCCATAATACCTGAACACATGGTTAAACATAAGCTCTGCGGTTTCCATAGCTGTTGGTAATCCAGGCAAGGGAATTAGTCGACATGACTTGGAGAATCGATCCACAACCACCAGAACGCAGGTACAACCGTTGGAGACTGGAAGGTCCGTTATGAAGTCTACTCCTAGGTGTGACCATGGGCGGTTTGGAACGGGCAGAGGTTGGAGTTTCCCGGAGGGAAGATGTCGCGGGCTTCTGGAGACGGCACATTCCCGGCACCCCTGTACGTACCTTCTGATGTCGGATGCCATGTTGGGCCACCAGAAGTGCTGTTTAAGCAGCGAAAGGGTTTCATTGACCCCTGGGTGGCCAGTGCCCAGTGAAGTGTGCGTGGAGTGAATGAAGGGAGTGCGCCGTGTCCGCTGGATGTACTGTAATCCCTGGGGGCAACCCGGCGGGGTGTCGGTGGAGGCACTTGGCTCGGGGAGCGTTTCAGCAGACCAAGAGATGGGACTGACAAAGAGTTTCTCAAGAATGATCGGTTCTGGATCTTCTAGGTTTTCTTCAGGACTGTAAATACTTGACAGAGCGTCTGCTTTCACATTCTTAGAACCAGGGAGGTAAGAGATGGTAAACTTGAATCTCGTGAAGAATAGAGCCCATCGAGCTTGGCGAGGATTTAGTCTCTTGGCATCACGCAAATACTCAAGATTCTAATGATCTGTCAGAACAGTGAATGGATGTTTAGCTCCCTCAAGCCAGTGCCTCCACTCTTCCAGGGCGAGCTTGATGGCCAGAAGCTCCCGGTTCCCGATGTCGTAATTTACCTCCGCCGGGTTGAGCTTGTGGGAGAAGAAGGCACATGGATGGAGCTTACGTGGATTCCCCTGCTGCTGTGACAATACCGCTCCCACTCCTGTGGTTGAGGCATCCACCTCGACGACGAATGGGAGGTCTGGATCGGGATGGGCCAGGAGCAGAGCGGTCGTAAAGGCGGTTTTAAGAGTCTCGAAGGCTTTCGTGGCGGCTGGTGTCCAGGACAGAGACTTGGGCTTGTTTTTGAGTAGATTGGTGAGAGGACTGGTGATGGAACTGTAACCCTTGATAAATCTCCGATAGAAATTTGCAAACCCCAGGAATCTTTGCAAATCTTTCACAGACGTGGGAATGGGCCAGTTTGTGACAGCTGTTACCTTCCTCTCGTCCATGCGGATGCCACTGCGATCAATGGTGTATCCTAAGAACTGCACTGAGGGCTGGTGGAAGGTACATTTCTCGGCCTTGAGAAACAGCTGGTGAGCCCTCAGGCGTTGGAGGACCTCCGCAACGTGGTGGTGATGGTCGCCCATGCTCCGGGAGCATATTAAAATGTCGTCAATGTAGACCAGGACAAACTTGTGCACGAACTCCCGGAGCACCTCATGCATAAACTCTTGGAATACGGAGGGGGCGTTGACAAGTCCATACGGCATAACAAGGTACTCGTAATGGCCAGTAGGTGTCACGAAAGCTGTTTTCCACTCGTCCCCCTCACGTATTCTGACGAGATTGTAGGTGCTGCGCAGGTCCAACTTCGTGAACACAGTGGCGCCGCGTAGTTGTTCCAACGCTGCTGGGACGAGATAGTCCTTGTAGTCGATACAAGGCCGCAAGCCTCCGTCCTTCTTCGCCACGAAGAAAAAGCTGGAAGCAGCAGGGGAAGTAGACGGACGGATGTAGCCTTGTGAGAGTGCCTCGTTGATATACTCCTCCATGGCCTTCTCCTCAGGGATGGATAGTGAATAAATTTTCCCTCTGGGCACTGGCTCACCTGGGAGGAGGTCGATGGCACAGTCCCATGGCCGATGAGGAGGCAGCTTGGAGGCTTTCTTCGGACAGAAGACATCGCTGAAGTGGGAATAACATGCAGGGATGTCCATTGAACGTTTTGCTAGTGGACTTTCCACAGAGGTGACACAGACTTGGAAATCATCGGAGCTTGGATGACTTGGAACAGTAAGCTCAGGAGTACAGACTTGGGTTTCTCTGGAACTTGGAAGTCTTGGAACAGGAAACTTAGGAAAACATTCTTTGAAGCAATTGTTACCCCACTTCAGGATCTCTCCTGTCCGCCACGAGATGATGGGGTCGAGATCACGTCAGCCGTTGACTCCTCTAGAACCAGCAGATATATCTCCTCGGAATGAAGAATACCAATTTGAAGGTGAAGAGGTCCAGCGAAGTGACGAACTTGAAGTAGGGGTTTTCCCGTTACTGAGTGGATTTGGTAGATCTTCGGCGTCGGTTTGACTTGGAGTTTGAGTTGGCGACAGAGGGTTCCGGCGCAGTGACTGGAAGACATAGATCGGCAGCAGTAAGGGTTACAACAATCGTGAGTGGTTTCATCTTATTCAAAGTAGGCCTGATTACACTCACCATGGGTCGAACTGGACGAATGGGGCATTCAGAGATGTAATGCCCAGCACGGCCACAATAGATGCAGAGATTCTGGGTCAGTCTCCTCTGCCGCTCAACTGATGAAAGACGAGAATTTTGAATTTGCATGGGTTCGTTGGCTGGTTCTGGATGGCTGACGGATTCTGGCTGACGGAGGATGGATGGAAATACCGGCTGGCCCTGGTGCTCTTCGAGACACAGCTGCATACGAGTGGCGAATCTGATAGACAGTTGGATGAATTTCTCGGGCCCTATGGAATCCTCGTATGCAGTGAGATGCAACCGCACACGTGGATCTAGCCCCCTGATGATAAGTCGTGATCAAAGCTTGTTCATTCCAACCACTTGCAGCAGCGAGAGTTCGAAACTGTAGAGCATAATCAGAAACAGACATAACACCTTGTTTGAGTTGACATAATCTCTCACCGATCCTTGAATCCCACGCTGGTTTTCCGAACACTTCCTTGAAGTGTGAAATGTAGCCTGACAGAGACAGTACAACGGGGCTTTTCGAGGTCCAGAGCGGTTCCGTTTAGCGAAGAGCTTTTCCATCGAGTTGAGAGATTATGAAAGCCACCTTGGAATGATCGTCGGGATACAAGTGCGGTTGCATCTCCAGGACCAGCGAACACTGCAGAATGAATCCGTTGCAGTCCTCCGCCGAGCCAGAGAAGGGCGCCGGTTTGGCCATGGGACTGGCGGTAGCAACGGGTGGACATGATGCAGCGGTGAATGCGGAAGTGGTCGCTGGAGGTGCAGGAGTGGAAGTGCTAGTTAGCGTCCGACGAAGTGCATCAACTAGGTCTTGAAACGGGTCCGAATGACTCATCTTTGTTGTTCGACGGTGTAGGTCCGGTCTTCTGTTACACACAGAAGGGGACGGAGACACAGGTAAAGCGTATGTGATGTTTATTGAACAACCAGAGAGTCATGGCAGAGTGCAGGTAAGTCAATGCAGATAAAGTTCTAAGCAGATGGCTATCAAGGCAGTGATTCTTGTCTTGATCTTCACTCCAGGTTACAAGGATGGCAGGCAGACTTGGAACCGAGGATACCAGGAGACACTCACGGAAGACACAGAGAACACGAGAGATCTTGGAAGACAATGGAGACAGGTAAGTAGTCCGTAAGGTAAGCATAACAGGAAGTATGTCTTAACGAGACCGGACAGTGACTGAGTGTTCTGACGTGTCCTTTATGCTGCGGTGGTGATGAGTGCTGATGAGTGTCAGGTGTTGCTGATAAATACTCAGGAGAGGGAGTGCGATGTGATTGGTGAAGTGAAGAGCCTGGCGTGTCTGTGACAGTTATGGAGTGTGGGCACCAAACAGCATAAACATAAATCGGCATCTATTGTCAAATATTTGAATGTGTTTTGTCATTTAAATCATGTCAATTGATCTATATTGCATGATGGGTGTTGCCACCGCAGTTCAGAGAATCGGATCTGTTGAATTAACATCACCTAAATTCACTAATTCACCGAAATTAAGTAAGGGACCTGTGAACTGGAAAAAGAACAGAGTAAGCTTTATAGTTAACTACACAATGTGTAGCTGATATAAAACACACAAATTTTAATTGAAGAAACGATTATTATTATCGCTCTCCATGAACATCAGTTTGTATTTAACAAAAAGTATTTTTGGCTAGTAGCCTATTTAATATCTATTTAAATGTCTGAAACTTAAAATAAACTTTATGTGGTTGAAAACACTGAATAGTTGTGATATGAAAAGCACTGAGCGCGTCCATCTCTGGCTCAGCGCCAGCCAAAGCACGAAAGCATGTTTGAATTTAGCAGGGAAAGTTCTGATCATACCGATGCTGTCGTAGGCTACAGAGGGTTCAAATTGATTGCCTTTCGGGAGTGTAGAGTAGACAAATTGAACCTGAGGGGGCACAAATCAGATCTGAGGGGGGCAAAAAAGATACGATATTATATTTGGGATTTTTCTGTATTATGGGCCTTATAGTGAATTAAATAATTTTTTGTGGCACATATAACATTCAGCCAAAAAGTTTAGACCCTTCATCATCATTGTCATAAAATGGAGCGTGTAAATGAGGGACGATCCCAATCTCAGAGGACGCTTTGCTACACTCGCCCTAGCTTTAACTGAAATAAAGTGCCTGCCCTTTTTAGTACTCCTTGGGTAATTCTAACTCTGCAAGTCTTTCATCACTGTTGGCACAGACTGTGTCTAAGAATGTGGCAGGGACAGGCACACAGGCATCCGCAGCTACGTAACTGATATTAATAGCTGGACTGGGGATAGAGAGAGAGAGCAGAGGAGAAACCAGTGGCAGATTAAACAGCAGAGACAAGGTGACCTTTCATTATGATGGTTATTATAGACCACCCGTGTGTGTCGGGTACTGCGAGATGTTAGTGTCTGTTTGTGTGTGTGCATTTCAATGTGCTGGCAACTCCTAATGGAATCTACTTCTGGAGGTGGTAAACTCCATGAAAGCAGCCATGAATGTCTTTTTAGCAGAGGAAGGATGTTTACTGTATGAAACAGCTATTTGGCCCTGATGACTACAGTGGGTTCTACAGTCTTTCATAATTACATCTAATAATGGTGCCAATGGCGAAAGTCAGTAAATAAAAACAGCAATTGGCAACTGTAGCAACAAAAAAAGACACCACGGTACATACAGACCATGAGTCTAAATAGGGATGCAACAATACAGTTAGCCCACCCTTCAATACATGCTTTGGTTTTTTAACGGTTTCCGGTTTGGTTCGGTTCTGATGGCTTGGCGCATCAGAGTGTTTTTTGTTATTCTATGCTTAGGCAAAAGGAACAGTAAGAGGTCAAGGAGAAAAAAAAAAAAATATTTTGGTACCACTTTATATTAAGTGGCCTTAACTACTATGTACTTACATTTAAATTAATCATTTGATACAATGCACTAATTGTGTACATACATGTTTTTACAATGTACTTATATTTTAAAAACACCTGCATGTTATTACATCTGTAATTAATTTCTGTAATTGCATTTATAATTACACCCTTACACCTTACCTCTACCCTTAAACCTAACCATACCACCAAAGCTTTCCCTAACCTTACCCGTATCCCACCTCAATAGCAGCAAAAGTGTTTTGCAATTCAATATGAACCCAATAAGTACTTTGTACTTATTTTTTGATGTAAGTACACAGTAGTTAAGGCCACTTAATATAAAGTGTGACCCAATTTTTTTATTGCAATACTCTTTCTTTATTTTACTTAAAATCAAAATAAAATAATAAAATAAAAAATTCACTTGTACATGTTCATATTGTATTGTATAATATAAAATAAATATATATAAAAATTAACACTGGCAGCTCAAAACTTTATACATTGTAAGAAATTTGAGACAAGAAATGCATCACATAACTGTAAGATTAAAAAATACAGGAAGCAACTCAGAGAGGAATACCATATGGTCTGGCAAGCATACTATTTGGATAACTCAGTAGTCATGTGACTTCTACACGTGCAGATAACTTTAGTAGTGAATTTAGGATGTGTATTTTTGCCAGAGTTACTTCCTGTGTTTTTATAACTGAGGATGGTGTTTGGATGAATACCAAAAAGTCTTGTTGTTTCTTTTTATGTAGTATAGTGATTTTTAATAAAGATTTTGTTTTTATTAGAATCAGGTCCAAAATATAAATCATTCAAAAATGCAAAACGTTGGCACACGGTTTCTCCCTAAAACATTTAATGCGCTAACTGACCTATAACAAATATGGCGTTTTGAGCTACATGCTCTTCGTCTGACATAAGATTATATACAGCAATCAAATCTTTTTGTTAAGGCTGTCAAGAGATTATTAATTATGATATGCTGATTAATTACAAAATTAATCACAATTAATATTTTCTGAAAAGCCCCCAAATGAAGATAATTCAAAGACATTGCATTATTGTGGCAGAGGAAAGGACTGAATAGACATTACCAAAGTGGCTTTAGAAATCAATTGATTGTTTTATTATTGTTTTTTTGTTGTTGAAAATAAGCCTATAACGTGCCTGCAGTCGAAAGAAATCAACTTTTCTGTCAAGTTTGTGAGTCTGTTGACTTAAGGCTGTTATACTTTACATGACCTTTACCCATATGCAGTCTTGGACAAGTTGACACTAGTTGCCGAAAGTCAGAGTCAGTCTGCAGAGTTTCAGCCGTCGGAGTCAGAAAATCACATTGCAGAACGAACGCGGCGCCAGTTTAGTTTTTTTTCCATAAGTAGAATAGGGAAGGCGTAGGACATACAGCGTAAGCGTTTTGAAGAATGCGGAAAGCGGAAGTACGTGCAAGGCAATATTTTGTGTTTATAAAGCATATACAGTTGTATTTTTTTCGAAAATGGCCGATCGTTTCGCTAGATAAGACCCTTATTCCTCATCTGGTATCGTTTAAAGCCCTTCGAAGCTGCACTGAAACTGTAATTTTGACCTTCAACCGTCTGGAGGCCATTGAAGTCCACTATAAGGAGAATAATCCTGGAATGTTTTCATCAAAAACCTTAATTTATTTTTGACTGACGAAAGAAAGACATGAACATCTTGGATGACATGGGGGTGAGTAAATTATCAGGAATTTACTTAAAAGTGGACTAATCCACTTTTAATAAATGTTAACCTATTCTATAACACCCAATAATCAAAATAATGAACTTTTAAAATAGCATTATATGACCCCTTTAATATGTTGAAATACCTGTGGTTACACTGTTAGGACATCTGTTTTAACTTTTGTTAGGACTTTTAGGACTGGGTGTCACTGTTAGGACAGCATTTTGACAAAAACTGATATTCACTGAAAACCAAATTGAGACCTGGGGCCGGTTGCATAAACCGCTAAGGCTAGTAGTCATCCTTTTTTTTTTTTTCTTTAAGACTGTTCATAACTTTTTTTTAAGTCAGTTACATAAAAATGTAAATTGGCCTAATTTGATACAAAAAAGTTAAGATTGACTGCCCCTTGACTAACTGCAATGGGTCATACTAGATCTTAACCTCTTGAGACGCACTGTCCCAATCTCAAGTTTGACTTCACTTTGTTTACCATGGTAAACATTTACTGTATAGACCACTGTCTAAAAATACTAAGAATGTTAAAGGGGACATATCATGAAAATCTCACTTTTTCAGTGTTTAAGTGCTATAATTGGGTCCCTCGTGCATCTACCATCCCAGAATACATGAAAAAGGATATCCAAGTGACTTTGTTTTGGTGAGCTGTTCAGATTTCGCTCCCCTTGTGACATAGGAAGGGGATTTTATAATATTGCCGCCCCTTAATCTGTATGTTTCCACCCATGGCGCCGCCATTTTGTTTTCACAAATGACAACGGTATACCAGTAACACTGGTCCTGGAGTGTAGCTGTCCTGCACTGTTTAGCTAAACCCTGATCAAACACACTTGAATGCCTTCAGGATTACTAAAGCTACGTGAAGGACAGCAGCACTAAAGAATGACTGTCCCTGAGCTTGTGATACTGTATGTCTCAGCTATTAAAACATTATCACTGATCTGTTAACGGCTAAAATAGTAAACATATGAGTCTCGATAAACTCCTGGCATCTGAGCCACTAAAGATGCAGTGGTGTAATTTTTTTTATGAAGGGAATGTGTCCAAATAAATTAATATGCCAGTATGTGCAAGTCATTTTTCACCAGACTGCTTTGCACACAGGATTTGCACAGAAGTTGATTCTCAAAGATGGATCGATACCAACTGTTAATGATCCAATTTCATATATATTTTGTGATGTTTGCAAACTGTCTTTCTGAATGTGTTTTGTTAACACATTGCTAATGTACTGTTAAATATGGCTAAAGTTACCTTCTTACTGTATTCATGGAGATCAGAGCCATGCCATTTTCATTTTTAACCCAAAAACACTTGAAGTGTGTATAATTCATAACGCATCTCCATTCTTATTGAGTCTCTTCAACAGTGTGTATCTTTAGCCACGTTAACCGTACAGCAAGCTATCAAACACATTTAGCAAACATCCACAAAATACATGCCATACCTACGTGATCTGATATGCCGCATCACGAACAGTTTGTAATTATCCATTTTGAGAGTTATATTTGCTGTTTAAGCTTCTCCTGTTTATTTATGCCTCAGTGTATTGGAATCGTGGGCTTGGGGGCGGGGAGCACAAGCTCATTTGCATTTTAAAGGTACACACACCAAATCAGCACATTTTTTTCTCCCACCCAAAAATAGGCAGTTAAAACATGGTGTAATAGAAAATCTATGGGGTATTTTGAGCTGAAACTTCACAGATACTTTCTGGGGACACCTGAGACTTATATTACAACTTGTAAAAAGGGGCAAAATTGGTCACCTTTAACAAATTATACATCTTTTTAAAGTTCTAAGGGTTTAGTTCTTTTCAATCTATAAAAAGCATAATTTGCATGCAGAAGCCATGTTTGATATTTTCTTGTCTAATGCAATAAAATTCATAAAGTACAAAAACTTTTTAGGGCCTCTGAAACAAAATAAAGGCAATAACATCCCAAAAGACTTTTTTATGATGTAATTTATACAGTGTGCATATGAGCCTTCGTGCGTGCACTCACAATTATGCATATCTTACAGGACCCACCTCTTTCAGGCAGCCCATGAAATTATTGCTGACGGGAGATCCAGGCAAGTCGGCAGTGCTTGGGCTTCCCCCCACATAGAAGAAATCATCTGAGCCCAGCATAGTGTAATCCTCCTGAGTGTATCCTGTGGTGGTCAGTATACCATCCACTGATATAGTAACCTGTTAAATGATGACAATATAGAAAGACAACAAATTAGAAACTCATTTGAAGATGTGTTTTTAACCTGAGCGATAACCTTTCTCAAGATATTTTATTGTTTCTTATTGTCTATCCTGTTCGGATTTGCCCTCATTATGGGCTGCTTACTGCTAATACTCTGGTCCATTGGTCTGGTTAAGCTTTATTGGTGATAGTTTAGTATAGGTTCACGGGACAGGTAAAGAAAATATTGCTGATGAATATTTTCTTCATCTTTGATGGGTTAAGAAAATGAATTCTTATCTGGTTTGGAATATTACTAATTTAGGGTTAGTAAATGTTAAAACCAAGGACAAATTATTTGTACTTGTTTTACTTTTGGGGGGATAAACTACTTTGTATCACATGTTCAGTCATACACATAAACACACATTCAGACACATACCAAAACTGGAAAATGCATGCATTAAAGGAAGGCATTAACCACTGGGAAAATCAAATTTTATCCTTTTTCAAGAGATCACACTGAATAAACATGAGAAGGATAAGTGATTAATTGGTTTCGTGGAAAGGGGAGGAGCAAAGCCACAACAGCCAATCAGCAAGCACCCATGCAGAACTTAAAAAAAAAGAAGCAGAAAGGCCAAGCAACAAGACACACGGCACAGAAAACAACATGCAGAATACACAAGCAGGGGACTTGGGTGGAAGTGGAGTGATAAATTGAATGTAGTGTTAGTTGTGGTGATAGATGAGGCTGAATGTGATGGTGGAGATGAGTACATGCCATGAGTGGTATGTAGGTATCAACTGCCAGAGTTCCCAGAGTTCTTAGGTTTCTCTTGTGTGTTTGTTTCTTTTTGGGAGGCTCTGAAAGGTGGAAATTTCCCTTGCGGACATTCTTGGAAATCCTCTGTCAGTTATTGCCGACAGTCCTCGCAAAAAATGTGGAGGCTTGGTGTGAGGAGAAAAAACACTTTACTAGTTCCTGTGAGCGTCCCAGTGAGGATGTGAATCTTTACGTAACGTAACGTGAGGACGTAAAAGCCAGCCTGATAAAAAAATAAACAAATAAATAAATAAAAAACTGTAAAAGAAGGGAGGGAAGTTTGAGAGGAGAGGGGGGAAAGGGGTAAATGTGAAAAGTCCTGGTAATACAAACCCATTTCCTCATTTTTTGAAAAGAGTGTCTAGAATGAAACTCAAAGAAAAAGAAAGAAAGGGAGAGGGACACACGGCAAACCAAAAAAAGGACAATAAGAATGATATCTACCAGACAATGTAGTTTGTTTACCATAGCGTGTCCAATGCCTGAGTGCTTTCAGGAAGAAGGGGGAAGAAAGGAAATCAAAACAATAGTGAACAGAACGGTTGTTAATAAATGGACGAAATTAAAGAGAAAGAAATTAATGATGAAGATTCAGGGTGTTAGTACATTAGTTTGGTTAGAAACAGGTTAGTAATAAAAATGATCCCATGAATGAATATTGTTAGTCTCAAAAACTGTCTCTTCTTGAGAAACAGGAAGTGAAAGAGAGAAAAAAGGAGGAATATAATGAGAGCACACATGTGGCCAATAGAAATGGGTCATGATGGTTGACTATATGAGTAGTCGTCAAAGAATTGACTAGACAATTAGTTAGGTAGATTGTTGACTAGATTTTAGTGGCAGTGCTTTAATTAGCATGCTGATGGTGTGCTCTCCTTTAGCTGTTATACGCTTAGCATGATAAAAGCCACTCTACACCTTTAGTCTTGCACGCCATTGCATCATGGGTTTTTTGAGGATTACATCATGATTGTTAACTTTTTAAGTTGGTATTTCAAGTTAAATATCGTTTAACTTTTGAAAATGCATCTCCAAGAATCTTTCCGATGTGAACGCCCTTTAAGAATCTCATCAGTGGCTAGTCGATTTAGAAAATATCTAATATCTAATATGTATATCGCAATACATTCTAATAAAATGGCAACACAAAATTCAAACAAATTGGGCCGACAGTAGCTGAAGCAGAAATAAAGTTTATCAAAGTAAATATTTTGTAACTTAATCCTCAAAGTGATCTGGAAGAATAATTGCTCCCTCAAATTGCTATGTTACAAGAACTTCAAAACACAGCAACTCTGTGTGGTATTGAGATCATTTCTAATCATAATGTTATTGTTTATATTTGATTTTCTATTTGTATATTTGTCTACTTTGCTTTGTGAAATAGTTAGTTACATTAAATTTTTCCATTTCTAATACATTTAAAAAATTAATTTACAAAAAAAAAGGGAATTCCCTTTCAAGGGAACTCGCGCTGCGTTGTCGCTATGGGAACGCCTCTGCGTGATGTCGTCATGAAGCACGTATGAAATCTGTCCAATCGGGAGACGGAACGTCATAGGCGGGTGACGTCACCGACCAGGAACTATAAAGCCGGCCCGAAAACACTCACATTCAGCATCTGTGTCTTCAGCAAGCGCTACGTGTTATCTTGTCTGTCTATTTACTGTTGTCTGTATCATTGAGAGAAATATGGCGAGTGAACAAACTTTCAGGAAGTGTGTGCATCCCTGCCCGCGTTTTATCCCGGGTGGGGACACACATGGAATGTGTGTTGTTTGTTTGGGAGTGCAGCATGCCCAGGCAGCTCTCGAGGGGGCTGCCTGTGTGCATTGTGAGCAGCTACCGCTGAAAACGCTGAGCTCCCGCCGGGCCCTCTTCGAGGAGAGTGGCTCGGTTCGCGTTCCTCAGGGCTCGGGTCCCGCTTCTGTTGAGGCAGGGTGGCGCCTTATGTCCTGGGGTTCGCAAATGGATGTAGCAGAGGGGTTAGAGACGGGCCCAGCCTTATCTCTGCCCTCACCTGCTGCATCCAATGTGTCTATCCGGAGGCAGGAAGCACGCATTGGGGTTTCTTCCGCTCCGGTAGATACAGTCACGCTGATGGCGTCTAGTTCTGAGGAGCTGGATGTGGTCAGCGTGGCAACAGGAGAATCTGAAGACTCGCCACTTCATTCTCCCGCGAGCGAGGAGCTTTTGGAGGTGCTTTCTCGCGCTGTCGCCAGGTTGAACATTGATTGGCCAGCCGAGAAGCAAGAGCAAACGGTAAAAAGCAAACTTGATGAATGCTTTTTACCGTCCAGATCTGCTCAGCCTCCACGTCGGGCATTACCGTTTTTTCCCGACCTCCACACCGAGGTGTCGAGGTCGTGGAAGAGACCGGTATCTACCCGTGTTTTTACACCTCAGACTTCCGTCTACAGCAATGTGGTCGGTCTGAAAAAACACGGGTATGGGGCGTTGCCAAGAGCGGAAGAGACGCTTGCGAGCCATCTCTCTCCGCAGGCGGCATCGTCCCTTAAAGCCCCGACGTTGCCCACTAAGCAGCTGAAAACAACATCAGCGCTTGTGGGCAAAGCGTACTCGGCAGCAGGTCAAGCTGCGGCGTGCTTGCACACGATGTCTATAATGCAAGCATACCAAGCTGACCTGCTGAAGGACTTGGGGGAAAGCGATGAAGTGGGTGTAGATCTCATTCAGGAGTTGCGTCTATCTGCTGATCTAGCCCTCCGTGCCACCAAGGAGACGGCCAAGTCTGTTGGTCGCTCTATGGCAGCCCTGGTGGCCATGGAGCGGCATCTATGGCTTAATCTCACCGAGATTAAGGATAGAGATAAGACGTTTCTCTTGGATGCCCCACTTCATCCTTCCAGCCTCTTCGGTGACGCAATAACATCCGTCACCGAGAGGTTTCAGGAGGCGAAGAAACAGTCTGCCGCATTGCAGCAGTTTCTTCCCCGCCGTACCCAAGTCCCTTCGGCTGCTGGGCGGGAGCAACCAAAGCCGAGTACAAGCTCCTCGCAGCAGCACAGACAGCACCAGAAGCAGAGCGTTGCTACCCGTACTCCCCCTTCGAGGAGCTGGGATGCGAGGCAACGCTCTCAGGTGAAGCCTTCGAAGGGCAAGACGGATCTGAGGGCCGTCATTGCCGCTAAGAGGGCTTCGTCAAAGAAATCCTGACGCCAGAACGGTCAGGATCCTGAGGGTGGTTCCCCCCGGAGTCAAGCGGTGTTCACCTCTTTTTACGGTGCCCGTTTGTCTTCGGTGCCCTCAGGGGGGCGCTCTGCCAACCCTGCCACAATGTCAGGGCGCAGTAGTTCCCCACGTGTCACCCAAGGGTGGCACGCCCTCTCTGCAGCCAAGCCAGTCGTTCCCTGCCGGGGCTCCGTTTCAGGGCACTGTGCTGGCTGCCCATATTCCACCAGAGGCCAGACTCGAGAGGCTGGTTCCCTTAGTAGATTTTTTGTCAGAGTGGAAAAATCTGTCAAAAGTATCTCAATGGGTCCTGCACACAATAGAAAAGGGGTATGCGATTCAGTTCAGAACACGCCCGCCCCGATTCAGCGGGGTCCTACCCACGGTGGTAGGCCCCGAGCAGGCTCTGGTCCTGGCACAGGAAGTAAAGACGCTCTTGCGAAAGGAGGCTATAGAAAGGGTCCCTCCTCCCAGCAGGGAGTTAGGTTTTTACAGCCGCTATTTCGTTGTGCCAAAGAAAGACAGGGGGTTGCGTCCAATTTTAGATCTGCGTCAGCTCAATCGAACAGTAGCAAGGCTCAAGTTCAAAATGCTGACAATAAAACAAATCGTGTCACAGATCAGGTCAGAGGACTGGTTTGTGACGATAGATCTAAAAGACGAATACTTCCATGTATCAATCCTCCCGCATCACAGGAAGTTCCTAAGGTTTGCTTTCGGGGACGAAGCATTCCAATATCGGGTTCTTCCCTTCGGCCTAGCACTGTCACCCCGCACCTTCACCAAATGTGTAGACGCGGCTTTGACGCCCTTGCGCATGCAGGGCATCCGCATTTTGAACTACATAGATGATTGGTTGATTCTGGCTCAATCAGAGCAGATGGCGGTTCAACATCGAGATGTTGTTCTCGCTCACATGAGAAGGTTGGGGTTGAGACTAAACGCAAAGAAAAGTGTGCTTTCTCCAGTTCAGAGGACCACTTATCTGGGCGTGGTATGGGATTCGGTGACTATGTGTGCCCGGCTATCCCCGGCTCGCATAACATCAATCCTCAATGCCGTCTCGGACATAAAGCTAGGCCAGTCACTCACTGTCAAACAGTTTCAGAGACTGTTAGGTCTTATGGCAGCAGCGTCCAACGTGATACCTTTTGGCCTGCTGAACATGAGGCCACTTCAGTGGTGGCTCAAAACCAAGGGGTTCTCACCGAGGGGGAATTCATTTCGTAAGATCAGAGTCACGCGGCGATGCCTACGTGCTCTAGTCATATGGAAGCAACCTTGGTTTCTATCCCAGGGACCTGTGCTGGGGGCTCTCAGTCGTCGCGTCACGCTAACGACGGATGCATCCCTCACGGGCTGGGGGGCGATCATGAGTGGTCGCTCGGCTCGAGGTCTGTGGCAGGACCATCATCTCTTGTGGCACATAAACTGCCTGGAGATGATGGCGGTATTTCTAGCACTGAAATATTTCCTCCCAGACCTCAGGGGCCATCATGTGTCAGTTCGATCAGACAACACATGGTGGTCTCATATATAAATCATCAGGGGGGTCTGAGGTCACGCCCCTTGTACAAGTTGGCGAATCAGATCCTCCTGTGGTCCCAAGGGAAACTGCTCTCCCTCAGAGCAGTTTACATCCCGGGGTACCTGAATGTGGGAGCAGACATCCTGTCGAGGCAGGGGCCGAGGCCCGGGGAATGGAGACTTCACCCCGAGACGGTGAAGCTCTTATGGGAGAACTACGGCTCAGCCCGAGTGGATCTGTTTGCGTCTCGAGAGACGACTCACTGTCCACTGTGGTTCTCCATGTCAAACCCAGCACCTCTTGGGCTGGATGCTATGGTACAGCCGTGGCCGAGGCTACCGCTGTACGCCTTTCCCCCGATCGCACTGCTCCCGGGAGTTCTGGAGAGAGTTCGCCGGGACAGGGCCCATCTTTTGCTAGTGGCCCCGTTCTGGCCGGCCCGAGTTTGGTTCTCGGACCTGGTATCTCTCCTCGACGGGTCTCCGATGGAGATCCCGATCAGGAAGGACCTTCTCTCTCAGGCGGGCGGTCTAATACTGCATCCCCGCCCGGAGTTATGGAAGCTGTGGGCGTGGCCTCTGAGGGGGCACAGCTCATAGATTCCGGTCTCTCAACTGAGGTTGTTGAGACCATACTCCATTCCAGAGCTCCATCCACGAGGAAACTCTATGCCTTGAAGTGGAGATTATTCACTTCTTGGTGTGAAAATCATCAGTGGGATCCAGTTAACTGCCCGGTTAGCGCGGTGCTGGATTTCCTACAGGAGAGATTTTCTGCAGGGTTATCCCCCTCCACACTAAAGGTGTACGTGGCGGCCTTAGCTGCTTACCACGCTCCTTTCAGTGGAGTCTCTTTGGGGAGACACCCGCATGTGACTCGTTTCCTTCGTGGCACTCTGAGGCTGAGACCTGCAGTACGCACGAGAGTTCCGACATGGGATCTGGCCATTGTGTTACAAGGCCTGTCTATGGCCCCCTTCGAGCCTATCGAAGAGGTGGCAGAAAAGTTTTTGACACTTAAGACAGTGTTTCTTCTCATTATCTCGTCTCTCAAGAGAATTGGGGACATTCAAGCTCTGTCGGTTGCTCCATCGTGCTTGGAATTTGCGCCTGGCAATGTGAAGGCTTTTCTTCATCCTAGACCGGGTTATATTCCTAAGGTTCTCACTAATACGGCGAGACCTATAGTGCTGCAAGCCTTCTGTCCTCCTCCTTTCACGTCATCGGACCAGGAAAAGTTGAATCTGCTATGTCCAGTACGGGCATTAGATGCGTATGTCCACAGAGCTGCCATGTGGAGAAAAGCTGAACAGCTGTTTGTTTGTTTTGGTGCACCTAGAAAGGGTCTACCGGCATCTAAGCAGAGAATGAGCAAGTGGGTGGTTGAGGCTATCTCACTTGCTTATGAGGCGTCTGGACAGCCTTCACCTTTGGCTGTCCGGGCTCACTCTACTAGGAGTATGGCTGCCTCTAAGGCTTTTATTTCGGGGGTTTCCCTTACTGACATTTGTGATGCGGCAGGCTGGTCCTCACCGCACACATTTGTGAGGTTCTATGAATTAGACCTCGGCTCCACTCCAGGGGCGCAGGTGTTACTGTGAGTTGTGCGCTTCGGCTACACACGAATGGTCACTTGCTCATATGGCGACGTTGGTATGGTCGTTCCCATAGCGACAACGCAGCGCGAGTTCCCTTGAAAGGGAACGTCTCGGTTATGTATATAACCTTAGTTCCCTGAATAGGGAACGAGACGCTGCGTCGCCCTGCCATACTCCCGGCATGCCCATAAGCGACTTGCTTCAGTTTTCAGAAGCTGAATGTGAGTGTTTTCGGGCCGGCTTTATAGTTTCTGGTCGGTGACGTCACCCGCCTATGACGTTCCGTCTCCCGATTGGACAGATTTCATACGTGCTTCATGCCGACATCACGCAGAGGCGTTCCCATAGCGACAACGCAGCGTCTCGTTCCCTATTCAGGGAACTAAGGTTATATACATAACCGAGACGTTTTTTTTTCTTTCCTTGACAGTGAAAACAGATCATTTAACATATAATCTAAATAACATTCATGACTAAAGGGTGCACCATTTAGTGACACCAAAACCAGAATGTAAGTGCACTCTCTCTCAACTGTCCCCACCAAACAGCAACAATGAATAAGAAAAAGATATNATATATATATATATATATATATATATAGAAAGAGAGAGAGAGAGAGATCCTTCAGTCTGTCAGCTCGTACACTAGTCTGAAAACATCCCACGAGGGTTGTGCTATATCTTTTACCAGTCTGAACAAAGTAGTGACATGAAAAAAAACACTTACTTGTCAAGCCCTCATCATATTTGCACTCCATATAAATCTGCCTCACCTGTCAGTGAAGTTTAAGGTCAGCCAGACAAATCAATGATCTCACTGATGACTCGCACTGAATCCATGAACATACAGCTGGCCAGCAGATACAAACACTCTTACTGATGCTGATTTATCAAAGGCTTCATGTACAAGAGAACATTAGGGGCCTCACTTATAAAACTCACATACTGTCCAATTCCATACAAAATTCCATGGATTTCAGAAACATGGAAGTCAGAAACAAATCTGACTTAAAAAGGCTATTTATTTTAAAAAGGAAAACTTACCTAACATTGTTAAGTTATTAAAAATATTAAATGTTAACACAATAATTCTAGTATTATTATATGTACATTTAATACCCTAATTATTACTATTTATTTTCATTAGTTTTTATGTTAACATGCAATGTATAAAATGCTACTCCCTGAGTACCGTTTCTGATTTTATTTGTAAGATGACCAAAATAATTTCCTCAAATGGCCAAACAATATGAACTATGAGCTGTGTAAAACCATAGACGTTGTTCTGACAACATAACTGGCAAGAACATTGACAACACATCTGTCCAATAAACTGGATGTTCAGAATGAGAAGGCCGCACTGTAAAGCATCTTTGATTCTGCTCAAACATTTCAAGAGCAATGATGAGGACGATTTTTGTGTAATATTAGAAATACTTTGCAGAAGGGAATAGCATAAAAAGAATGAGCATGTATTACATTGTGTCCTAAGTGGCCAGATGAAACAACTAAAACTAAAAGCTCTTTTTTTTTTTTTAAGTTTTATGGACATATTTCAAATTGAAATTCTTGTATGTTCACATTTAAAATGATTAGGTGTGTCTTTATAAGTGAGGCTTATAGTCTCTTGAGTGAAGAAATGTAAGATTCACTGCAAAGCTATTTGTAGCTGTGTACAATGTGTAAATGTATCGACCACTGTCTAAAGAGTTTCAAGGTGATTTCTAAGCTAAAACTTTGAAAGTTTGCTGACACTTGTAGAGCTTCAGAGCATAGACTGAAAGGATTTGAAGTCAAGCTTTGAGTTTTCTGAGTTTTCTTAAAGGGGACATCGGATGCCAATTTTCCACAAGTCGGTATGATTCTTTAGGGTCTTCATGAAAAGTCTATAACATACTTTGATTAAAATTTCTTAATGGTTGTGTAAAAAAACACCCTTTTTACCTTGTCAAAAACAGGCATGTTTGTTGGTGTTTGTTTCCGTTTATCTGTGCGGTGTGAACTGGCCTTTAACTTTAGCAGCATTCGTCGTGGAACTTGCAAACTAGCACATTATTAGGAAAGGCGATTTGCAAAGATTAAAAAAAAAAAAAACTATACTCACGTCTTCTGGAGGTGAAGTTTTTTAGGAAAACCTGCTTTGTACTGTCCCTTGTTCAGAAAGCTGTCTGGTGTAAAGTGATTCACGCAAACATAAACACACATAGGTAGATCTGGGGGCGTATTCCCTTCAAAAACAAAATTAATCCACTGCGTCCTTAGCGGCTCAGCTGTTGAGAGTAAAGGACGACTGCTATGTTCATTCTTATATCCAACAATAAAACACCTCAGTCGCTTAGGAGACATTCTTGTCTACACCTGCGCGGCGTCGAAACAATGGCGGACTGTTTACAGCTCACTCAGGGCGGGTCTATGCTAAAACGGCAGTGTCCGTCAAGAGTCGTGGGAGGGGCCTGTACAAAATGACGTCACTTTGCCAAGAATCTGAGAATGACTTGATCTGACAAAGTGCTTATGATTTGTGGGGATTAAAAAAAAGCACTGTGTGGAATTTTATCATTATAGGGTGGTTGTGTAGACAAATTGCCAACACACATTTAAGTTCAAACACCATGTAAAAGTGAATTTTGCATCCGATGTCCCCTTTAAGTGTTAAACCATGTCAAGTAAAAGAGATAAAAGACTTCAAGATTTGAAAACACAGAAAGAAAAGAAGAAGGAAACTAGGAAACTACTTAACAAATTACAGTGCAACTAAATTCAGTCTTAATTAAGTAGTGACAGTTCCAAAAGGATTATCTAATTTCAAACCAAATGCAACATAAATACATTTGAGCTAAAACATGAACTAGTTCTCCAGCTAGCTGTGAGTAGTCTCAAGAATGGCCGTCGTCTCGTGATTACCTGTCTCAGGTTGCGTGTCACTTTGATGTCATGCCAGGCATTGTCATTGAACTTTCCATTGACAGGCTCAACGATAGCCTCAAAGGCCCCTGAGCCCAGGTTGATGACCAATGAAACGGCGCCGTCCTTCAGCGCTAGGTTAACGTAGTCAGCTGACTTGCCCGTGTGGAGGATGAGACCGTTGCGTTGCCAAGTTTTGAAGGACAGAGTGATCTCATCACTGCTACTCTGGATGGGATTCTGTGACAAGTCATAGCAGAAGTATTCTGAACCCCGGAAAGTCGCCACATTCTCCTCGCGTGCTGAAAACAAAACAAAAAAACAAACAAAAAAAAGTTTATTTGTTTTCAGTAATTCAATGTTGATTGGGTACATCTGTGAAACTAACAGGGATGTTGGTCTTGTCAAGAGGTGGAACAGTCATTGAACTAGTCATTCAGAAAAAAGAACCATCATAAACATAAAAGATGCAATAAACATTACAGTAGCAATAAACAATACAAGTGATCATTCTGAGAAAGTTATGTCAGTGTTAAAACCAAGATTTCTGTGAAGTGGCTTTCTGAGGTAGAGCGAGACAGAGTGGGATTTACCAAATACCCTTCACTTTCACCTCACATCTTGTCTGAATTAAGGAATCGGAGAGTGCTGCATTGATGTGTTTGATGACCCTTTTAGAGACAACCTTTCTGGAACTTTTCCTTACATTCCATCTCCAAATGTCCTGCTGATGGGGCCTCTAGTTCTTTTTCATGATTTGAATCCTAGTGCCTCTTGGCATAGGACGCTTGTTTCCGTATCCAACATTTGAAGTGTGACATTGCTATTTGCAAATTACCCTGCAGTAAAGGAAGAACAATGGCAAATGTCTTCATAAATCTGTAAGGGCTTGTTTCTTTCATGCTAACTGTTCTCTTCCCCTAGAATTTCAGCTTGCCAAAGGATGTACCAGAACTCACTGTCAGCTCCCCTCTGAGCAAATTACAGGGACAGAAAGGAAAGGGAGGAGAGAGAACAAGTGAAAACAGGATGGGAAGCAAGCAGAGGAGTAAGAGAGGGTTGTGGGAGTGACAGAGACAGAGAGAGAAAGGAAAAGGAAATAGAAATCTTAAGATAAAACTGAGATGGAGAGGAGAGGGCAAGAGAAGCTTATTGTGAAGGATGTGTTTTTAGCCATGATATAATGAACGCCTAAGTATATGCAAATCAATGTCAAGGAACAATTAAATAATAGATTTCAAATTTGGATTGGATGTCACCACAGATTCACACTCTCTTTGTATTAAGCCTAAGAATACCCTTTAACCTTCAGTAAAATCACAACCTAGGGCTCTATGAAAACAGGGAATCATGGAATCCAGTCATTAACCCAGAATGCAGAATTTATTGAATAAAGTGGAATGTCACTGAATTTGACAAATATTGGATTGCTAAAAAGTAGGGCTGCACAATTAATCAAATTCCAACTGCAAAATGGACTATAGTGTCTGTGATCATTAACCACAAAAAGAAGTATGAAGTCTGCATGTTCTGAGATTATTTGCAATGCTGAAAAAGGAACATTATAAATTCAATTGTTTCACAAGGGAGGATTACAGTTAACATTCATAAGCACTTATGGCAATAAACAGACACACTTATCTGCATAATTGGTGTCAAATATTAGCTAATTTGCCTTCAGTAGCCAACATACTGAATCACTTGACAAATTGGACGATTGTTAAAAATGTTTTAAAAATTGTTAAAACTGTCCTTGATTATGAATTTAAAAAACTTTGTGAAAGAACATTCAGGTCAATAGTAATCACAACTGTTTTTTTAATCATTATATTATAGTACATTTTTCACCAGTGACAGATTTTTGACATTAAGGGCCAGATTTACTAAACAGGACAAATTGGAGTGAGAGCGCAATTCCAAAAAGTTCACCCTTAGTTCAACCCTCTCTGTGGCATAATAAAGTAATCAGTCGCATGGTCAAATTTGTTAGTCCATGAAACAACTTTCATTGAGATTAAACGCTAACAAATAACTTATAAAATTGCAGGTACATAGCAACAAACACACAAACAGACATCAGGGATGTTTCCTCTGAGGTGGTACATTACAAATAGGCCCATAAATGGATTCCCAATATCTTGGAAACAGGGTGTTATTATTTTACTAAATAATTACTGCATACAGGAGATGCAAGGTTGCACAAAATAAATATTAAAAGTAATAACTTATTGATTTGGAGATGTTTTGGGAAATTAATTCTCTCATATTTGCTCAGACTGCACTCAGAGATGCTAAAATAAACACTCATATATTCTCATAAGGTGATGTTAGATTTCCCACAGCTTCGATGGGTCAACACAGGTATCAGTAACTTGCTGTTTTTCCACAGCAGTCTCTATTAACGTCTGATCTCATGTGATCTCACAGGGTCTTTAGGAGGGACAGAGTCTCTCCAGCAATGCTGTATCATAGTTACATCTCAACTCAGTCTTATCAGGGTTATCTTCAGAGGGCCTGATCCGATGTCACTTACTCTGAGAGCTCTTACACAAGTTATTTCCATTGAGATACGTCAGCATGCAGATGGGAATCATGGCTTACAATTTAATCAGCAATTATAGACAGTATATAATGTACAGAAATCTGTAACTAGAGTTTTTTTTTTTTTTTTTTCATTGGTGTATTCATGCATTCATTTGCAAAGCATTCAATTCCTTATTTAATGAAAAATATAACAATATTATGTATCGAAAATGTTTTAAATAATAGACTGTGTTCTGTAACACTGGCTGGGAGAAAATTAAAAGTGAATTAGTTAACAACCAAAAGGAACACTAATCTCCACAACAGTGATTTCAAACAGAAATATTTACACTATTATCCTATATAAACACTTTTTTTTTATTATTTTAAATCATGGCAATATTTTACAGAACAGAGTGGAAAAGCAAATATTAGCTTTATTACCTGTTGAAATTAACGAATGCAATCAGCTTATTGATGCAGTAAATCAATGTTGAATTTTCTCACTGGCCAGAACAACACATTACAGCAGTATTTGAAATAGAATAATGATCTGCTAAAGTGGAAGAGAAAGAAACAGTGCTTGCTTTGCATTCTGTTCATTTTACATTGATTGTCACTCGCTGGGGAAGTTTAATTTTCTCTACGGCTCCATTTGCAGCTCAGTGTACCACGCTTTGATTTTAAAATCCAATGGAGGCAATTAGCTACCTCATTTTCATGTCCCTGATCAGCATCAGTTCTGACATTTGGCTTGGCAGCACTAAAGCCATTCCTTGCAGATGGATGACCCTGCTACCACCAGGGAGAGCTCTTTCACCCTGACAAACCTCGAACATTGAGGCCAAATTAATTGCTTGTGTGTTTGATTTGTGGCCTAGTGGAAAGTACACATTTCTAAGCTGTTAAGCTTTAGTCACTAATGAAAGTTTGAATCAAGCTTGCAACATTTCTCATGCTTCCTTTCCTCTTGCAGTAATCTCACCTCTGTTTTGACACAAAAGTGTCAAAAACTCCACTCCAAAAATAAGCTGCTTGATTTCTTCCTCTGAAATCTCAACAAAAATGTAACAGTGACCAGATTTTTAATGGCTTTGTTTCCAGACTGTGGAGGTGTTTCACAAAAAGAAATAAGAAATGTTTTTTAAGCACCAAATCAGCATATTATTGTTGAGGATATTGTTGTATCATGTGACACAAAAGAATTAAGTAATGGCTGCTGAATATTTAGCTTTGCCATCACAGGGATAGAGTTGTCAAACGTACCGGTACTACCGGTATCAGTCGGTACAAAAAAAATTAAAAAAGTTCATGGTACCAGCATTTCTGCAGTACCAGTAGTACCAAGTACCGGGTATATTTGGGACCCGCTGATAGACGCTGCTTTTAAATGCTCTCGTTCGTGTTTGTTTGAGTGTCAAAGTTGTCTATTTACAGCATGTTTTTACAAGTGTTGAGCATTGTAGCCAATCACAATCATATCTGTTGAGCACTTGAACGCAATGGCCAATTAGAGGTGTTACTATTCAGTAAGTTAGTCAGAATCCACTTAACGCTGTTAAAAAAAAATGCACAAGGTTTTGTTTTGTTTTGTTCAACACGACCTGCACGCTCGCGAATCCTTTCATTATAACCAACAAAGTGTAAACACAATGTAAATAAGAGTTTCATTGTACAATTAAGGCATCTTTTTTTATTATAACAGAAGTTTTTGAAAGAGTGCAGAATTCAGTGAGCTTGTGCTTTAGAGATTAGCCCCTTTCACACATACAGTCTTTACTGGTAAATCAACGGTATAAGATCATGTGTGAATAGGACCTTTTCCAAAAATACTGGTAAATCGGTTCTGACTCAGCCGGACCCTGCCTGCTTTTCTTTGCAGTTGGTTATTATTATGCATGTCTAGTGTTTTTAAGAGCAAAAATGCATTCTGTTTGATAATCACCTCATGCCTGTCACTCATGTTGTCAAATTGAACAGAAGTAAAACTAAAGTGCTTGTCCTCATGTGAGCAAATGAAGACAATGACACAGCGTTTAAAGATCATTTCCGATGACTGACATCACAGAATTTACCTGTATTTTGGTGCTGATGTGTGAATGGTCTCTTAACAGTAAAAATAAATTTTATGGTAATTTACTGGGATTGCTGTATGAAGGGGGCTATTGACAGCATTAATTATTATAAAGGGAGGCTCTCATCTTGCTTTCTGTTTATTACCCATTCAAAAACTTAATGCAAGTTTAGTTTTTTTATGCTGCTAACTACATTGCAAGTTTCTGGACTGACAACTGCATTAAAATTTGCAATTGAATCAGATACTGAGATAGTTGACAATGATAACCAATGGATGAGACAAAATGGGACAAAATCTTTTTAAGTCCTTAATTCAATTCAAGTGTTGAGCATTGGCTACCCAAATTGTTACTGAGAACCACTAAATTTGATTGGTATTGGTACTACTACTGAAATGTTGGTACCGTGACAACATTAAACAGGAATACATTTAAATAAAAAATATTATGGGCACTGTAGTTATTCAGCTATCAGGCACAAGCTGAAATCTTGTGGCTTCAACAGATACATCTATTGGCAATCTGTAAAAAATGCACATTCCATCCAAAAGGGGTCACCATTTGAATCTAGACACTATATGTGCTCTTTGTCTGGATGTGTTTTCAGTCTGTTGGAGGGTTGTTTTCGCACCCTTAATGCTACTTCATATTTAGTCATCTAGGAAGCAGGCCCGCTACTGGCTTCGGTAATGTGGCGTGAAGAATCCGCAGTGGCAGCAGCCAGCGGTGTAACGTGCCCCACCGTGCCTCCGAACTGCATCCAGCATCCTCTAACACAAGCACTGCAGATATCAGGCTAAAAATAGAAGGCTAATTTCTGCACGACAATGCCGGAGCAGAACTTAAGAGTGGGAAGCGATTTTGGAAGCCTCCTACATGCTGATGAATCAGGACCGGAAAAAGCGAGCTTAGAATCAGTCATGTGCAGAAATGGTGTGCTGTGAATGAGAGTGGGCAGGTCTCAAGGATGATGGTACAACCTGCCAGCTAATGTAGCCTTAGTAGAAAACGAGATGTGTAGAGGCAGGAAGAAATGATGTTGGCTGTGATTTGTTCTGTCAAATTCAACTGTAAACAAACTGGTAACATCTCTGGTGTTGTGTGAAGGGTTCCACTTAGTGTGAGAATACACGAGAACGGTGGGTGGGAGGTCTTTGGGCTCTGCATTTAAAATGACATACTCTATTAAACATAATATATAATATATAAAATATTCTACATAAATCTAGTTTTAAATCTAGTTAATAATCAGAATTTTATTAAATCATCATTTTCCAACAATATTACATTGCATCTGGTTTATGCTTTTATCCAAATAAACTTACATTGCATTCAAGATATAAATTTGATCAGTTTATGCATTCCCTGGGAATTGAAACATGCTACACTGCTTGAGGTACAGGAATGCATGGTTGCATAGAAGGACCAAAAATATTGACATTTCAGTCTGTTTCTCACAAAAATAGCTATCATGTGGCTTCAGAAAACTATGTGCACAAGTCATATGAATCACTTATATGATACTTTAATGATACTTTTTTTTTTTTTTAAAGCTTGAAAGCTTTAGTGCCCATTCATTGCAATTTAATGGAAAACAGCAACAAGCACAATCAAAAAAAATAAATAAAAAGTCTTCTTTTTGTTTTCCATGGATAAAAGAAAGCCAAACTGGCTTGGATTGACTTGAGAGTGAGTCAGTGATTTTCACTTTTGGGTGAAATTGAAAGAAAAAAATAATAATACACGCTTCCCCTTTAAGCAGACAAACAATGTCAGAGAAATGCTCTTTATGGTGATAAGCTCTGATGTCATATTATTGCAGCGGTTCATTTGGGTGCAGCATTTCGGTCTGATAGCTCATCACCCCACTGTCATTTGGTTAGTTACAGGCAGGCAGCCCACCTTTCCAGCTGAGCTCTGCCATTCGACAGGTGTTGGGGTGGTGGTTTGCAGGGTGAATGATGAACGTACCTCTGACAGGGGAAGGGTGGGTTTGTGCAAGGGTCCCTGGAGTCTAATCCTATCGAAAGAGGCAGTGATGCAGAGAGCTGGGTGTCATGCAGGGACGGTCAAGCTCGGTGTAAGACTGATAGCAAAGCGATTACCGATTTCAGGCCGTTAACACACTATCCTTAGGATTCAGTGCTGACCAAACCTCGAACAGGATAGTCTAAAGTAGTAAAGCGTTGAAACATGAATGTGTAGTAGCAGCAATTCATGCGAAAGATGAATCTGTAGTCACTCTTACATAATTTATCATGTTCAGTCCAAACCATAGTCTTCCCACTTAGTGTTCCTGTAAAATATTACTTAAGGTCAAGAGGGCTGATGATGCAAGCATATTTTGTGAAGTCAAATTAAAATTCTACCAGAACGAGAGTCCGCAACCAATGCAATGCTATTTCAGGCTGCAAAAGAAGTCACTGCCTCCTGCAAAAACTCCTAAATTTAACTCTACAACATCAGACCATTGCCGTTTATTTCCTTAAATAAATAAATAATCCTTGATAAGAAAAGCTAAGGAGAAAATGATGCGCTTCCATGCAAGCAGTTCTTGGACTAGCAGGATGATCATCGCTCTGATCTTCGAAGACAGCATTACTGTTACAATATTTGTGCACAGCATCTACTTCATGGTATCATCAGTTGAGTCTTTTTTTACTGCAACTGTCAAATTAAAAAGAGTTAAAAGCACATCTTAACACACATACTTTGTTCCATTCTGCTCTGCTCCTCTAGCTGTTTTTGAATGCAATAATGCATCTTGTGTGAACAGTTCCTTTCAACTCATTCAGTGCCGCCTGCTCTCGGTAAGAGTCATTTGGCGCATTGCCTGTGGTAGAAGTAGTAGAACTGGCTGACTCACAAATATGAGCTTGAAATGCTCAGATGTTAGGAATAACCATGTAAACAACAAATGGAACATGCATTTACACTGGATTATACAGAAGTCCATCTCATGCCACTGCATCAGACCAAACCTTCCCTGCAGCTTCTAGCT